>WBMY01001670.1:43214-77838 GCA_013397315.1 Donacobius atricapilla
TGGGAGGTTTTTTGGTGAGGGAAAGGGCAGCCCTGGAGTTCGGCTCGGCCCGGCCCGGGCTATGGGAGCGCCCTCTATGAGCCTTCCTCACCTTCCTCCTCTTCCTCCTTCTCCCTCCGGCATTCCCGGGATGCGGCCCTGGGATGCGGCCTTGGGCTAGGGCATGGGGGTGCTGCTGTCTCGTCTTGTCCTGTCGCGTCCGCAGCCAGCCAGGGTCACCCGTGCACACCTTCATCCCCTTCCGCACATCTTCATCGTCTTCTGTGCTCACCTTCGTCCCACTCTTCATTCGCCCCACTTCACTCACCATCATCCCTGTGCTCTCCTCCGTCCCCTTCCGCACATTTTCACTGTCCTCTGCACACTGCAATGCCCTGCCACACATCTGCATCCTCCTCTTCCTTCCCATCCTGACATCTTCATCCCCAGCCAAACTCCTTCATCCCTCTCCTCATCCTCACACACACAGTCCCCTGTATCCCACCAGTCTGCGGATTTCCCGTTTCTCCCAGACACCCACGCCACGGTGCCCAGGATGGGGATTTTTAGCCCACGTTGTTGGTATTCCTCAAGGGAATTCAGCCAGGATCCAGGCCATGGGCCCTTCCTCTGAGTGAGCTAATGGGTGGTAATGTGCTAAGCCACAGCAAGCAGATGACATACAAGTCCCTGGCCATGACCCAGCCTGACCATCAGGAACTGCAGCCCCAAAAGGGGCAAACCCCCCATTCCCCCTGGCCACTGGGCCAGCACACACCGCAGGCCTGTGCCATGGTGCCCAAAACCCCCCGAGATAAATCAGGGCTGAGGAATCCTTCCGGCGCCCTGATTGGAGAAGGGATGTTCTTTGCATCCCATTCCTTCTAGAAACATATTTTTCTAATTTTCATCATGAGCTTGGTTGTATTCAAGCGTTTTGGGACAAGACAGCCAATGCTTCAGTTCGTGAAGTGACAGGCGCTGAAGCATCCAGCGCATTCAGCAATTGTGTGTGATTCATAAAGCCGTATCGCATTCTTCCACCCTTGGCCTGCTGCTAACTTGTAAGAAATCTGGACCAAAAACTTCAACAAAATGGCTGCTATTCTCCAAGGGCTGTTCAGAGCCTCGTTACTCATCCCTTACTTGGGCAAAAATGACATTGAGCGCTCCTGGAGATGACAGCCTTAATTGAGTTCAATAGGAGTTTAGGCTGAGTAAGGCATGAGCAAACAAGTGTGCATTAGCCCATGAATAAAAAGCCTGATCTGATCCCAAATGTTTAGGAACACATAACACGGAGCAGGGGAGTGCTGAGGGGGTCACTGCTGCTCCGGCCTTGCCATTTGGGCAGGGGTCTGCCTACAGCACCCAGCACAACGGATAGCGATGCTGGGATGAGCTTGTTCAGGAGGGCAAAGATTCAAGGCTGGCTCAGCGGTTTGCTTCCATTCTGCCTCTTAATTTTTATTTATTTTCCTCCTTCAGAAGTCCATAGTCCTTGTTTCTGCTATTTTTTTTTTTGTCCACTGGTGGAAACAGCAACTTCCTTTCTCAAATTATAATATAAAAGAGCTGCAAGCTACAACGCCATAAATAATATTTTCTTATGGCCAGAACATCCAAGTCTAGGCAAGACACCAAGAACAGCTACAACATTGTAAAACTCCTCCAGAGTCCTCATTGTAACACTTCTCCAGAATGGATTCACTAATTAAAAAATGACTCCTTTTAAAAAGCAGTTGAAAAATATTGGCTTTCCCATTGCCGCCTGTCGCTTGCTGTATCGAGAAGGAGCCCATCTTGCAAAGCCACAGCTGAGCTAACCAGCAATGGGTCTGCCTTTCCCTCCGAAAAATGTTACCAAAATAAATACAAGGGGAGGGGGAGGGAAGAGAAGAACACCTCATCATAATCCTTCTTTAATAATTAAAGAATCACCACTTCAAAGCTGGAGAGGGATCCCCCAGGGCTGGGGCCATGGCAGCTTGCTGGGAACCAAACAGCTCCAGCCCTTCCATTGCTGGACAAGGAGTTTCTCAGTGCTGCTCTCCCCTCCCACACCCCCCTGGATGTACCAGCCCTTTCCTCCTCAGGCTGCCTGCCTGGTGGGGCATTTGCCTCCTGGAACCCATGGAAATATCTGTCAGCCCCCTCCAAGAGAGCTGGGCTCAGCACTGGGGGCATGGGGCCCCCCAAACCCCAGGGGTCTTCAGAAGAGGGAGAAGCCAGCAGTTGGAGAGGAGCCCCCACGTCCACCTTCCTGCTCAGCTCTGGAGCAGCATCTTGCCACTCATCAGCATGGGATGGGGATGAACCACAGAGAGCTGCCAGCACTGCAGGGACACTGGTCCTGGCTGGGATGTGCTGCTCAGCAGCAAGGTGGGGCCTTATTTTTTTCCTGCCCTTTGCCTTATAAGCCTCTCTGCAAAAATAAAACACATTTCCTACGAGGTTGTCTTGGGGAGCTGATGACAGTCACCTCTGGCCGCGCTCGTGCCCCTGCACGAGCACTTTGTGGGGTTAAATCCGTGCCTGCAGCACCAGCTCAATGCCAGCACCCCTAAAACGAAGCTTCAGAAACCGCAAAGTCTCACACTGCAGGGAAAACATCATCCCTGGGGATTGAGGAAACCCTTTCTCCAAGGAACACACACACTTTGGACTCAAACACCATTGATAAGGCTCTTTCTTCTTNTTTTTTTTTTTTTTTTTTTTAATCTTTTCTTGCAGCGAGCATTCCTTTCACACCCACGCACACCCCAGCATCCCCAGCCATTGGTCTGCCGGCGCATCCGTCACACTTTCCGCCGGCCAAAGTAGATACACATTTCAACTGCTTCCATCCCTCATCTCCTCTGGTGTTAACAGCCAGCGCAAACAAAGGGCCCGAATATCCATCGCCCTATTAAATTGTTTTCATTTGTTTCTTCTGCCACAGTTGGTTTGCGTTAGAGGGTTTGTAAAAGGGATGTCGGGTGTGCGGCTGATGCAGTGGCTGCTCTGAGGTTGGGTGACACTGCATGGGACGCCCATGGCAGGGATTTTGCTCCGCCATGGGCGATGGGCCAGGAAACCTGAAGGGTTTGCAAGCAACAACGGGCAAATGGAAAATGGAAACGTTTTGGGTGAGGGGAGGGAGAATCAACCTGAGGAGCAGCTGGGATAACAGCAGACAGAACCTGGGGAGCCCAAACCCCTCTCTGTCATCCCGCTGCTTCTTTTCTCCTTGCACTGGAGGAAATGGGGACAAGTATTAGCTCAACCGTTAGCTGAGCTCGTCCCGATTTCAAACAGATGTTGGGTTTGTGGCTGGATTTGGGCAGAAAGCTCTTGCTTTCCCCACATTTGCTGGCCATACCTCACCAGGGATGCTGGCCCCAAACTGCTGTGGCTGGTTGTCCCTGTAGCTCACAAGATGTTCTCCGAGCGTGCTGTGTGGGTAACGGATGATGTTCCATGCGGGCTGGCTTGTCCCCAAGCTGTCCACCTCTGCCTGCCCCACCACGAGCACCAGCCCATGAACCACGAAGCCCAGATTCATACAGCTGGGGAAAATCTCCACTCCCGTCTGCAAAGCCACGGGGGCAGATGTTCATCAGTGGTCCAGCAGCAGCTCGTGGTCCCCCTGTCAGTCATCTGTCCTCAGCTCCACGCAGACAGGCCGGGCCACAGTGATGTTGCGACACTGCCCGGAGAGGATGAGCATCCTTCTTGCACAATCACATCCATCTCATCCATCGGCTCCTCAGCCTTTCTGCTGCAGCTGCCTTTCGGCTGCATTAACTTGGGGGGCTCATATCACCCCCAGAATGGGGGAACAATCCCTTTGTGTCCTGGGAAAGGAATCCCACATGGTTCTGGAGTCAGCTCAGGACGGTGTTTCTGGGCTCCTTGGCATGTCTCCGTTTTTCTCACCACTGAATTGATCAGATTTGGGACTGTTTGTGCAGCCAAATCCTCACCCCATAACTGGGGGTGAGGGAAACTGGGGGCATGAACCTCTCCTGCTCCCAATGAGCTGCTTCTCTTCAGCATCTCCCCTTCCCAATGACTCCCTGCAGCTCCCCACCAGCCTGGGATGGGATGGCACCTTCTGTCCACCACCTCTAATGAGCAGAGAGCACCAGTGAGGCAGCTGTGGGGACACCTGGGGCAGTGAGGTTCGGAAGGGCATCAGAGTGTAAAGGGGCAGCGAGAGTGGAGGGCACGGGGAGCTCAGCAGGGCCCGTCGGGGTGCTGAGCGTGACTCAGCACCGCACCACACCTCATGAGTCACTCCACTGCTTCCTGGTGCACCCTGAGTTTTCTCTTCCAGGTCTCTCCTGGCAGCATTGACCCAGCCGGGCCACCAGCCAGCAATGCAAGCTCTGCCTCACGTGCCTGCCAGCCCTCCTCTGCTGGCACTGTCACCCCTGGGCACGTGCCTGTGCGCTGCCAGTGCCAGGCTGCTTCTCAGGGACCCAAATCCCCAGCATTTTCTGGGCGGTGAGGTGAGACCCAGTGGGTACAAACACACCGTAGGCACCAGCCATCCACTCACGGCAGGGCAAAATGGGGCAAAAGAGGGGCGTTGTGCCAGGTGGGCCATGAGCCAGGATGGGGGGCTTCAGCTGGGAGCTTAGGCAGAGCCCACCTGCATGTGGGCAGGGATGAGAAAAAGTGAGGAGACCTCCCTACCCCCTTCTCACCGTGAGACTGAGCATAAAGATACAAACCATAACAAAACCCCCCCCAAAAAAAAACCCCAAAAAACCACCAAAAAAACCCACCCCAACAACAACAACAAAAAACCCAAACCAAAAAGCTGGGTGGAGGAAGAGTTTCCAGGATCTGAGTCCAAAGGGATGAGACAGGGATTGCAGTCAGCCTCACCTGCTGAATATGAATATACCTCCAGCCTGGCTCTGCCATCACCCCAGCTCAGCGACTTGCCCCGAATTTGCCTGGAGAGAGTGGCTGCAGCTGGGTGAGCATCCCACAGCACTTAGTGGGCACCAGGTGCCTTGAACCACCCCAGGAACAACCGTGACTGCAAGAAGGTGGAAATGCAGGGAGCAGAGCAGGACAGGGATGCAGGAACATCCTCTGGGCACTGGCAGGCAGCCCCGGTGGCCCCGGGGCGGGTGCTACTCGCAGGCCAGCTTCCCGTCGAAGCTGGAGAGGGCGATGGCAAAGGCCTGCACGGCACACAGGGGGTAGTTGTAGTCCATGGTGAAGGCGTCATCTGCCACACGCCCAAACTGCATCACGATGTAGTCGGCTGCGGGAGAGAGGGTGAGCCACTGGGGTGTCACCTGTGCTCCCAGCCTGCCTTTCCCCAGCAAGCCCACGCAGCAGCGCCCAAAACAAGCTGCCCACGCGCCCCCCACCCAAACTTGGCCCGTGACTCCAGCGCTGGCTGCATGGTACTGCAGCACAGATCACCAAAAAGCAGCGTTTTCCCATTACACAGACTGTGGCACCCTCTGGTCCCTCCAGCACCCCCTCCCTGGGTGCCACAGCCCCCCAAGGGACAGGGACCCCACTCACCCCACCCCCCCAGACCGTGGGATCGCTGCTACTGGAGGGCGGGTGACAGGAAATCTGTAAAAATAACCAGGGGCCCTCAAGAGGCTTTTTCTGTCCCGTAACCCAACACCCCGGAGGCCAAGGGCTTCTGACTGCGCCGGACAGGTGACGAGCAGCCCCATCCAGACAGAGCTGCTGCCACCCCTGGGGGACTGTCCCCGAGGCACGGTGCACCCCAGGGTGAGCCCGCCAGCGGTGTGTGCTGGGGACAGCGCTCTGCGCTGAGTGGGTGGCTGGAGGGTGATGGGGGCTCAGCACCCCACAGGATCTGTCCTTGCCCTAAATCTGCCTGGCAACAGGAGCCCCCCACGCTGCCCCTGACAGCGCCAGGGCCCAAGGGCAGCTCCTGCTGGGTGCCTCATCCCAGCTCCAGCAAAGGCAGGCAGGACTCCAGAGCATGAAAAAACTAAACCTCATCAAAAACGGTGCGTGCTGGGGCCAGCTCATGAGGCAGTGCTCCCCCACCCCATCCCCTGTCCCATCCCACCCCTGTCCCAGCTTACGGTCACTGCTGTGCACAATCTGGAAATTTTTGACGGAGGCGTGGGTGACTCGGCCGTGGAAATTGAGGACGTAGGATTGGGTCTCGTCGTTCCACACTGGGGCTTTGTTGTGCAGCTCGATCACGTTGTCCATGTTCCTGTTCTGCCATCGCATCAGGAGGCCGTCATTATCCTGGGGAGGGGCAAAGAGGGAGTGGAGCAGAGTTGGAGTGACCCCTCCAGAGCCCTGCCACCTCCTGTGGCTTGCCTGGGGGGTGCTCTGTAGCAGTACCCAGCTGGAAACGGGATCTCTCATGGAGAAAAAGACAGACACCATGTCTCCCACCTCCCAGGGACACCTTGAATTTTAGAGACACCTGAAAGCCTCTCCCATGCCCCAAGATGGGTAAAATGCAAGATGGTGCCCAGCAAACCCAGCTCCCAAGGAGTTTCTCCCAGTCTGGCCCCTGACTTACATTCCGGGGCCGGATGGGCACCCTCTCACAGTCAGCATTCATCCCAGGGATGATGACAGTCATCTTCCGGGGGCCTTTGAACCCTAAAACGTTGGTTTCCTGCAAGAGAAACCCTGTCTGTAAAACCAGCAACCAGTGCGGGTTAGAGCCTCTCATGGGGGCTGAAGGAGGGCTCAGGGGTGGCTCCAGCCCATCCCACATCTCTGCAAGCCCCAGTGAAGGGGGGAGTCAGGAAGGGGCTCCCTGTGTGGCTGCCCTTACGTAGACCACGGCCGAGAGCTCCTGCCGCACGTTGGACCAGTCAACGTTGGCCCTGTCGGGGTTCGCGCCGTTGTCGAACACGGTGAACCTCGTACCCATCAGGTTGGATCTGCAACCATGCGTGGGAGATGGCCCTGGCTGATGCCACTGAGTCCCCTCCACCCCCTGCGTGACCCCTCTCCAGGCACAGCCTTGGTTTTGGTCTGGCTGCCAACCCCTGGGGCTGCACCCCACCCATGCTGACCTTCCCACTCTCCAGAGATTTTCTTGGGTTCAAGGAATCTCTAAATCGGGGTGTGATAGGGTGCTGCCACCACGGGGACCCCCAGCATTGCTGTGTGGCTGCTGGCAGTGCAGGCTGGGACTCGCCAGGCACCTTTTCTAGCCATGACCTGTCTGCTGGGAGGAACCGGCCAAGCTTGTTTTCCCCTCTCAGCCCCCCACCACTCCTCAGGTCAGACACAGCAGTGGGAAATGCTGAATTTAGCGTCCTGTCTGCCTCAGCCATAGCTCAGGACAGCCTGTAAGCCATGGGGTGGGAAGAAGGTGCCGCAGAAATGAGGTGCCACCAAACTGGGGTGCCACCTCTGCTCCTACCTCAGCTTCCCGATGAAGTTCTCTCCACCCCGTGACAGGTCAGTGGGGTCGATGGAGATGAGGTAGTTGGAGGTTTTGCTCTTCTTGCGCTTCCTCCCAGCAAGGAGGAACACCTGGTAGAGCAGTGTGACCGTGTGAGAATGGGACATTGTCACTGCCATTGCTACTGCTGTCCCCCGAGCAAGTCATAAAGATGATCCCCAAGATACTGTCGGCATTACAGGGCAGGAGGGGCCGGACCAGCCCAGCTTTAGCACAGCTCCCTAGCCACCGTTAGCTCATCATCCCAGGTGCCATCCACAGGGGCATTTCCTGGGAGGAATTGCAGGAGAGGGGAGCAGCCTCATTCAGGACACACCAGCACGGGGGGATGCAGGCCAGCATCTCTCCCAAACCCTGAGGGTGCCCCAGGGGTCTCCATGCCCCCACCCCAAATCACCTTCTTGTCGTTGTCCAGGTGAAGGTAATAGGTGGGGTAAAGCCCCCTGTCCATGCCCTTCTTGTCCCGTGTCACCCGGCATTTGACGGTCACCCCCTGCGGCGCCGGCTGCAGCACAAACTCCTCCAGGTTGTCCACCTCGATGACAGGGGATGGGGGTCTCTCCTCCTTCTGCTGCTGTGCGAGAGGGGATGGTGACCCCAGAGCCCCCCTTCTTCGCCAGCTAATTGCTCCTTGCTGTCTGTCCCCCCCGGGCTCTGCAGCTGGTGGCCTTGGGGACACTCTGGTGGGTCTCACTGGGGGATGCTGCAAACCTCCTGACCCCCCCTGAGGGGGAAGAGCTGCTCTTCCCTCACCCTGAGGGGATCCCCATGGCTCTGAGAGGTTTTTTGTACCTTCTTTGATTTCTTCGCTTTCCCTTTCTTGTTGGAGTTTTTCTGCAGGGTCTCCGGGGTCTCCTCCTCACTCTCAGCCCCTTTGGGAGGAACTGCAGGCAGGAACAGGTAGGGGCACAGCAGGGAGAAGTTCCTGACTCCACTGAGCCCCAAAATCAAGCTCAGCATAGATCCATGCCAACATCAGTGATTGTAACCTCCACTCCAGGGCCAAGCTCACTGCACCCCCAGAAGCCCCGCCAGAACCCACCACCCTCCAGTGCCGGGCTCTCACCTTTCTTTTTGGATTTTTTCTCTTTTGGGGGGTCCCCACCAGTCTGAAAGAGGGATGCTGGGTTTTTCTTCTTCTCTGACCTAATGGGTTTGGTGCTGGAGTCGGAATCGTCCTCCTCGTCACTGCTGGTGGCAGCTGTGAGGGACATGGGGGACACGGTCACACAACACTGAGTGCTGTTGGCTCAGGGTGATGCCACCAGGCAGCAGGACTGGCTGCCACCCCCTCCTGCTCATCCCATACCTTTCTTCTTGCTTTTCTTCTCCTTCTTCACCTGGAACACGGACATTGGCTCCTTCTTGGTGCTTTTGGCAGATTTGGCTTTGCTGTCAGGGTCACTCTTGTCTTCTGCTGGGACAGAGGAGCCGATGAGCAGGCAGACAGGGGGATGGGAGTGGGCAGTGATGGGACGAGGAGGTGACAGGATGGGGGCAGCAGGAAGGGCTGAGCAGGGGGGAGGTCGCATGGGGAGGGGCGATGGCTCTGCAGCCCCCTGAGCCTCCCGGGACCGTGAGGGGACGGGGTGCAAGGCATCCCTTGTCCCAGCAAGGACAGGTGCCGGTAGCAACAGAGCTGGGCTTAAGCCATCCATCCCTGTCCCCTGAGCACTCACCCTTCGGCTTCAGCTTCTTCTCCCCCCCGCCTGAGAGGGGCTCTTTGGGAAGCTTCTTCTTGAGCTTTTTCGGCGGGTTTTTATTCTCCACCTCTTCCTCCTCTTCCTCATCATCCTCATCCTCAGCCGGCTCTGCCCAGAGGTGACCACGGCATCAGCCGACACAACGTCCTTTGGCAGCGGCGGACCCCAGCCCCGAGGGGAGCGAGGAGGGGCCGTCCCTGGTTGCCCACGCTGTCACCCCGGGGGGCTGCCCGAGGGTCCCGCTGTCCGGCGGCCGTGGGACGTGTCCAGCGCCGGGCACTGCGGGCGCACCCACAGCGCTCCCTCGCGGCCTCAGCCTCGCCGTGCCCAGCCGCTTTTCGCTCCAGAGAGGTGTCCGGGCCCTGAGCGCCACCTTCCCGGGGAGAGTGTGACCCCTCTCTTCCCCCTCTCCCCCTCGAGAGCAGCTCCCTGACCAAGGCAATGAGCGCAGGTCCCCTGCCACAGCCCCATTTCTCCCAGGTCCCTAGCTGGGTTTTAGCCAAAAAGCTCTGTCGGGGATGTGCGAGGCCCCAGCAGTGCCCCGGCAGAGCCCCGGCAGAGCCCCAGCAGTGTCCCAGCAGAGCCCCGGCAGTGTCCCAGCAGAGCCCCGGCAGTGTCCCAGCAGTGTCCCAGCAGAGCCCAGCAGAGCCCCAGCAGTGTCCCAGCAGTGTCCCAGCAGTGTCCCAGCAGAGCCCCGGCAGTGTCCCGGCAGTGTCCCGGCAGTGTCCCGGCAGTGTCCCAGCAGTGTCCCAGCAGTGTCCCAGCAGTGCCCCAGCAGAGCCCCAGCCGGCCCTGGGAGCACCGACAGCGCTACAGGGACATGGTGCAGGGGGACACGAGGTGCCACGAGCGAGTGCCTGCAGAGGGGGGGGTGTTGCTCCCGCACCTTGTGGCTTCTTGGAGCCCTTGGCCGCTTGGGAGCGGGGAGCCAGGCTTTCCTTCTTCTTCCGAGGCTCCTTGGTGAATTTGGAGGAGGGATCCTTGTCGCTCTCCTCCTCCCCCTTTTCCTCCTTCTTCTTCCTCACCTTCTTCACCCCTGTGCATTTCCAGAGATGCCCACGATGCAGAGCGCCTCAGGTGCAGGATGGGGCCCCCCATTTCCCCCCATTTCCATGGGAGCTGTGGGGGATCTGTGCTCACCCTGTGCCGGGGCTGGAGGCTCCTCTGCAGCCCCTGCCTCATTCGGCTTCTTCACCCGCAGCCGCCGCGGTTTGGCCTCGGGCTCCAGCCCAGGCTCCTGCCTCTTTTTCTTCAGCTTCTGCCCTCATGGATGGTGCTGCAGAGGTGGTGCCAGCCTTAAACACTTTTTTCCTTTACCAGGCAACCCCTGCTCATACAGCACTGGGTCCCTTTCAGAAATACAGCCAGGCTTCCTGGGCCCAGCATGGGAGCAAGGGACAGGCTCCGGATCAGGGACACATGGACACCTTCCAGTGAGTGACTTACCATGGGGCAGCCCCACGAGGAAGGCAGAGGGAGGAAAACAGAAAGGTCTGTTAGCAGACAGACAGAACATCTGCCCTGGGACAGCCCTGGAGGTGAGGGGTGTGATGCTGCTGTGATACCGTGTCAGCACAGAGGGACAAATCACGCTGCGGCCACAGGGACCCTGGCTGGGAGCCACTCTGGGCACTGATGGCCACGCTGGGTACCCGAGCTGGGACAGGGGACAAAGGGACGGACAGACAGCCCGGCCTCTCACCTCCATCTCCTCTCACCCCCGCAGGAGGCTCCTGTGGATGGCAAGGAGGTCAGCAGGAGCAGGGACGCAGGAAGATTAGGCACAGCACACCTAATCCCGGTTAGCTGGGGCTATAAATAACCCCGATTTACCAAATACGGAGCATGTGGGTCAGCACTTGGCTCGGGACAGGAGGTATTTGGGGAGTGGGTGTCAGCTCAGGGGTCTCAGAAAGTGATCTCAGCAAATCCAGATGCATCAAGGCTTCCACCGTCCCACAGAGCATCTTCCCCCTTGCAGGGGTTGCGCTTCTCCTGCATGCTCCAGGGCAGGATGTGAAGGTGCTTTGCAAAAGGTGGGATCCTGATGGATCCCAGTGGGATCCCAGGACTGTGAATTTGGGGAGGGGGAGCTGGGGGCTCCCTGGTGAAGCCGGGAACTGGCTGCTTTCTTCTGTGTCATGAGCTCACAAGGAAAAGCTCCTTTGCACCCCCTAATCCCTTAAGCAGCTGTGGGGTGGGCAACCACTCCCTTACTTAACAAAGCCCTTCAAGGAGGAGCTGCTGATTAAAAATTAAATTGGGTGGTGGATGAAATTGCTGCTGAGACCCTTCCAAGGCTGGGGGGCACCTGGGGGGGCTGCTCTGAAATGCAAGGAAGGGGGGTCTGGCTTTCAGGGTCATGGCCTGGGGAAAGTGAGTCACAGTTTACAGCTTAAGTGAGGGGCTTAATTAAATTGTTATTTAAGAACTAGGAACCCTCCTCATGAGGTGCTTCAGAATGATGGAGGGGGGATTCAGAAGGAAGCACAAAGAAGGGAGGGCTGTGGAATTTTCTCTACCCACCTGCTCTGGAGGCAGTTCCCAAAAATCTCATGCCCTCACAGGGTGCAGCACCCCAATAGAGCAGCCCAACCAGCCCCAAATCGGCCTTGGTGTGGACTCTGAGGTTTGAGGGTCTCTGATGTCCCCAGCCCTTCGGGACAGCCCACAGCAGGGGATAGTGGCACATGGGATGGAGGGGAAGGATTTTTTCTCACCTGTTTGGGCTTGTGCTGGGGGCTCCCCGGCTCTTCACTGGGGCTGTGGGGCACAGAAAACAAAACAGTAAGAGCTTTCGGCCCTCCACAGACCCTGGGGGCAGGAGATTGCCCCGATTTTTGGTAAAGGGGGACAGGTCAGTCTTTCATTTGGTTCCAGTAGCATTTCCCCCTGTCTCAACAGGGTTGAGCTTGTCTGACATCATCCTTCCTAACAGGGAGCACAGGACAGGCTCTGCCTCGGCTGAGGGGGACAGCAAGGAGCTTAATTTGGGGACACCCCTGCACCAAACACCTTTCCTCTCTGTAAGTCAACAAGCATCATCCCTCCAACCCCCAAAGAAGAAACCCACCGCGACAAAACCGCTCACTAAATAGCATTTAAATTGCAAACAGGAGAAAAAAGCGCTGGGGGAGAGGGGAATCCACTGGGGGTGTCCAGCACATCACCCACCCCGCCGATCCCACCCTGCCCGCCGGCACTGACCTGTCGGCAGCCCAGACCTCGCGCAGGATCTCCGTCTGCAGCGGCATCGCTCCGGCCCCTGGCAGCCCCTGGCAGCCCCTGGCAGCCCCTGGCAGCCCCTGGCAGCCCTTTGCAGCCCCTGGCAGCCCCTGGCAGCCCCTAGCAGCCCAGGGCAGCCCCTAGCAGCCCCTGGCAGGCCCTGGCAGCCCCTGGCAGCCCCTAGCAGCCCAGGGCAGGGCCCATGGGGTCAGTCTCAGCCACCAGAGCCAGAATGGCCTCGCAGCATCGGCTCGGCCGCCTCCGCAAGTCTCTGTGGTGGGAGGAGGAGAAGGGAAAGGAGGAAGAGCGGGCGGAGGAGGTGATTAACTTTATTTCTCCTGAAACTCGGTTAATAGGATTTCAGGGGCTGTCAGCCAGGCTTGCCGGGAGAGCAGCTGGTAGGGGAAGTAATCACAGGAAAAGGGGGCTCTGCAGGAATGCAGGGGGTCAGCCAGACCCCGGTGACTTTTTGGGGTGCACAGGTTCCCTCCTGGCTGGTTGGGGTCCCTGACACAGCGCAGCCACTCACTCCAGTAGGCAGAGGAGCAGCTCTCTGACCGTGTTTAGGGTTATCCTCCCTGGGTGTCTTTGTTTTTCACCCAGAAATGTCTTCTTGGTGAGTGAAAAGCAGGATTTGGGCTGTTTCGTGTGAGCCCATGGAAAGCCCATGCAGGAGAGGGCAGCATCCCTGGCTCTGGGAGGTGCTAAAGGTGTCTGAACTGACCACTGCTCTGCTCTGACTCCTGTCCCATGTCCCGAGATCTCTTTGGAAGTGTTTCATAACCTCCTGCTTATGCCTCACCTCCTTATTACACCATTTAACTCTTAATATTCCTCCTCAGAGGTCCCCACGGATGCTGTTGGGTTGCAGAGCCAGACAAGCCAAGTGTCCCCAGTGTCCCCAGCAGAGCCTTGGCCTTGCCCAGCCCAACACTGTCCCCCCAAAACCCCCAGCCCGTGCTTGGTGCCACTAGATGGCATTTGAGCACTGCACACTGAGACCCACCAGCACCGGGAACTTTGTAATCCTCCCTGCAAAACCCCCCTGGTTTCCCTTTCATCTCTAGACCTCATCTCATCACCCGCACAAGTTCAATTTCTCTTCCCAGGGACAGAGAAGCACCGAGCCAAAATAAACCAAAAATCTGCTTTAAAATGGGGAGCAAGCCCAGAAATAGCAAAGCAAGTTGGGTTTTTTTGGTTTTTGGTGGGTTTTTTTTTCTGTAGAGATTGTTTCCTGTGGAAAATGTGGCCTGGGCTGCCCCCAAAAGACTTTTTTGTCCTGCAAGAAAAAATAAAAAGCCCACATTTTGCAGAGGCCCTGGGTCTTTCAGCAGCCTCCAGGGAGGTGCATCCCATGCTGGTAGAAAACCCAAGCCCTGGATGAGCAGCTGGAGCAGCCTCGTGGATTCTGTGCCACTGCTGCAGGTGGGAAAACAGATAGGCTTGAGAAATGATGCTTCAGGTACCACCTGATGGGATTAGAGAAGAGGAATTTTAACCAAACTTGGCTTAGTTCCCCAAGCTTGTGGAGAGGAGGGGGGTATGAAAGAGGGATGGGCAGTCCTAATACCGCACTGTATTAGGCTGAGCTTTCTGTTCTCTCTCCACCCTCAGTCAAGGGGCACAAATGACTCCTCCACCCAACCCAGATGACCCTCAGGAAAACCCCTCCCAGAAGAATACACTGGAAGGTGGGGAAAAAAGCCTAAGGACAAATCTCCCAGGCTGGAAAAACAGCTGAGACCCCCAGAGAGCATCCCCCAGCCAGGCATTTCCAAAGCATGGATCGCTGGCCCTTTACTGGCTCTCCAGAGAACAATGGCAATGATAAAAAGGGGCAGCACCAGTTCTTGGAGACATCAATAATTCCTCAACTGCTGGGGCATCTTCCCCCCGAGGAGTGCCCACCCATCCTCCCCACAGTCACCCCATTCACTGAGCAGGATCCAGAGAAAAAGCATTTTTCGTTTTCCTTTTTCTTTCAGTTGTTTATTTTCAAGCTCCAAAAGGGGTATTATTATAGAGACAGGAAAAATAACAACTGGAAAGCTGTTCTCATGGGGTAGTGACAGTGTCCCTTTAGGATGGAGAGGGCTGATGGCTGAGGAGGCAGCAGCAGCTCCGGTGCAGGGACACGATGCGCCCTCACCATGGGAAAGCTGCTCAGTGACAAACCCATGGCACCAGCTCAGACCCAGCCACTTGCTTTCTGAACCACATGTCAACCCGCTCTTTTATTCTCCCCATGTACAGATCCCAATAAAAGCAATAAAACTCCCATCGAAAGCCAGGAGCCAAGGGATGGGGTGCAGGCTGTGGGTTGAGCACCTGCAAAGCCGGACAGGCGTTTGCTCTCTAAAGAAACAGGAACCAGCTCCTTCCGAAGATAAAATCTGTGCGTGTCCCCCTCCCCAAACAGTGCTTTAAAAACTAATGATGTCCCTGCACCCAGGGGCTGCAGCAGGGGCCACGTGGGGTCTCATTCTGGCTCTGCCCTGCAACCCCTTTGGCCACAGGCAAGGAGTCAGCAGGAGACAAAACCAATCCTCTGGGACAACCAGAGGCAGCACTGCAGTGTACAAGGAGCAGGTCCCACATCCCAGCTCCTCTCAGAGGATGCTGTGCTCAGAGTGCACACAAAGCCTAGGGAGCTGGAACAAGCTGTCTACGGAAACCTCCCAGGAGCCGAGAGTTTTAATTTATCATTATAACATTTTTTTTCTTTTTCCTGCTGTTTAAATGCTGTTTGTTCCATGTGTGGTGGTCCCTTGGTGTCCTGCCACTCCTGCTCTGCCCCCAGTGCACCCAGGGCAGTGGGACGGGGTCGCTTTTCTTTGCGAGGTGCTTTTTGCTTCCACGATCACACAAACTGTAACAAGCTTTACAAAAAAACACTGGCAAGTCCCAAGGGTTGGCAGCAACCTTTTTCAATGTGGGCCGAGGGCACGAAGCTATCCCATCCCCTCCTCCTCCATCATACGTGTCCTTCAGCCTCTTCACCCTCAGCACCAGTTTTCGGTCCTTTTTCACAAGCCGCCTTCTCCACTGTTTTTTCCACACCAGTTTTGCTGGCTGCTTCCTGCCAAACAGCAAATAAAACACACTGAGCTGGAAACAGGAGAAGGAAGGGGGAGATAATGAGAGGGATGCTGGGAATAGGCACAGGCAGTCCAGCCTGGAAGGGGAGAGGCAAAATTGCCCCTCACAACTCCCCCATGCCCACTGAGCAGGGCAGCCCACACTGGAGGGTTGTGTTTCCTTGACTGAGTGGCTGGTCGAGGTTAAAGCTCACCAGCTCAGGCAGCTTTTGGGGAAGGTGTGGGACCCCTGGGAACGATGTGACCCACCTCACCAGAAGCAGGGTGCTGACACAGAGTGAGCCTGGATGGATGGATGGGAAGGGAAGACAGGGATGAGGAGTAAGGCAGCAGCGTCAGAGTGGAGATACAGGACGGAGCCATGGGTGCAGCCCATCAAGAGGGTGCAGGAGAGGAGCACTCAGGCACAGGGCAGCCTTATGCCTGCTCCAGCAGCGACTGTGCCCATCCCAGCTGGCCACACAAGCCAAGCACAGTGCCAGCAGCTGGCCATGTTGGCCCTGCTCCTTGCCCGAGCCGGTTGCCCCTGCACGCTGCTCCCCAGGGGCTGCACCAGTCACTTAATCCACAGCCTCAACCTCCAGACACCACTTCAGAAGAGATTATACTAAAAATGACCCGCGCAGATGGCTTGCAAAGCTGTGTCCTCTCTCATTACAGTACACCGGGTTTTGTTCAGTGGAATTTTGGATGAGAGCCTGTTCTGAGACAGCGATCTCCTCGCCCGAGCAGAGGAGCAGGTATTGCCTTACCAGCTTCAGGAAATCCATACTATCATGTCTCAAAATACCCCTGCCAGAGATGGAATGATACTTCATTTCACTGGCAACCAGGAGTCCATCAACAGTCACTAGCTGGGAGCAGCAAAACCAAATACCAAGGCTGACCCTGTTATCAGCCCCTCTCAGCTCACACTGCAAATGCTTTCATTGCTGATTGAGCACCTGATGGCAGCCTCTGCATAAGAGAGACCAAGAAGTAAAACACTTCTTCCCACTAGATGGAGGCTCTATCCTTCCATCCTCAACCTGATCTATAATTTAATTTGATTTAACCCATCTCTTCTCATCACAAACCTGTCAAGCATCCCTCAGCGCAACCCTAAAGCAACCCTGGCTGGCCAAAAATGAGCACCACTCACCTTTGCATCCCTCTCTGCAAACTTTGTGAACATGTTGGCGTAGATCCTCCGGTCCCGCTCGTTGTGTTCCTTCGTTTTCTTCTGGCACACGGAGATCTGGGATTTCGCTGCTTTGTTCTGTGGGTTCACTTCCAGCACTTTTTGAAAGTCACATTTGGCCAGCTCGAACTCGTTCATCAATAACCTGGCTTCACCCCTCCTGTACAAGCCCTTCTCGTTGTCCTGGTCCAAGCCCAGAGCCTGGAAACACACACAGGTCTCTATTAACATCTCAAAGCCCTCCCAGGAGATCCCCTACAGCTGAAGCCTCAGTAAATCTGTCAAAATTAGGACAAAGTGGCTTCAAACCTCCAGAGTACTTGCATCCTGCTCAACAAAAATTGCCTCGTCTCTGTCAGCAGTTGGGATATCATTAATATAGTTTTATTATCTCTCTTTGCTTAAAATACCCCTGAGTGTGGCAGTCAGTGGGAGACAAACCCACAGGAAAGAGATCAGGTGTAAAGACTAAATCTAAACCCTTTTGTCTCCCTGTTCTGCCAATAATATTGTTTTCCTTTAGTAAAAGCCATATATATAAACCTCAGGCGTGATTTACCTTTTAGATTTAACAGAAATATATTTCCCATGTACAAGATGCTTAAATCTAAGTCTTTTATAAAAGAAATCAGAGTTTTCTGACAAAGACAAGGCCAAAGATCTCGTAGGAACTGGCAAAGCCCCATGGTGGACTAGGCTATCTGCTGCAGCTCCACAGAGCTTGCCTGTGTCACACTCAGAGCAGAATTCAGTGCCCAGCCCCAGCCTGGGCAGACCCACCAGCATCCCAGGGTCCTCAGTCCACACAGATCCATTCACATGGATCTGGCTTTGGAAGAAAAGCTGCTGAAAATGCATGCCCAGGTGGATGGGCCCTCATGGTCCTGCAGTCTCTGAGCACTCAGCATCCACAGGGACCTCCTGGTGCAGAAGGGATGCCACCATCCCACGGCTGTTTGGAAATTCCTTCTTTTATGACAAGAATTTTAAAAAAAACCCCCACTGAACTCCCAACAAGAACATGCAGGAGAAGAGAATGCTCCATCCCCCAGGCACGTGCTGATGCCTTAGGATTTTAGCTTTTCTATTTTTCATATATTTGTAATCCTGCAATTCTTTAGTGTACAACTCTAAAATCCATACACAGTGTTAGCTGCTGCTTTCCCATTTTGGTCAGACAAAACAATTCCTCTCCAGGCCTGGGAATCAAGGGTACCTCACTGTCTCAGGCCCTGGGAAATGTAAACAAAAGTGAGCTGAGGGTGAGCAAACTTGGGGTAAATGACTTCATTACCTGAAGCTGTAATTGGAAGATTAACCCCCAATATGCAAAAGAACCAAACTTATAAAAGTATGAAAACCCGTGACCTGTTGTTCATTTTTGGGTGTAGCCCCTGGAGGGTTTCCTCTGCCTGAAATGTACCTGAAGGCCCTTCAATAAATATAACTGCTTTTTATTCTCTTAATTTAGTCTGGCTTCAGTTTCTGGCGACCCAGGTGGGATGGCATCAGTGCACCTCTACCTTGTCACAGCACTCGACAGCCTTGGCGTACTCTCGCAGCTTCAGGTAGCACATGGCCAGGTTGAGGAAGGCAGCCAGCAGGAAGGATTCAGAGGCTTTCGACTCCTTCTCGGACAAGCCATACTCCATTTCCAGCCAGGACACAATCTTCCCATACTGAATCACTGCCTGCAGGTACTTGCCTTCCTGAAAGGAGCAAAAAGAGGCTCAGTCTGCCCCTGGAATGTCCCGTGAGCAGGTGACAAGTGTAATGTGGGGTGTCCAATAAATACAGGAAAGGAGGAGGATCCCAACTCCTACAGAATCAGCAGGTTTGGGAAATGCTCAGTCAGAACAGCCAGGAAGGGGAATGCAAAGCCCCTCAGCATTGGCCGTGGGAAGGATCTGATCTGCTGTCCTGCTCTGCAGGGAGCACACAGAGCCAAGGCAATGCTGGGAAAGGACAAGATATCTCCGGGAGCATCAAGAGTGAGAAAAAGGCAGAGGGAGGGCAGGACTCACCTTCCCCAGCCCTATCTGGGAGCACACAGCTTCTCTGACACTGATGGCTGCCAAATTCAGTCCCAGCTCCCCTCCTCTGCCTCTGCCACCCCACGTTCACAAACCTTGAAGTACATCGTGCCCTTCTCCTTGACCACGGCCGCCTGCTCCAGCTTCTCTTTGGTGTCCATCTCCCACGACTCCTTGGCCTGCAAAGGAACACTTGGAGCACTCCCAGTGGAGCAGAGCAGCCTCCCCTGCCCCAGCAGGACCCTGCCACGCTCTGGGGCAGTGTGATCACTCTCAGGGCTCATCAGGGCTGTACCACAGGGCCTGGAGACAGCTCCTGCCCCTGCTTTGGCCAGAGTGAAGGCACAGGCAGGGGACCCACCCAGGGAGGGATGTGCAAATCCCATGGGATTCTCCTGTATCCCATCCCCAGCCTTCTCATGGGCACAGCCAAGCCCTGCAGGGCTGGCTGGACATACCAGCTTTTATCTGTGCAGCCCAAGGGAAAAAAAAAAGAGGGAAAAAGGAGAAAAAAGAGGAATAAAATAAAAGGAAAAGAGGAAAAAATGAGAGAAAAAGGAGACAAAAGCAGAAAAGGGAGAAAAGTGAGATAAAAGGAGAAAAAGTAGAAAAAAAGGAGAAAGAAGAGGAGAAAAGAAGAGAAAAAGGGACAAAAAAAGAGAAAAAAAGAGAGAAAAAAAGTGAAAAAAAGAAGAGAGGAAAAAAAGGAAAAAGAAAAAATAAAAGTAAATTAAAAAGAAAGTACAAAAGGACAAGGTTAGGAACAAATAAGACACCAAGCCTTGGACCTCAGCCACAAGAATAAAACAAACCAACAGAGAAGAACAAATTAAGAACACGAAGCTCCTCAGTGACGTGTCCACTTCAGCAGGGGTTGGGCTGCAGCCACGCCAGGGACAAAGGCTGGAGGCTACACAGGCCCTGACATTCCTGTAACCCTGCGAGGGACTGGAGCACCTCTGCCCTCACCTTCTCAAAGCTCTTCAGGGTCACCTCGTACACCAGCTCCGCGTTCCCCTGGATGCCGTATTTCGGCTTCCCTGCCTCGCCAAAGCCGTACCTGCAGGGCAGGAGGAGGCACTCAGAGAAGGGGGAAAAACCCTTATTTTCAGCAGAGCTTGCCCATAAAAGCAGACCCAGGTTGCCACCCACGTCTCTCTAAGATTTTGGGGACAGGGTGATGTCACTCTGCATGAGCAAAGGTCCCTGTGGATGTACAAGGCACAAATTGGGAATCATCCCTTCTGGCTGCATCAAAGCCATCTTTTTACACAGGCTTCTCTCCAGTCCTGGTCATTCCCAGGGAGACACTTTCATCTCAGACACTGCACTTGGATAAAGCCCTTTCACCTGTTTTTTTTAAGGCATCTCAATATTCCTGTCTACATGCCACTGCTCCCTCCTGCTGGTGTTCCCTGAGACTTCTGGAGAGTCTTCTTAGCAGGATCACCATCTTCCACAAAGGCTGGAGGCTGAGACCCACCCAGCATTCCTGTGGAGATGCTCCTCACCGTGGGCTGAGGTAGAGGATGCAGTGCTCTCCCCTCTGCATCTTCTCCAGGGCCTTGTCAATGCCGATGGGGATGTCGTGGTCCTCCCCTTCGCCCACCACGAATTTCACATCCTTGCAGTCGAACCTGCGGCCGCCACAGAATCCCTCCAGGTGAACTGCAGAGGGGCAAGGGAGGAAGGATGGCACCCAGAATCACCCAAACCTTGGAGAAATGTGGGCTCCAAAGTTTCTCAAGAAAGCATTTCTCCCAAAATTCAGCAGAGCCTGGAAGAGGGAAGACCCAGGGCTGGGGGCAGCCTGGAGAGGAGGGATGGGGAGGGCTTGGGAACATTGCTGAAAAGCAAGGCAGGCATATCTTGTCTAAGCAAGGACTAAACAACAGATAAACATCGTGACTAATATGTTCCCCTCGTACTCAAGTGCACGAGTCAAGTCTTACTGGAACTGGATATTGCTCCTGGCACGGCGCCACGCAGAGTTTATCACGGTGATTACAAATCTTCTATACTGCGCTATACTGCCTTGACTCCTGCCTCAAAAACAAGGCCATGTTCTCCCGACTCTGAGAACTCAAAGTACAAGATAAACTTTTTTATTTTTAATCTTCAACCAGGAGCCGTGCTGTTCCAGCCCCAGACGCTGGCAGAAGCGCAGCCAGAGCGGACACTGGGTACCTGGCACATTCACCACCTGGCACTCCTGGCTGGTTTTCCACAGGAAGATTATTTATTCAAACCTGAAGACGTTCCAGGCTTTGGGGACACTTTTACAGCCTTTGCATTCTGCTTGTGGGGTAAAAGGCATACACACATGAAGGAAGGCATCAAGTAAAAGCAATTTCACAAGGTACTCCTACATACTGTTAAAGAAAAAAAAAAAAGGGCAAAACAAACAACAAGAAAAAAAAAAGCTTTGTAAGAGGTAAAATTCACAACTGTGCCTAAATGTTTTTGCAGACTGCAAAGACATGAACTTTGCCTTTGCCTGGGGGGAACAGAATGCAACCTGAGGTGCTGCAGGGCACTGAGCATCCTGCTGTGGTGGCAGGTGGGGGGCAGGACAAGCTGGGCACCAGAAACAGCTGTGAGGGTCTGGGCTCTGCATGGGAGAGCTGCAGCCGGGGCTGAAGGAAATCTGTGTCCATCCCCTGCCCTGGGACCCACAGAAGTCCTCGGGATGAGAGGCATGGACCGAGCCAGACCTGGCAGCCCCCATTCCAAGGGCAGGTCCAGGTGCCAAAGGAGAACCCAAGGGTGGGTCCCTCACTGCAGGGGCAGGACCCCAGGCTCTGCCTTGTCACCCCGCTCTTGCCACCAAAGCCACGCTGGGACTCAAGCAGAGGATGCTCAGGTGCTTGCCAGCTCCCCGGGACGCATCCTGCATCCATCACTGGTGCACAGTGACCACGGCGGTCAGGCTGCTGCAAGCTCACCCAGCTTGGGATGAGGACAAAAAGCAAATCCAGCTCCTCCGGCGACAACCTCTGCTTTTGCACTATCCAAAAACAAGCTGACTGTTTTTTTAGGCACAGAAAATGTGGAAAATTCTGCCTAAAATACAGGTAACCCCACAGCACCGTGCATCTCCCTGCACGTTCCTAGCGAGCACAGATCCATAATCCCTGACCCCAAAAGCAGCCCGACAGCTCCCCCAGGTCCCACATCCTCTGTGGGATGCGGTGGTGATGGAAAGATCCTCTTTAAAACAGGATGCACAAGGGGATGTTGTGATCCTTCCTTCCAAGGATAGTTCTGCTCTGTTTTAATTGCACAGAAAATACACGGAGCACAGGGGGGAAAATCTCCGCTCGTGTTTCCAGGAGTGGGTCAGCTGGTTCAGCTGCTCTTGGATTACAGAGAAAAAAAAGTCACTGAAGGAACATCACTCCGGTTGCAGCTCTGACTTATTGTTCTCTCAGTGCCTGCAGCGATTTTGTTTTTGAAGAGCTGAGAACAGAGTGTACTGAGTGCGGCTGGCACACGAACTTGATGTGCTGACAGCAATTTGTACTCAGATTAAAAACGGAGAAGGAGGAGGGGTGGGGGGGGAAAGGATGTAACAAAAGCTGGAATGCCAGATTTCAACTGCAGCACAGGTTTTAGGGACCAGAACTGGGATTTAGGGTCTGTAAAACTTAAAGCCTATAAAAACCTGGAGGTACTTGCTCCTGGAAGTGTGGTTTCTTCCAGCCTAATTCCAGCACCTCCCAAAATACACAGCTGAGGTAAACCATCACAGCCCTGCCTCAGGGTGGACTGCTGTGTCCCCACAGCTGCTGTGCCACCCAGGCACAGTGACCACTCAGACAGTAGAATCTGAGGCAAAATCTCATTTTTCCCTAAAAGAGAGCCTCATTAGAAGAAGCAGCCACTGAAAGCTGAAAGCTTTATAAGCTCTCACAGCTCAGTTTCAATTTCTCAGTTGCTAAAGGGACTTGAAGATCTTTGCGTACAGGACCTCTGGAATTAAGAAGAGAAAGTAAATGCCTCCCATATGAAGTGAGCTCTGTGTGTGTGTGTGTCTGAACGGTTCTTGGGAAGGAAAAAACCCCAAGCCCAGTCTGCCTTCCCCTGTCCAGCTCCTCATCCTCCCATGTCAGCCTCAGCAAACCCCTGTAATAATTTCCTTCGCCCCACCATGACCAGCCCTGTAGCCATAAGGGAAGGAAAAAGCCCCATTCTGTAAGAGATGTGATGAGACCACCCCTCAAAAATACCATCAACGTTGGAATGAGGACACCAAAGAAACTGCTGAGTGTCCAAAATACTTAGCAAATGTCGAGGGAGGAAGGGCTGGCAATTGATGCTTTGGAGGCAAAGCCAGGGGTTTTTGGCAGATGGCACATCCCAGAACACCAGGACACTGCACTGGGATGCAGAAGGGTCAGGGGAGACAACAGAGCCCTGAAACCCCACAGGGATTTGCTCCTTCCATCCTCCCCCCAGCCGCTGCCTGAGCAGCTCCAGGGCTTTCCTGGGCTGCAGGTTTTCCACCCAGCCCTGCAGGGCAGCAGCTCTGGCAGAGCCACCACGGGGGCCAGCCAAGGAGAGCTCAGAGGAGCATCGCCAGCCGCTCTCCATCCCATCTGGCCTCCGGGTGGCTGTAACTGCATCCCACCAGCATGCAGGGCCACCTTCAGCCTGTGCACTGCCAGCAGCTCCTCGCCAGGGATCAGCTCAGGACAGGCTGATCCCTCCAGCTGTCCCACCAGGGACCAGCACTCACTCTCCACGGTAGCACCTTCATTAGGGTTGGAGTAACCTTCTCCCTTCCTCTTGATCCTCCGGATTATTCCTCCATCCTCAAACAAGTCCTCGCCTTTGAAGTCAAGCAGCTCGACCTAAAAAATAATAAAGAAAAAGTGGGCAGAGAGTAGGGAGGGAGAAAGGAGAAGAGAAAAACAACAGGAGAGCCACAAAGCAGCAGTTCATCCCCTTGGCTGGAGAACCAAGCCAGCTAATTCTCCGTTCAGCTGACGAGCAGAAGTTGCCCATAAAACCCAGATCCAAACCGCAGCATAATACACACGATTTATTAGAAACTGGGACACATCCAGTACCTGAAGCACAACACAAAGTAACAGCAAAAATAAGTTTATTGAACCTGTAAGGGAACAACACAGCTGCTGCTGGAAGATGCTGTGAAAGTCCCCCAGCGTGGGCAGGAGCTTCCCCTTCATCCTCTGACGGGACCAGCTCTGACCCTCAGTTTAGTCCACACTCGACTTGGAAGATCTGAGTCTTAATTTAGGACAGACTCCCTCCTCCTGCTGTGTCCCAGTGAGCCCTGCCCAGGGAGCCCTCTGTGCCAAAAACTTGATTTTCCTACCACCCTCAGCACGAATGGTTTTTTAGCACCTGGAGGCATTTCCCAGCTGCCTTCTCCTTCCCATGTGCATGTTGAAACCAGGAATCTGCCCACTCCCCGCCCCAACACCAGGACTCTCCTAAGCCAGAGTTTCAGTCCCAGCCTTCCAGCTCAGACACACATTTCTGAGAAAGCCCTGGCAGCAGTTCCTGGAGCAGAGGGACACGTTTCAGGAATCCAAGCTGAGTTGTTTTTTGGGGTTTTTTTTGGTGGTTTTATGTTGTTTGAGCTTTGTTTTATTATTATTATTATTATCATTAATTTTTACATTTTTATTTCTGAGCTGGCTGGCAAGGCAGAAAGGGAGTGAGCTTGCTCATCCACACACCAGCTCACCAGCATTACTTGCCTCGAAAAAGAGGGTGGCATTGGAAGGGATTTTGGGGGCACTGCCAGCAGAGCCGTACGCGTACTCGGGTTTGCAGAGCAAGTAGCAGATCTCTCCCTTCTTCATGGTGGCCACCCCAATGTCCCACGCCTTGATTACCTGACCTAGGAGAAAGGCAGATGTCAGGCAGGAGGGAGCAACCAGCAGCCCAGGAAAAAACCCAGCCTGGGTGTGGCGAGGATGGCACCCCACATTCACAAGTCACTGAAGGCAGGGCTGGCTCTCTCTGGCTGTCCTGCAACAGGGTCATTTGATCCCCCTGGCCCGGGGTGATCCCACTCTCCACCATCCCATGGATGGACAGCCCTGGACCAGCTCACCCTTGCCCAGGCTGAAGATGAAGGGCTCGTTCCGATCGCGGCTGGAGTCAAATTTTTTCCCGTTGGCCAGTTTCCCTTTGTAGTGCACATAAACCTTGTCTCCGATCATGGGAGACTCATCCTCACGCCCAGGTCGCTTAATGATCTGAGAGAGAGAAACCACCATGAGCTGGGGCCATGAGATAGCAAAGGATGCATATGGAGGGGGAGAGAGATACACACACACACATTACATAAAAATATGTATATACACACGCATATACACCCCAGTGCTGCCCTAAATAACAGGAAGGCTCGGGGGGAGCTATTCAGTTTGCCCCTAAATTTGCCCTTCGTCAGCTCCTAAAAACAACTCTCAAACTGGAGCCACAGCAATGGAGCTGGACAGGGCTGGGAGCAGAGACCAGTCCATACTGGGTGGATAAACACCGTGGTTCCAAACCTGCAGTGAATGCAGCTCCACTTGCTCTCTGTCCGTACACATTTTACTCACAGGGGTGTGTCAGTTCACTACTCACTCCTTGTCAACACTTTTTTCTGAACGCTGCAGCCGGGAACAAGCAGTTCTCGAGCTGAGGATGGAGCAGGGGAGGATGCTATTCTTGGAGGAAAGGTCCTATTCAAGTGGAGAAGTGTAAGTGCTGAGGAGCAGAACTATCCAGAAACGGCCCTGGATATGAAAAAGGGGCTGTGAAGCAGACTGGGTGACCTCAGAAATGTGCTCTTTCGAATGTTCGTGAGTCACACAGAGAAACGCTTTGCGGATTTACAGCTAATAATCTGATTAGGAACACAATAGCAGCGAAATTCATGGAGCAGTCTGGGCCCACCAGCCGAAACCACCACTCCATCCTCCTTTACTCCACGCAATTCTTATCCTCTGCCTTTCAGATGAAAGTTCCAGCCCTGGAACTGTGACCCTGAGGGCTGGGGATGCAGCCCAGCGAGGTGACCATGCAGCCCAAAGTGCAGGAAGGCAGGACCCTCCTGGCAGAGCCCCTTTACCTTCAGAACCCCTCGGTCCTTGGACGGTGTGATGTCCTCCCCGCGCTCGGCCAGAGCTGCTGCCTGCACCTCCCCTTCACTCTTGGCGGCCTCATCAGTGGTCATGGTCTCCTTGGACCTGGGGGGACGCAGCACACAGCCCATCAGCATGGCAGAACCACAGGAGGTGGTGAAGAGGAAAGGGTTTGTCACCCCGCATGGAAAGACAATGCACAAGCAAGCATTTTCCCCAAAAATTAAAGCAAACCCAACACCAAAAGAATCCCAGCTATTTGGGTGGATAAAGAGAAAACACAGCAAGAATCTAAAGAACTGGGGGGTTTTTGGGCAAACTGCTGGAGCACTGTGCTCCCAAATGTCACCACATAAGCAGCCAACGTGCCAGAAACGCCACGTTTTCCATTGAACACAGACTTTTTCCAATGGTTCCTGGTGAAAAAAAGAATTGCCTACAGTTTCAAAAACATATTTCCTGATGATTTCCTTCAGACCATGGGGCTATTTTGGTAGCTGCACTGCTGGGTGACACATCATCAAGGAAACATGTGACGGAGAATTAGAAAGCGATGGGTTTTTTAAGACATAAACCAGATCTATTAAAGCCACTCTAATTGCAAAACTTTCCCACAGTCTTCGGCGTGGAAGCTGATGTTAACCAGCAGGAGAAATCATTCATTTGGGGGATTCAAAAAGAGCAAAGAAAGGATGTTTTCAGCTCAAAGGACAGATAAGTTGTGCTGCAAGAAGAATTGTTTTCCTCGCACCCGGGTGGAAAGGGAAGGACTGGAGCCCGGCCCCCCCAGCACAGGAAGCCACCGAGACACAAAGAGCCCTGAAATGGAAGAAGCAAAGAGAAAAATAAGGAACTACTTGTTGCAAGGCTCAATTATCACAGTCTTTGGGGTGATATTTAATGGGATTCTGCTCCCTTTCCTCTGCGCTGCTGGGGTTTCAGATGGGAACATCTTTTAAAAAAAAGCATTTAAAAAGCAAAACAACATGTGGTGAGACCCATTACCTCAGAGGTATTCACTGGAAAACGTGTCAGGGGTTACTTTGGAAGAAATGTTTGATGATTTGGGTGGTGAAGCACTGGTTACCCAAAAGGGTGATGGATGCCCCATTCCTGGGAACATCTGGGTGGTTTGGACAGAGCCCTGAGCAATCCAGTCTAGTGGAAGGTGTCCCTGCTCGTGGTGGGGGGGCTGGACTAGACAGCTTTTGAAGTTTCCTTCCAACGCAAACCATTCCATGAGTCAATGATTTGGGTGCTGGGATGGTCTCCAAGCCACCACAGCCTTCCTCCTGGAGAGGAGAGGGGAGCTGATGGTGCCCACCCCGGCACGGGCACGGCGTCAGCACCGTGCACCACCTCAGGGCTTCCCACCACAGATCCTGGGCAGCACCAGGGACACATCATCCATAACCCACCCATAAGGACCAGGAGAAGCCCCAAAAGCAGGGAAGCTTGCCCAAGAATCGCCACCTCCCGGCACAGAACCTCCGCAGGTCCACCAAGCAGCCACCACTGGGATGCAGGAGACGGACAGGGAGGCGCTGGCTCCGGCTTGCCGGTTGCTAAATCCCACCAAGAGACATCTAAAAATACACCCTACGCATCCTTCTCATTATTTTTCTACGTAAGCAATTAGAGGAGTCATCCAGGGAAGCTGGCCAAGGCGGGCGGGAGGGGAGACGCTCTGCGTCAGCAGCAGTGGGAGGGATGGAGCCCTCAAGACCCAGCTATTAAAGATGTGGCCCACGTTATGAAAGAGCTCACCACTTCTCTGTCCAGCAAAAATGGCTCCAACTAGGTTAGAGCAAAGAGTGCACTGCTCCCACTTATCTCCCAATTGGAGCAACAGGAGGAGGTTGGCCAGGGGCCAAAATCCCAATTAATTTGAAACAAACAGTTGTAGGGCAAAAAAAAAAAAATAAATCTGCTGCTCCCTGAGGTTTAAATAGCGAGCAGGCAGGGATGTCGCAGAGCACAGCAAGCTTGCTGGTGGTGTCAGAGCCTGAACCTTCTTGTTTGTGTACTCTGGATACAGGGAGGGCATTAATTAATTACTCTGTGCAAAAGCCCCTGGGTGTTTCTGACACCCCAAGCACATCCTGCTTTCCCGTTGCTGCTACTACCCACAAGATTAATGTTGTAAGTCTGTAAATGAAGCCAGGATAAACCATCCTCCCTCCTCTGAACATCACACTGCTCCGTTTCCCTGCGATATAAGCACGGATGGCTCAGAGAAGCACAGAAATAAATAAAAACGAGCCTTTTAATTTTCCAGTTCCCTCTCCACACAGGTGTTGCTGTCTCCCGGCACTGAGAAATAGGTGAAAATTCAGAGGGGAGAATGGGATGCAGATGCCTGACCCTGGGCTGAGGACAGACAGGTATCACACATGCTAGGGTTTCACCAACCACACGATCCCCAGCCACGTTTCCTAGAAATCGGCATACCGGGAATTTGCCAGCTCCAAATGGAAACTTCATGTTGCAGATCCCTCCCGGAGGCTCACAGGAGGGGAAAGGGATTGGGGAGAGCAAGGCTGGGCTGGGTTTTGAGGGTCTCACCTTGCCACCATGCAATCGTTGGAGAAGGTCTGAAGGTGCAGGGAGAGTCCAGGCCCAAAGACACAGCAGGGAAATACCTGGTAAGAAGAAGAGGGAGGGACAAAAAGGAAAAAAGGATTTCAGAAGAAGGGAGAACAGAGCAGTTTTGAGCCACAGATCATGCTCCACCATGGTCAGAGAGAGGTGATGAAGACTATGGCCAAAACCTGTTTTGACTCGCTGTTTCCACAAAATAGCATCTTACCATCAGCTTTAAAAAAAAAAAAAAATCAAGGCTATATCCTGTCCAGTTGTTTCACAGGGATGAAAATTAACAGGATGAAAAAATAAGAGTTGGCTTCCCCGGGGTTTGTTTTTTAAGACCCACTTAGCACAAAGCACTTTCACTTCCACGGCACCACAACAGCCCCAAAAGCTTCGGATTGCAACACAGGAGGGAGTTTCTTGAAAACGCAAAGGTCAGGCTTAAAAACAACAAATCTAAAAGCACAGCAGAGCGATGTGGGGCCCTGGATCCTGGTGATCATAGTCCCAAATCCCAGCCCCACGAGCTGGACAGCAGCACAGACATCCTCCAGCACCAGCACAGACTGATAATGAAGAATAACCCAATTAGTGCAGCAGCTGACTCTCTCCACTGTCCCACGGTGGATTGCTTCCCCTTCCATCACAAGAACTACTTTTTCTAATAAAATCCCTTCTTGCTGAGCAAGCTGTGCCTGTGCACCAGGAGAGGGGAGACCAGAGCAGTGATTTTTCCTGGATGAGGGTGTTTTAAGACACCTCAGGGACAGCCTGTAGAGCAGAGACCAAGGAAGGTGATGGTAATGAGTTAAAATTGGGATTTCTAACAAAATATGACCTTCCTAAGATGGACAAGCAGCTCCACATAATCCTCAGCTGCACCCCAACACACAAGGACATACCCAGACATTGAGTGCCATTTCTCATAATCATACATCACAGTTAATTAATATTTTTCCTGTTATTTTTTTTTAATTCTAGCCACCCGACTTTCCCTCTCTCCTTCAAAATAAACAAGGAGGCCATAAAATTTAAACTATTGTTCACTATCTAAGAACTCCTTAGTAAGTAAATGGATTGATTTACTTCCTAGCATGCACGTTGTGCAAGTGGCCAACACCCCGGCAGGCCGGGCATGGCAACTTCCACTCAAACAAAAAACCAAAATGCAAACAGAGCTGCTTGAATTGCCCAGCACCCTGAGAAGCCCCCATGGCACCCAGGGTGAGCCCTGATCCACCAGGGATCTGAGCACAGTCCCTGGTCTCCTTTATCCTTGGCCAAGCCCTGCTCCAGGGTGAGCACCATGGGGTCCCTGGTACCAAACAGTGCCACCCACGCCATGGGGACACTGCAGAGAGGGATGCAGTCCCCAGTCACCTCCCAAGGGCCAGGAGGTATCTGCCTCTTAGCAGAAAAGCAGCAACAGGGGAAGGTTTTAAAACAATTAAGAGGACAACCAAGTTAAAAAGAAAATTAGTGCGTGCATCTCACTTAAATACGGTGGTGGATGTTCCCATCACACTGGCTTCATCATTCTGCCTAGCTAATATTTTTAAGCTTCTGAAATGGTTTTGTTTAAGGTTCGAGTCATAACTAATTTATTTTTTTTTAATATGTGGAATAAGAGGCTGTTCCTCAGCTGCAGTGAGAGGAACAAGTGAGCAGGATGGGTCACTAACCCTGCCAGAATAAATATCTCAGGCAAAAGCAAGATGGGTTCAGTCTCTCTGCATCCCCTGGAGTGAGGTGAACAGGCCCGTGCCAGCAGCACACAAAAGACTTTCAGAAAGGAGAGGTTTTATCCCCCCAGTTTACAATATAAACCCATTAAAAATAATCTGGCTCTTCTGCTGGTTTTCTAGCAAGGAAATGCTCACTTGGTGGTTTTCCCAGGCCACTTCAAAATAAATTAAAAAAAAAAAAATCAGAGGGATAAAGCTCATCTGAACTCTCTTGTGAGCAGCCTGTGGTCCATCTCCCCCAGAGTGGGCACCCAGAGACACAACACCCTCCACTTTCATGTAAAAGGGAATTGAGAAAAAAAAGCAGCATTTTCTTTCCTCCCTCCCTTATTTTGAAGGACAATCATATACTGGGGAAAGGAAAATCCACAGACATTTATAGGTGGCTGCTGTCCCAGGGGGGAAGGTGCCAGGGGCAGGATGAGGCTGAGGATTTTACACATGGATGCTCTGCAGCTCCTTTCCTACCTGCCCCAAAGCCACCCCTGGCCCCAGCAAGGATTTCACCTGCTTCCACCACAAAAATCTCAGCAAGTCTCTGCCACAAGAACAGATCCTCAAAACACTGGAAAAAACAGGATTGTCCAAAGTCTTTGCTCTGCATCAGCAGGGAGAGGCACCAGTCTGCACCCATCCTGCTCCTCAGAGGCTAACACGGCTTTTGATGATGGCTAAAACAAAATAATTAAAGAAGTACAGTAGTAATGAGTGTATAAACAGCTGTTCCACACCAGCCTGAACTTCTCAGGAGATGCCAGGCAGGGAGGCCAAGCATCTTAACAAGCTCAGAGGCTGTAATATAGAGACACGTATCAGCAGGGAATGCAACTTCCTAAAGCTTTCATAAATAGGGATTATGTAACTGGACAGGAAAAAAATATAATAATATAGCCAAGCAGGTTATATAAACCATCTGTAAAATGTGAGAAAGTACTTGACATCCCACTACCCACTCCTTGGCACCCTCTCACTGGGTTTTCTGCGGGCTCCTTTCAGTCGTGTCTTCTCCACTGGTCAAAACAACCAGAGATAACAGACCAGCCTGGCTTTTTGGAATTAAATATTCCACCTCTGGCTGTTAAATGTGAAGTTTCCCTCCCCATACAGCACACCAAGTGAAGGCCAAGCCCTCCACAGGCAACTCGGAGCAGCCCCTGGCAGCAGCTACCCAGCGCTGAGCAAATTGAATTTCAAGTGACAGCTTGGGGGGGACTAAAATAAATACAAAATGGGAATAAACAAGAAACTCCTTGTTTGCCAATTCTGTTTTAATTTAGCCTTTTCTCCGGAATAAATGTGGCAATTAAACTTGCATTTATTTAATTTTTTTGTTTGTTTCTAAAATCATCTCACTGCTCGCAACAGATTTGGGGTTTTCCCTGAGCAGCTTGCAGCCAGGTGACCCCTGGCAGTGGGAATGCTGTGTTTGATGATTTATCGCCACACACGAGGGCTCAGCGGCACCTGGAGCATCCCAGAGCTGAATCCCGAGGGGGAAATCCCCGGCTCAGCATCCAGCACTGCTGCCAGCAGCTCTGGCACCCAGAAATAACTCAGCACCCAAGACAATCTGCACCAGGGGCCTATAAACACCAAATTATTTTGGGCGAACCCGAATTATTTTGGGGAATTCCCATTGAAACACCAGGCTGCTCTGGCGCCAAATGAGGATTTCTTGGAGAAGCATCACAAGAGGACAAAGCGCAGGAGGGGACCGGGGTGGCTCTGCCATGGCTGGGGACACTCTGAGGAGCAGGAGGAGCAGAGGACACCACGGCTTTGGGGACAATGCTGCACCACCAGCAGGTCACCCAGACCCTGCCAGCACAGGGGTGAGAACAGGCACTGACACACGCACGTGCACGGGCACACACTGGTGTGCAGCACTGGGGGTGGGGAGGGACGCTGCGTCCCACCTGGGCTCCTTCTTGGGACCGTGTCACATCCCAGGAATGATGCTCTTTGCCAGGCAGTGCCTCCCAGGGCTCTTTTTAGTAAGTGGTTAAATAGAATGTGAAACAAAAAGTACTTAAAATGGGAATATTTTTACATTTAAGAGCAATACTGCTATTTACAAATATGGGACACTGCAGGTAAGATGATTTAACTGCAGTCCTTCACTGTACCAATTCACTTATGGCAGTTACTTTTCTATTATTTTCCTAATTTTCCAATGCACTCGCTTGCAAAATCAGAAATCCTTACTAATCACAATTACTAGTTATGGAAAAAGCCTGTCAGCTCCATGACAAACAAGTTACATGAACAACTTGTACGGTAGAGCACTCGTGGCCACTTCTTTACACCCACAAGCACAGAGCAGTAAAATAATAATAAAAAAATCCTTGCTAAGTATTTCCCTGTTATGTGCGCAAGATCAGTAGGAGCTTCACAGCTCCCTCAAGGGGCTGCAACAACTTTATGTAAATCGCTGTAATCAAGAGTGACTATAAAATAAAATTTATATAAAATAGCGTAAAATAAGAAATAACTGAGGACAAAGTATTTTTCAAACCGTTTACAAAATATTTTTCCCCTGAGCCAGTCTGGGAGCTGCAGCCAGCCTGAGCAGGTCTTGGTGCCAAGCATCTCAAACCTTCCAGCAAACTTTCTCCTTCTGCAAGCAGGTAATTAATTAAAACACACGTAACTACATGGCAGGGATGTTCCTGAGGGATGCAGTTTGCTTTTTACTCAGGAATTGTCCTTATTTTTTGTCTTGTCCCAGAAGGAAGGTGCTCTAACAGTGCTGGGAAAGGACCTCAACATGGATCAAGTGTGTGCTGGGCAAACACAGCCTTGGGAAGATGAGGTTATTTGCATTTATTTTTAAAAAACCACCCAACCAAACAAGAAAAGATAATTGTATGAACAATTCCCCTAGCTGACATCTCTGTTCTGAGCAGGATGGGCACCACGAGCAGCCTGTATCATGCCAACCTTCCCCACTGGACCCCTCCATCCCCCGGGCCCAGAGCCACCAGCGAGGCCACATGCTGTCCCCCCTCAGCAGAGGAGAAAACTTCTTCACCGACTCCCCAGAAATCTGCTGGGGATTTTTTCCATGCCACCACATATTCTCCTCAGCACAAACCGCATCTCCATCACCCAAGCCCTCAGAAAATCCTCAACCACTCCTTCCTCCATCAGCACCCCTGGCTGGGAGCACCCAGCTCCATCACACTTTTGCTTCATCCTCCTGCACCCCTCATGGTGCTGCCATCACCCACCACGCTGGGGATGAGGATCAGCACCCCTTTAAGGATGACCAAACCCCCCAGGACCCCTCCATCCCACCCCGGTGCTGCAAAACCCCTGCACCATTTGGATTCCTGCTTAGCCCCACGCTCCTGGTTAACCCCCTGGAGGTCGTGGACGTTGTTCCCTCTCTGTCAGGGATGTTTCTGTCCCCTCCCCAGAAATGTTGCCCCATTCCCAGAGTACCAGGTTGGAAATACAACCCAAGTATCTCCGAGTTGCAGCACTGCCACCCAAATCAAACCCACAGCACCTTTGGAAAGACAGCCCATAAAAGACAGCTACAGGCTCTGCCAGACGTATTTAATGATTTTCTTCTCCACAGCCCTTCAACTGGACAAGGGAGGAGGCAGGAGGGAGGCAGCTTTCTCATGTTTTAAAGGAAGGAGAAATTTGTGCTTTCAACTTTTTTTAACTTCTAATGCCAGTTTCCAGGTTGGCTTTGATACCGGAGTGATGTCCTCATATCCACCTCGGGTTTAACAGCTCATTAGGGCGAGACACTATTTAAACTCTGCCTTTAAAACCATAAAGTATCAGCTCCTGGCTCTCTTTTTTCCATTATATTTTATTTTTAAGGGTACTTTTATTATTTGCACCGGTGGCGACAGAAATACGGCGCAGTGTTGGAGCCTCAGCTGGAAGCTGCAGCCTGGGCACACACCGATGACAGACACATCTCCCACAAGTTCCTACAGCCCATTGTGTAAAATACAGTTTCCTGGGAAGAGCAAGCTCACTCGAACGTGCATTTTAAAAACAGAAGCTTTGGAAGAGTTTTTATGCTCGGAGAGGAGGGGAAAATCGCAGAAACTTTTAAAAAAAATTCCCATTTACCTTGTGCAACCACTTCTACCTGCTGCCAAAGGCTCCGTATAGTGATGCACACACTCTGCGGGGTCTCTCTGGTCGGTGGTGTCAAAAGAAACGCTCCGGCTGCGCCCTGGAGCCTCGGATGGGGAGGTGAAGCGGGCAAAAGGAAAATCCCCTCCGGCCAGCAGCATCCCGGGGCGCGCCGGAGCATCCCAGCGCCCCCAGAGCCGCCCGGGCAGCGCTGCGGGAGCTGCTCCCGGCATGGCTGGGGGGCTCCGTGCGGCGGGGACCCCGCTCCCATCCTCACGCCACAGCCCCGCGGGGGCCACCGTCCCCTTCCCCAACGCCGCAGCCCCACACCGCACGCCGATGTCCCCCACAGGTGCCCGGCCCCAGAGCGCGCCGCGCCCGCAGCACTCGTGTGGCCCCACAGCGGGCCCGGCGAGGCCCCCGGGCCGCGCTC
>WBMY01001670.1:91351-123804 GCA_013397315.1 Donacobius atricapilla
CGGCCTCTTCTCCTACTGCATCGGCAACGCGCTCACCGGTGAGCTCATCTGCAAGGGCAGCCCCCTGGACTTCGGCACCATCCCCTCCAGTGCCTTCAAAACTGCCATGTTCTTCGTAGGCGTCTCCACCTTCCTCATCATCGGCACCATCCTCTGCTTCAGCCTCTTCTTCTTCTGCAACGCAGCCACCGTCTACAAAGTCTGTGCCTGGATGCAGCTGGCAGCGGGTGAGCAGGGCTGGGGGGATGCGCGGGGGGCGGCGGGGCTGCCCACGGGCCCACCCTTTGCCCTTTCTGCCCTCGACTCTGCTGGGGACGGGGGTTTGGCCAGTTGAGAGACCCCAGTGTCACCTCCATGCCGTTTGCTCCCCCTCACTGGTTACCAGTGGGGAGTTGTTAGTAAAAAACTCCTTCCAGAGCCGCTGAGACACCGCAGACTCGCCGCGTGTGGGGTGATGCTGCCCCGCGTGCTGCTGCTGCTGCCAAACCTGGTGGCCCCGCTGACCTGGGGGAGCTTCTCCGAGCGCCCCTGCTGCTGCTCGGCCGCAGGAAGGCTTCAGAGGGTCAGTTCGGGAGCACCAAAAACACCCCCCAGGGCACAGAGCGCTCTCCTGCGTTCGGGCTCCTGCAGGAATGAAGCAGGGAGGCGTGATGGCCTTTGCTGGGCCATTGTAGTAACTGGCTGAGCTCAGGGAATAATGCACGAGGAAGATGAAACACGAGGAGGGGACTGACTGACTGATTTGGTTCCATCACTCGCATTTCCTCGCTTTGCTGCTCATCCCCGTGGTTCTCAAGGCTTCCCCATCTCTCCCCCGAGGCACTTGAGACGCCTGGTAACGCCGCTCGTGTGTCCGATGGGAGCCCCCGCTGAAACCCAACCCAGCGCGTCGCTGCTCCTGAATCATTCATGCGAGCCCTGGCCGCTGCCCCGCTGCCAGCCCGGGGGAGGAGGCTGGGGCGTCTCTTCAGTTCCCAGCTCAAAATCGACCTCAAGTAAAGATTTAGATAAGAAGCTTGAGGCAGCTCAGCCTCCTGAGGAGCAGGGAAAGGCTTTGCTGTGGTAGTTGGGGGTTTTACTATTTTTTGTTGTTGTTGTTCTGAATGGGGGAAGAGAAAATTGTCACGGGCAGTTCTGGCCAGATGGACAGGTAGTGCTGCATTTTAGGAATTATTTTAAAAAGTGCACAGGTAAGAGAAGATCCATTTCCTGGCCTTTGCTCTGCACCAGGGCACAATTTCACAGAAATTATTCCTTTCCCAATTCGCCCATTTCTCTGTTAGTTACCGGGAAGATTTATTCTGTATGTAGTTAACCAACTGCTTTTCCACGAAGAGAAATCCTCTCTGCAGAGCAAGGAAGCTGCCTGCTCACCTTGCTGCTGGCTTGAACCCAAGCCAAGGAAAAAGAAAACATTGGCAAAGGACAAGGCCCCTGCCCCAGAAGGGGCTTCTGGTTTATTGAGCACCTGGTGGCAGAGAAGGGGCACTGGTGTGGGGCAAGGTGCATTTAAGGAGGCTGCAGATGCCACGAGGGGCAGGGACAAACATCTGCTTGTCCACCACGGGGTTGTTTCTTGTGTGAGAGGAGCCAGGGACTGCCTCACATCTGAACCAGTTACTTCCAGCCTAAGAGCGGAGCGTGTGAAGGGTTTTTGTTAGTCACGTCCCAAAACCTTGCGTATGAACTCATCCCAAGCCTGGTCATTGTTCTTGTCCAGTAAATACAATCTCTCTGAGAGGGGGAAGGAGGCACTGCTGAGATTTTGGGGCATGAGCTGCCCTTCAGTGACCTGCTGGCACCAGGGATGGTGCAGTTGCCCTGGCAAAGCTGCAAAGGTGAGGTGCTGGGACCCCGCGGCCAGGCTGGAGCAGCTCTCGAGGCTGCGTGTGAGCTCTGAGAGCAGTCACAGGAGGAGCTGCTGCTGGAACCACCACAGCTGAACAAGCAGAATTAATCTGCCCACAAAGCTGCTGCTGACAGCAGCTCCACCTCAGCGAACGCTAAGCTGGAATCAGCTGCAAGGCGCTGGGCCAGGGTGTCCATCTCACACAGACCAAACCCACCCCGGTTTTGTTTGGAGAAGATCTTTCCTTGGGGGGACACGGCCAGGGCTCTGTGCAGAGGGAGCAGAGACGTTGCCTGGGCAACGCTGAGACAGGAGATGCTGGTGCAGCACGTCCTTGACTGGTGGGAAGGCAGAACAGCAGGATCCTGCTCCTCCCTGCCTGTGGAGCAGAGCAGAGCCCTCGGGGATGAGCTACCACAGCACCTTTCAAGGGACAAGCCTATAGTACCTGATGTATCTGTATATGATGTTTGCTCCTCCAGCCGCTCTCTCCACTTCAGAATTGATGCCTGGAAAATAGAATACGCCTTTCCAATTGGAGTGAATATAGAAGCAAACCTTTAGTTGAAAGCTTTTAGGTGAACAACATGGCGAAAAGTACAGGTGGTATAGTAATTCTATAATTTTTATAAGGTTAGTAGATTAGTACACTTATTGTACAATTAAAAGGTTAGTTGGTTAGGTAATAATTCCTGAGGTCCTGACCCTCTGGAAGCAGTCCAGAGGTTTGTCTTGCCCCGCTTTTGTTATGTCTGGTCCAGATTCTGGTTGAAAAACAGAATGTTCTTGAAGTTGGTTCTCTTCTTGTAATAGGACTAAACAATATTTAGGAATGTGTTTATAAGGTTAGCTTACTATTCTTAAAGGTAGGGAAGAAAGATAGGAAAAATACCAAAAGCTACAGTGATGCATTAGGAAGGCTGACTTGAAACAGAGACTGGACAGAGCTAAAGTAGATATTTATTGAAAGGCCTTTAGGATACACCTTGGGCAGGACAAGAGCCTCACCTGGGGTTACACCCAAGGTGAACTTAGAATGGTCACAAAAATGGCTAACTGGTCAGGAGGTCTTGTATTTTTATAACTTCTGGTCCATTTGCATGTTGGGGTTTAATTGTCCAGTTACAGCTTCAGGTTGTGAGGTCCCATCCTTCTTGTTCTTCCCTTCAGCCCACCCTTGTTTGTGCTGTTGGGCTGAAAGTTGTCCTTGGCCGCCAGCAGGGAAAGGATTTGTTTTGTGTCCCTGCTGTGTGCAGAGCTGAGTGACACTGAGTGTGAGCTCAGAACTGCACCCTGGGCAGCACAGAACCTGAGACCGTGACAGCTCAAACTTAAGGCACCACCGGCAATCTACAAAGCTACAAATTTATTTAAAACATGAAAAGCTAAAAATCTTAGGCACCATCACCAGCTGAGGAGCAGTAATGTCCCTGTGTCCCTGCAGCCACGGGGCTGATGATCGGCTGCCTGATCTACCCCGACGGCTGGGACTCGAGCGAGGTGAAGCGAATGTGCGGGGACAAAACTGACAAATACACCCTGGGCGCCTGCACCGTGCGCTGGGCCTACATCCTGTGCATCATCGGCATCCTGGACGCCCTCATCCTCTCCTTCCTGGCCTTCGTGCTGGGCAACCGCCAGGACAACCTCCTCCCCTCGGATTTCAAAGTGGAGGAGAAAGGTGAGTGCAGTGGGGCTGCTCCTCAATGCTCCTGGGGCAGCGTTTCAGCCCCACAGGTTGGAGGGGTGTCGCCCTGATTTTTCAGCCTTCTTGTGTCTCACAGTTCATAGTTCTTAGGTTGTTTCTCACACATGGATGTTATAAACAGAAGCAATGTTTTCCTTAGCCAAGGTAGTTTAAATTCTTTGTATTAAAGATATGGACAGCTGATGGACAGTTGTCTTGACCAACAGGATGGGGAGAGGTGTCAACTTTCTCCCCCAGTTCCTGACCTTTGTAGAAATATGATATAAAATGGAGTCAGATCTTTTAATAAACAGTTCATGCCTTCTCACCAAAGTGAGTATGTGTGCGCGTCAAACACCAGCAGAGGGGAAACCTCTCTGCCTTGAGGGGCTGCCTAGAATAGAGGTTAGCCAGTGTTAAAGAAATAAAGTAGGTGCTTATTAAAAGGCCTTCAAAGGATGCACCTTGGGCAGTACGAGAGCCTGGCCATGGCTCCACCCAAGATGGACCAGGGGTCACGAGTTTTCACACTTCTGTAGATTTTGGTCCGTTTACATAGTGGCGTTAATTATCCAATTACAGCTTCAGGCAATGAGGTCCCATCCTCCCAGATTGCTCTCCTCAATTTGCTGGTTTTGTACTGCCACGGTGTCCTTGGTTCTCAAGCTGGCAAAGGATTATTTTGTCTGACTAAACTGTGAAGAGAACTCGCTAACACTGTATGGAGGTCAGAGTTATATACCAATGCAGTACAGAACCTGGAAAATACGAAAGCTAAAACTTAAGGCATCGAGGTCATTGCTGTTGCTTGGGTGGATGGCAGGTGGCTTCATCCCTGCCACAGTCACACACTGCTCTGCAGGGATAGAGAGCCAGCAGCAGGCAGAAAATGGATGGAGAACAAGGCAGGAGCCCAACTTAAGCCAGATTACCTGTCCCAGGCCTCTGGGGCTTTCTCCTCATCTTGTTTTAAACATTCCTTTTTGATAACAAACCTGCAAAACACACTCATCCTTTCAGTTTTACACACTAACTGCAATTCTTTTTGTTTTACAGAAGAGGGAAATGACTGACAGAGCTGATCACCACGTAAGTGATAACCCACACAGATTTGTAATATTCCCAGCATCCATGATGCCATGTTGTATTCTGATTACCAAAGGATTGACAGCTGATTTTGGTGCTAGAGTCCTATTGGTTTTATTTGTGGTTAAAGAAGAAATAGTCTTTGCTTTGCCTCCCAAAACTGGGAAAGCACAAACCCTTGCCAAGAGCAAAATAAAACAAGCATTAAATTGGAAGTCATACTCCAATTCTCAACAGCTGACTTACTCTTTCTGTTCCCAGGGACATCTAGAGCTCTTCTTCCATCAGCCCTTTTCTTTGAAGTCACTCTTCTAGGAAGCTTAAACTTACCAAATTCTGTGGATTTTCTACAGCTGTTTTCTTCATCCATGGGGCCACTCTTGGCTCACAGCTCTTGTGGAGCTTATTTGGTGGGAAGAGCCCAGAATGGACGTAAGAGTTTTTCTGAGTCCATCAGCAAGAGGGACAAGAGGGAAAGGATGGCAACTTGCTGCTTGTTGGGGGGTTTGTATACCTCTTTCAAGGAAATTATTTCTGAATTAAAAAAAAAAAAACCACCACCAAAACATCAGTGGTTTGGGTTTTGTGCTCATCTCCTGAGGGCAGAAGAAACCCTCTGCCATGTCCCAGGTTGCCTTTTACTGGAAAAATACCATGACCGGTCAATTCCCAGCTGAGCCATGCATCAATTTCCTGCTCTGGGCAACAGTAACCAAACACAACCTCTGGAAAAGGGCACTTTTCTAGGAAAAAGAAGAAAACCAAACAGCCAAACCGGAACCAATGGGCTGAAGCAGGCCTGGGACAGCACCTAAGCACAGATGGTGCCAGCCAGCATCACCTCCCTGCAGCACTCAATTAATCTGATTTACCCACCATCTCCATCTCATCCAACACCCACCCACGGCAGCCCTTGGCACAGCCCATTTCTGCAGAATACAAAGCAGCTCTTACCTGGTCAGAACCCCAAATCACCCTGCATTATAGTTTTCTTCTCTACTCACTGAAAATTGCTGGTTCCTGCAGCACTCGATTCAGTTCAGTTCTAACAAGTACCTTCCAGTTTTATGATTTCCTCTAAAAAAGGGTTTGGGAAGTTTTATTGAGACTCTTGACTAGGTAAGACAGCAGAGATATGACAGACTTGACAAAAAATGTATTTTAGAATGGAAAAATTCCAGCAGCCTTGCCCTATTTTTTCCTCCTCTTTGTAAAATGGATCATAACACCAGCACACAATCTTTATCTACCTCATTCTGGAAATCAAAACTGAGTGTTCACTAATGAAGCAAATTCCATCCCTGATCCCCTGACTCAGAACAGAATTACCAGGGGAATGTATGAAGACTAGGGCTCAGTTATTAAATCATCTGTTTATTGTAGGGCTTTCACCAAGGGGAAAAAAAAAAACAGACAAAGCACCCAAGTAGAAAGAATAAAAATGTATTTTCCTTCAGGTTTTAGACTGACACAGCAAGTACAAATCCTTTAGTGGGAGCACTTCATGGCAATTTGGAAATGGAACAAACCCCAAGTGAACGAGCAGACGGTACAAGACTGAATCATGACAGCTGCTTCTGCAGGTCTTCAACTCACAAGCTGGCTCCGGCCTTGGCTATCATGGTAAAAAACCTTCCTGCAATCAGGACTGGCAGAGAGAAGGGAAGGAAGGATGGGCAGGAGCACACAGAGTGCAGCCCCTTTCTGGGAAATGGTCCTTCATCAGCCAGTCTCAAGCAGGCAAGCCCAGGTGAGCTTTCAAGACCACGGGAATTGTTTGCCCTGCTAATGTATCTTCCCAGTCAGTTGGAACCCTGTACTGTCTGCAGCCCTCCTGTAACAGATACAGAAGTGACCCATGACTGGAAAATGCCAGGTGAAAAAAAAAAAGGTTAACTCAGCAGTTTAAAACGTTTTTTGGTATGTTACCTGCCTTTATTATATGCATAGAAAACCTGATCTACCACTAAAGGAACATGCAGCATGATTTGCATAATAAGCCAAATCAGGCTCTGAACTGGAGAAACTGTTCAAGTGGATTAAATGACCTGGTTTGTGAGTGAATGATCCTTACAAACCACAGTTCCCAAACACACACACAGAAGTGACATGTAACAGTGATCTTGGCAGCTTTGGCAATGGAAATTGTCTTGGATAGCATCAGCATGGTCTCCAGCAACTTCTGTCCTCTGCAAGCCACCACAAATCCAAAGGCCCGTTTGGTCCAGAGTAAGGAAGTGACTCTGAGGTCTCAACGCTGCCAAATCTTGCTTAGAGAAGAGTGGGGTGCACTGAATCTGTAACAGGATGGGCAAGTCTAGAAGAAGCCATCATAGAACTATCAAATGCCACAGTGATTTAATTTTTAATTAAAATTAACCCACTTAACCCATTACGTCCATTTCTCAGGGTAACTCTAGAAACAGCTTCTAATCCAGTATCTACGTGGAAAACCCAGTTCTCTTCCACTTCTGCTAGCTCTCTTCTTGTGCTAATGGCCCAGAAAATAAAAGGCAGTCCCATCCCGGGAAGTTATTTCTGAAGGCCTGCACCTGAAGCAAATGAATAGAAATCTTTACACTGGAACTTCAAGTGTTGATTTTCAAAGTCCAGGGCTGCAGCAGCATGGCTGTGATACAGGCACTGCAACCCTTCCCTTGGAAAAAAAAAGTGAATGGTCAAAAATGAAAAGTTCGAGCAGACTGCATCAGTGAAAGCCTCTCATGAATACCTCAAGCAAGGCAAAAAAGTGCCAGTAAGGGATAAACCCCCCAAACTTATGGCTCACTATAATGTTAAGAGTTGCCTGCAATAAGGCTCTCTCTGCAGGCTGAGGGTGCACCCATCTGTTTGCTGAGGGTTGTGCGTTGAGTCAGTTCCAGTTTTTGCTTATTTTGCTTGTCACCTTTTAGTCACAGGCATTGAAGTAGAAAACATCACTAAGTCCAGAAACTATTCTGACTATCAAGGGCACAGGGAAGGAGAAAAAGTAAATGGACAGGGCACTTTGGAGGAAGAAGTAAAGGATACTAAAACCTAGGTTTAAAAAGCTCTTTCAAAAGCAGCTAGAACTAAATAAAAGTTTGTGATTGGAAAGCAAAGAATACAGTAGACACCTAGAGAGTGATGGAGGATTTCAAGGTCTTTGCTCTAACAAGGATCTGGCACCACCCTGATGCCAACTGTTACTTGCACCCCATCAGTAGCTACTGGATCAACAGTGGGAAAATTGACTCCTGAGTCAATGAGATCTTCATGGGAGGAAAGGAGAGTTGGAATTTAGCTAAGGGAGAAATCCGAGCACGGGTGAGCTCACATTTGTCACACACTGTGCCTAACAGTGAGGAGACTGAGGAAAAATCTCTTATTCCAGTCAATTAGTCTTTGGTGAAGCCCAATCAAGGCAAAAACACAGATGATGCCCATTGGCTGAGCAGAGTTCCCATTAAGTCACACAAACAAACTCAGCAGAATAGGTTAGATTTATCTAAAATCTTGGAAGCCTTGAAGGAAGAACTCCACACTGAAAGTGAACAAGGAGAAAAATGGATCTGGGAGAGGGCAGCTGGGTGTGTAGGCTAGGCTGTAAACCAGAGTATAACGTTGTGGCATGGCTTGGAAGCTTCTAGGAGTTAAGCCAGGGGTGCCTGAGACACTCTGCTGCTGTAGCTCTTTTCTCTGGGATCAGCTCCAGCATGGGGAGTAAGAAGTCTGTGAATGCAGCTGCCTCATCTTGGGCCCACTCGTATTTTTCCACCAACACTTCAAAAAGGCCCCAGGGCTTCAGTTTGGTGATGTGCTTCAGATCACCTGAAAACCCAAGACAAATGGGTTAAGTGCAAGACATGGGAACAGAGCAGCTCAGTAAAACTGGCTGAACAGCTAAACATGACAGACTGAACTCGGAGACTCTTCTAATAGCTGGGCATAGGGAATACAAAATGCTGGGGCATGCTGAAGGGAGAAGTCAATTATATTAAACCTCCTTTTCTATCTGCTTTAGAAGCCTGTTACATGAATGTATTTCCTCAAAGGGTTCTTTTTCCACCTCCTGCTATTTCAGATCCCCCTATCAGCAAATATTAACTTCATTAATCATCAATTATGCTGCTTGACATGACAGATAAACTGTGCCACTGACTCTGGAATACATGCAATGCACGGGGCACTGAGAAAGCAATACATTACTAATAATGAAGGGCTTGTTTTTACAAAAAAGATTATTAAACTAGGTCAAACGCTAATTTTTTTGACTCAATACATTTCTGGGGTACTCAGGACTTTATGATAATGTTCTGTACTCTGAGCAACAGGGCTCATGATGCCAGGCACTATTTAAGGTGCCATTAAGGCATGCCAGAAATTGAGTCAAGCTATCTAGAAAAGCCTTCAAAAGTGAGTTCCCATCTCTAGCTGAAAGAGATCAGCTAAACAAAACCACATCAAGTTTAACAAAACATCAACTGTGTGTTTTTCTACCTGCTGCACTTGCTCTACACCAAGATGCTGAGTACTAGGGTGTAGGATGCTTTTAGGAGCAAGACAAGAATGCCTAAAATAAAGCATTTCATAAAACAATGGAAAGACTTAAAGATGCCATCTTTGCTGGTATCTATTTCTAACTGGCATTTCCAGCAAGACACTCCTGTGTATTTGGGTAAGGGATGAGGGGATAAAGTGATATTTTCTTTGTTTCCTTTTACCTTTTTTGGTGAAAAACTCCTTGGAATATTTTCCTGCCAGAATGAGCTTGCGAGGTATTTTCCCCAGCAGTTCTATGATCAATGCAATATGATCTGCATGTGAAAAATAAACAAAACAAAAAGACAGTGAGATCCATCCACACAAAACCTCTCTATGCTGGTTTCATGCTCTGGGATATAAGGATAAAGACACTATTCCTTAAAATTACTTTGGAGACCCACCTGAAGCTGGATTATACTAAGCAACAACAAAGAGAAGGGGCAAGGGGAAAACAAATAAGGGCACTTTGAGGCACAATCAGTTTGAGACACAAGGTAGAGAAGCCAGCAGCAAGAGGAATGCAAAACACCAGAACAACAGCATGGGCTTTGTTGCACAGTGTTTTACTGCAGAGGTTTGAGCACAGTTGCTGCTGATTTGGGTAAATAATCTTTCTGCAAGGAGCTTTTGCACTGCTGATTTGTAAGACAAGGCTCATTTTGAAGAGGCAACCATTGGATTTGAAGTCCCACTTTAAAAAGGAAAAACGGAACAAACAGACCTTCATCTCGTGAGTAATCTTCTCCAGAGTGAGGCTCGAACAGATAGTCCCCTGTTGCCAACTCAAAGGCCTAAACAAACAGAAATGAGCACATTAAATCACTTCCAAACACTGTAAGATGTGCTGCAGGTTGACTCTGCAAATCTCTGGGGGCCAGAAGCAAAGCAGTGGGAAAGAATAACCTGCAAAACTACAGTAAACAGCTATAATCTTAAATACTCCATTACAGCCTAAAATGTGCAGTGACTTTGCAACGCTTTAAAAACATCGCAGGCACATCTGGGATGAATTTTGGATGCAGGACCACCAGTTAACCCCAAAGTTAAGGCATTTCACATGCTTAGCCTTTCCTCTTTCAGCCAAAAATAACACCATGTCCAAACTGTAGTTTCTGGGGTTGATTATTTTTAGTGTGTTTTGTTTTGCTTGGGGTTTTTTGGGATTCTTCCCTCTCCCCAATTTTCCCATGTTTTTTCAAACAGTTAATCTCTGAGTATCTGTCTGTAGAGATGAAAACACGTTTCAAATGAGAAAAACATCTGCACTCATTTCAACTCACCACTCCTAAATTCTGTAACACATTCACCCTTTATGTATTCACTTGTACTCAGAACACTGCCCCTGACCTTCTGTAGTCGCAGTTTTCTTTATGAACTGCTGGTGCCAAACAATTGAATCAGGCACACTGAGTAATTCTGGCCACATGCTCAGCACAGAAAACATGACCCTACTGCATTTTCTTTTACCACATTCATCAAAATCCCAGCTTGTTTTCCAAGCCAGCAAAAATGTCTATTTTCCAAGCTTAAATTATAAACCCCAAGCTTTGATTTGTAGAAGACATAGCGTGGAGACACTGAAGAGGCACATGCAGTAACTGGCCTGACTGATTTTCCTTCATTGTCATATTCTACATTTGCCAGCTGTTACAGGAACAGCTTCAGCCTCATTGCAGCATTACTCAGACTAAACATCGATTCCAAACATGCAGAGGATGATTAAAATTAAAAATGATGCTGAAGGCACTTGTGAAACAGTGCTAGATGCAGCAGAAAGGCTTTTTTTTTTAATATAAAAAGACATTGTGTTCATTGTGCCTGGTTGTCCTGTTTTTCCAGAAAGCGTGATGACAAAGTACAATCATATTTGAAATCTGCTGATGCTGGACAACAGGATTTTCAAAAGGAAAACCACATGTGGAGAAAAAAAAGATAAATAATAAAAACAACTGGTGTGGAAACCTATTATTCAGCAAGTCTGGAAGTTGACTGAACACTTGTAAGGGATTCTTGCCAGTCCCTCAGCAGCTCAGAGGGCAGGGCACAGAGGAGGAACATCCCCAGCTGGCAGAACTCACCATGCAGGCTGTGCTCCAGATGTCAGCAGGGGTGTTGTACCCTGACCCTATCAACACCTCCAGGGACCGGTACTGCCTTGTCTGGATGTCTTCAGTGAAATGCTTGTGCTAAAGGGAAGAAATGTTTTACTAAACTGCTCAAGACTGCTTAGAAGAGAATCAACAACCTGGAAGGCCAGAGTAGATCAAAGCTCATTAACCATTACATTTCAGCTGCATTTTACATCCTCATTAACTATTTCCTTATATTCCTGTAAGTGCTGTTTAAATGCTCTGGATGGATACTCCCCCTCAAGTGAAACAGTCCAGCCATTTAAAGGAAAGCAAACCACAAAAACAGAATAAAAGAAGACTCTGCAGCATCTCCTACCCAGTCCTGGCAGCCAGGCCATGGTCCAGCTACCTTAAAGCAGATAAGCAGGATCAGTGAGAGAAATCACCTTGCTGGGCTCTGCAAGCCTGACTGCAGTTCTGAGTTGAGACTCGTCTCTCCCAACAGATCTGAGGTACTTTAGAAGCCAAGTAAAAAAAAGATATTTCTTCTATTTGAAATGTCAAACATTTGAAAGCAGCACAGCACAACCATCAAAGAATAAAACTTGGGAGTTTTATCGTGTGAGTCTCTTTCATGTGCTTGTGAATGCACTGAAATGGTCTGACAAGCTACAGAACCAGCACATCAGAGCAATTGTTTGCAACTTTGCAGCTCTCCTGGAGACTGAGAAACTCCTTCAGCAGTTTCACATGAGCAGATTTCTACACTCTGTATGTGACATGGCTCACAGCCCTTTCAGGAGTAATCAGATGCCAGAGAGGCACCCAAAGCATGGACTGAAATCTTGTGTTTAGAGGACCATTTCTTTCTGTGTGTCCCTGCTTCCCCCTGTTTTTCCCTGTCATAGTTTCAAACTGTCACTGCTTTCACAGCCAGGTCTAAGGATCTGTTTTACAGATTATTTTCCATCTTGGCAAACTGACTGAATCTGCAGCTTTAAAAAGTCAATGTGAAAAGACTAAACTTACCACCCAGCAGGCATTTCCTAGGTCAGCTATCTTCACTTTGAGCTTATCTGCATTCTTGGGCTCAAGAGGATTAAGAAGGAAATTCCCAGCAGCTGATTTTCCTAGAGGCAATGTATACAACAGCTGATTAAAGCGACATAGGCAGTGTCACCATCTGTCACCCAAATCCTATCAACCTCTCCCCAGCCAGGAAGTTTTTCTGATGGATCAGAACTGTTCCCTCCCTGATGCTGGGGTATAAAAATGAGCATCACTCTGCACTATCAACAACATCATTAAGACCCAACTGGTGTCATTAAGCAGAAGGATAAATGAGCATATGCACCAGTGACTATTTCCCAGCATATTTTTTGCACAGCCTGTCTGTGTTTTTTAAAAAACCCCCTGCTGAAATAAGGGCATTGCCAGTGAAAAAAAACAAACCACACAAGCCCCCTTAAGCCTTCCTAAATCTTTGAAGGAGTCCCCATGTTAGAGCATCTTTCTGACGTACCCATTACTCACTGCTGCAACACATTTACAAGGGCTAAAGGATATATTGGGAAAACTGAATGACACGATAGAGAGCAAAAGTATTAAGTCACTAAATGACATCCAGCTGTACCTCTAAACTGAAATTTGGGAGAGCTTGAAGCTGTAAATTTGGGAGAGGGCTGTGAGAAGCAAAAGATGTCAGTAGCCTAGCAAAGGCATCCAGCAAAGTGCAGTTCCAGTTTCAAATCTAAATTTCTCTTGTTACTTTTCATCCATATAACTCCCCTAGTGGTACTCTGGCAAGAAAATGCTAGAATACTTTTTTAGTAAGTACAAATGGTAGTTTTATCCTCCTTCACCAAGCAGATATGTATCACCTGGCATGGACACAAAGATGCAAAAATGGACAGTTTTCCCAATTCGTATTTTTAACACACACACACCTGGAATGTGTTTAATTTGCTGTACACTATTTCATGTCTTACTTTCTCCTAAGCCTACAAGACACCTTTTTTCCACTCTGAAGAAAATCATATTTAAATGAAAGAATTAAAAGTTGGATTTCTTTCCCTAAACTGTATAAGCCTTGTTTCAAGCTGCATTTTCTGGGAAAACATTTACCCATCTTGAGTAACAGAGAGAAGTTACCTTTGCTCCATATTAAGAACCAAACTGTCAGAACACACTGAAGTTACCTTTCCCTTAATTTAACAGCAAGTCACTGAAGTTACCTTTCCCTTAATTTAACAGCAAGTCACTATCTGTAGGCTTAATGAAAACCACATAAGCAACACCTGGTTCTAAGGAGGAAATGTTCCTCCACTGAAAACCAAAGGTGTTGGTGTTTCTAAAAAGTAGGCATATTTTTGCACTCAAAGTCAAAACTGAGCCACAACCAGAAGCAGCACCTACAAACAGAAAACACCTTGGAGTATGATTGTCAGGTTAATTACTCCTGGCAGGAAAACTCTCAAACAGGCGGTTCTGATCACTTCGGCCTACAAAATGCACGTTTCTGTTCATACAATGATGTGTTGCAAAGAAATCTCCCACATCAAGGAGCTCTTTCTTACAAGGTTCCTCTTATACCTTTGTTGTCTGTCGGGCTGTTATTCTCATTCTCATCCTCTGAAGGGGTCTCTGTCCTGATGCTTTCCTGAAAATTGTTGATCCCCTGCTCACTGAACTGCTTTTGGTTGGATGTGGGCTGGCACACCATGGAACCCTCTGGGGCCAAGGGCACAAACGAGTCCGACATTGCTTCTTGAGGCCTGTTCTCTGAGTCACTGCTGTGCTGACTGTGATTACAGCCGTGCAAGTTCTCAGGCTTCTGCGTGTGAGGGTGACTGCCACAGTCATTGGCGTTGTGCAGGTCGTCCTCGAGCCGCACGGACCCTTCATTCCCACAGTCTGTCAAGTCTGTCATTGCCGCCATTCCGTTGCAGTTGATTTCTCCTGCGCCTTTTTCCACGCTGCTCTCTGTGAGATTGGATCCCTCCTGTCCAAGGGCTTGTGCTGCAAGGGGGGGAAATGAGAATGCAGCAGAATATGTCTAAATAAATAACTGGAAGGTGTTTAAGGGCATCCTGAGAGGTAGGGAGCACTCTGAATGTGACTGAACGCAGCCATTCACTCAGTTTGTAACAGGAGATTCTCAGCCTCACCAGGACAGAACCCAATGCAAACAGGTGAAATGACACCAAACCACCTCAGCTAAAGGTGAAGTGGCTGTTGTCATTTCACCTGTTTCATTCACTTCCTCCTCATACCCATGAGTAAATGGACAACACTGTCCATGCCATGTTGGCAATGCTTTAGGTCCATACCTGGCTTTTTGCTGACATTTTCCTCTGGTGGGCTGACTTTTATGAGCATTTCCAGAGGCGTCTGAGCTTCTTCCTCCTCTTCAGGCTGTGTCTGCCCAGGATTTGCTTCCTTCTCCATTTCCTCTATCTCTTGCATTCGCTTCTCCAACAATTCAGCCTGTCTTTTCTGCTTCTTTTTCAACTTCTTTTTCTTGTTCTTTGACATTTTGTCAGCCTACACAGAAGCATGCAGAGAAATTGGACTAAACATTTTATACTTCAATAAATTTAAAATGCACCAAGGTTTAATTTATCATAGAGCTGAGGAAGCAGTCTGTGATGAAAATGCTGGAGACAGCTCCTCTCCCAGATAAAAAGCAGCTATTCTGGATTTTGAACCACTTGTCTATTGCTCTTATCAGTGCATTTTTGCCCTGACCTGAGAATCCTACATTATTCTTCAAGTGAGAGAGATCTCAGGCTCCACAGAACAGTCACTTTCCCACAGACCTTGAGACCACCACAAGAACTCCTTGTTCTGGTGATAAACCAGCTAATAACATTTACAAGTCCAAGACAGCATTGAACCTGATGCCTATGCCAAACACAAATCACACTTTTTCCTTCTGATATGAGATTGCTTTCTCTTAATGCTGCCTGGATTGTGAAACAATGCAGGAGATAGCATCAGATGCATACTAACAGATGAAAGCCATTACACTTACTGGTTTGGGCTGTGGTGCAGTGCTCACTGAAAGAGAAAGGAAGATCAGTAAATCAGTATGGCTATACCCAAAAACTGCAACTGCATTCTGATGTTAAGGCACATCTTTGCTATGTGCTTTGATAACAACATTTTAATGATCTCAGCAAATGTGATTTTGAAGGCTCATTTCTCTATAAAAACACACACAAAAAAAAGATAAAAACATTAAATGAGCAAATGCATAATTCAAGTTTCAGACAGGAGACTTCCCTGACTGATATCAAAGACTTAAACTTCCTGTCACGTAGCTTCATTTACTGCATGTATTATGCATCCTACCCAAATGAAAATGCAAATCAAAGCATTAAAATGCCAAACTTCAGGGAGTTTCCTTAAGGTAAGACGTGCTGTGATCAGTTCAGTTCAATGTTGGTGTTGTAAAATTATGACTGACAGAGCCTTCCAATACACACTGCAGTGGTTTTTGAAAAGTACACACAGCTACAGATGGATATTCTGAGGAGGAACACAAGGAACACAAGAGAATTTGTCCTCAGATCTTCAGGGATGTTTGCATGTCAAGGAAGCTTTTACAGACTTCTGCAAACTGAAAACAGGTAACTCATCTTGTTGAAACTTCTATCAAATGCATTACCAGCATCAAGCAATGAAAGGTAATAAACTTTAAAAAAAAGTGAGAATTTTGCCACATTTTTACACCAGTTCTATATTGAGTGAATCAACATTGTGTTACATAAGACTGACTTTACCAGTGCCAGTAAATTTAGCTGTTGTTAAATGCAGGCTCCAGTGTGCATTTATCCTCCCTCTTGTTTTCCTGACACAAACAGCCTTCCCCATCATCTTGAGTTACAATTTATGACTAATTTCCCAATTTACACTCAGGTTTTCAAAGGTTACTTGCATTATTGTTCCACTGTACTCAGGAAGTTTTCCTTAGTGATGATTTGGGAGTGTGTGGGAGAAACAGCATCAATTTTCAGGGAAAAAAAAAAGAATATTAAAATAAATATAAATCACCTGCAGAGCCAGAGGGTGGGGGAGCCCCAGATCTCTGCCACTCTGTTGCCTCTGCAGCCAGCCTGCGAATGTATTGGTCATTCACACACAGCAGGATGTTCTCAGGCTTTATATCTGTGTGGATGATTCGACACTTTGTATGCAAGTAATCCAGACCCTGAAGAACCTGCAGGCAAGGGAGAAGGAAGTCAACCATTAGACAATCTAATTGGGAGCAAAGTAAAAATGCAAAAGTGCCTAGGCTGGCCAGTGAACCTGAAAGGGTTTGTGTGTTTGAGAATAGCCCAGGTTAGAGCGGGTGTGATCAGTGGTTACCACCCAGTTCCACAAAAAAAGATATTTGCATACAGATTTTAGCTACCATTAAAAAATACTCCATTTACCCTCATAACTTAACTTACCGCAGGTGAAAATCTCATTTGAATACTCTACAATAAAATCACACTTTCCTCCTCCCCTGCACCTCCCATGGAGAAAGGTGCTCCCTCCTAGGCAACCACCCAGTAGGGAGAACCAGTTTCTCTTGCTCTTCCCATCATTAAGCACTGTGCTTACTGTGACAACTTCAAAAAAAACTTCACTTATGGGGAATGACTGAGGTAAGAAGAGGTTAAAAGCAAAAACCATCACAGTTTAAGTGTCAGAAAATAACTAGCTGCAGCAGAAGGGGATGCAGTAGAGAAAGGAAGTACTAACGCAAGAATATTTTGTTGCATGGAGATACCATGGATTTTTAGCTTTTGTTTCCTTGGATCTGAGAAAGATCAGTGAAAGAGTTTTAACTGGGTCAAGACGAAAAGTGCAGGCAGAACTGGAACTTACTTGTTTGATGATTTTTTTGACACAAGGGAGTGGAAGACCCTGATAATTTGATTTGATGATCCACTTCAGGAGATGATGCCCTAGAACTTCAAACACCATACAGATATCTGGAACTGAATCAAGGAAAAACCCAGACATCCAGACCCAAGGAGCCCCGAATTCCCAGGACTGAGGATTAAAAGAAATTTCAATTTTGGGCACTTTATGTTAAAGAACACTCATCCTTCTGATACAGCTTGGAAAAGCTGCCTTCATTAACAGCATCATCCCATTCTACACAACTGTGCCATTATCTAAAATAAAATAAAATAAAATACAGAGGGATGGAGCTGCACAAAGGTCCCACTGCAGCACTAGCAATCTCCGGCTTTGAGTGGAAGCCTGTTGCACAAATATATTTAGTATTTACTGTATGTTTTGGAACAGCCTACGCTTCTGCCCCAGGCAAAACGCGTTACCAGATCTCTCTGTACCAGCATTACCTGAAAAAATAAAATTCCCATTTCATAAGTAATCTTCAGAACAATAGTCACTTTCTTTGTCCTCCTTTGCCTCTTTACCAGCAAAACAAACTTTTGACAAGCCTGGATTTCAACTATATCTATATGATCTGTTTTTTAGCTCTAAGATCTCAACAGCTAGTGACTCCAGTGACATATTCAGTACAGAGCCCTTGCTTTAGAAGCCAAACTTCTATGAGTTTATCTGGCTGCTTTTCATCTACACTGGCAGAAAGCACACATTTCACAAGAGTGGAAGAAATATAAGCTCCAATCAACATTTACGCAGAAAAAAAGTTAGAGAAAGTGCATTATGGGTCTACTGTTTATAATCTACAGCTCAATTCTCTCAAGCAGCCCAGCAATTCTCACTGAAATAAAATTCAGCTTATCTTAAAGTGAAAACAATGCACAGAAGTCCAGCTTCCAAATTCTGAGGATCCATTAATACCACTTGCTACAAATCACTGCCTATGAGAAGGCTGTTCCCAGAACTACAGGCCACTGTCAAAGCAGTACACTGCAAACATTCTAACAATGCTGATAAATTACAAAGAAAGATGCTTCCATAACTAGAAACCAAGCTTATTTTCAAGTTATAGATGGCTCATTCACTATTTTCAGCTACTGATTTTAACATGCTGTACTGCTTTACTGAAATAACAGGTTATTAAATGGCTGCTTGCAAAATTGGAGGGTTGAGATAGAAAACTCTCCTACCTCAAAGGTACCTCTGACACAGCCACTCAGTCCTGATTCACAAACTGGCGGCAGAACATTAAAAGCACAACCAAGCAGTGCTGACACAAATTACACCAGACTGAATCATCACTCTGGATCTGAGCTCAGCAGGAAGTTTGGAGGCAGATCCTTCTACAGCAGCTTTCCTTGGGCAGGGGAAGGGATGCCTGGGCATTGCTTGCCAAAACAGGGCAGCTGCCCAAGCAACTCCCATCTTTCTGCAATTCTTGGCTTTTGTTCCACAAAAGGATACGGGAACCATTCACTCCTGAAATCTTGAAGTCATCCAGTAACTGAACAACTCTCTCTTTGCTTGGATCATTTGGATCACTGTTTCGGACCTGCAGAGAAAGAGGTTATTTTCATGTCAGATCCACTGCACTGTCTGGTTCCTACACAAATTCTTGATCTGGAAATATCAAGCATGTGAGGAATGCAAACTGCCCAAAATGGAAAAAAAAAAGAGTAAAATAAAATTGAGCCCAACTCAGGCACTCACCGATTTCAGCAACTTGATTTCATCCAGTGCTGTTTCTGTGTAGTGCTCTGCACTCTTCACCACCTTCATTGCCACAAATCTCCTCCCTCTGTGCACACCATGGCAAGAAAATTGGGATCTGTTAATGCTCAGACAAAGAACTTATTCTCCAGGATTATCCCAATTCTTTTGCGTGCAAGAGAGTTTACCTCATGCACCATGGAAAAATAAGGTTTAAACACTCAAAGACTGCCTTTGAGTCTTTTTTAACAAAAGATTCGTGTTAGTCATTTCTCAAACTATGGAACAATAAGTCAGAGACTGAACAGAGCTCTTCCCACAGATATGGTTTGTCCTGTTAAGTCCCTCCCACACACTTGCATGCACAATATCAGCAGAAACTCCTGTGCTAGGATGTGGACAGCTAATGCTTTGTTTTTATCTAAAAATAAAAGGATGTTTTCTGCTCAGGCTTGTGCATTCCTGGCAGGAACACCAGCTGGAACAGGAGCACTCACTGGATGTCCCAAGCCAGCCACACGGTGGAGAAGTGGCCCCATCCAAGCTTCCGAATCACGTGGTAACGTCCATTGAAGAGATCTCCTATTTTCACAAGGTGGTAACCCCCTGGAAAAACACAGCAACCAGAGAACAGCTGTGGGGAACAAGCCTCACAGTCACTGCAGCACCACAAAACATCTCAGTGAAAATGCCTGAAGCCTGCTAGGCTGACCACCTTTGGAAAACACAGGTTGTGATAGAATCTCACACTAAACATCAACATTGCTTTTGCATGCTCTGACCCTAGAACGTGAAACAAGTACTGCACCCAAGATCCCTGTGGCTTTCCTTGCAATTTTCCTGACTAAAAGGCACCCTCCCACTGAAAACAGGAAAGTCTCCTCACACCTTTCATATCTCTTAAGCCACTGACTATACAGGGGATTCCATCACAGAAGCAAAAAAAATTGAAAAGCCAAAGATGGAACTGGCAGAAAACAGAACAAAGAGAAGAAAATGTGATTTGGTGTTTTCATTGGCTCTGTATTTCATTTCTGCTCAGAGAAACAGGGCAAGGCTATTTGCAGAAACAAATTTTTCTAAAGAATGGATATCCAGATAATGATCTGATCTTCAAAAGAAAACCAAGGAATATGAAAAGAATTTGAAAGTGTCCCTTTTACAATGAAATCAAAAAAGATTTAAATGCCTACTTGCTTTTATCAGTATTGAAAGCCTCTGGCACATAGGAAAAGTTAACAGTTTTAAACTTATGCATTAAAAACAGCTCTGCAACTCAAATCTTGACTGCTAACAGAAGGAAACTTGGAGACCACCTTCTCTATTTCATGTTGGCTTGAAAAATGTTACTATCACCACGCAGTTTCAAAGCATTCTTAATACAAGAAGGAGTCTATTTTTATTATTTACAGCAAATGGGAAATGGAGGGGATTCCTTGATTGCATTGAAAATCCTGCATTTTAACAGGCAAGTGCTCACCTTTACAGTAATCATTTGGATCCTCTTGCTCATCATCATCCGATCCCAGGATTTCCTCCTCTTGCTCTGGAAGATCATTCTCGGAATGAGCAGCAGGGCCCCGGTGCTGGGTGTCAGGTCTGAAAGAGATCACACTGCACGTGTCACACACAGAAATCACACTGCACACACAGAAATCACGCTGCACACACAGAAATCACACTGCACACACAGAAATCACGCTGCACACACAGAAATCACACTGCACACACAGAAATCACGCTGCACGTGTCACACACAGAAATCACACTGCACACACAGAAATCACGCTGCACGTGTCACACACAGAAATCACACTGCACGTGTCACACACAGAGATCATACTGCACACACAGAAATCACGCTGCACGTGTCACACGCAGAAATCACACTGCATGTCTGACACACAGAGATCATACTGCACATCACACAGAGATCATGCTGCATGTGTCACACAGAACACACTGCATGTGTCACACGCACACATCACACTGCACGTCTCACGCACAGATCACACACGTCACACTGCACGTCACACACGCACAGATCACACACGTCACACTGCACGTCACAGATCACACTGCACGTCTCACATGTCAGATCACACTGCACGTCACACACACATCACACAGATCACACTGCACGTCTCACACGTCACAGATCACACTGCACGTCTCACACGTCACACACATCACACTGCACGTCACACACATCACAGATCACACTGCACGTCTCACACACAGATCACACTGCACGTCTCACACACAGATCACACTGCACGTCTCACACACAGATCACACTGCACGTCTCACACATCACACTGCATGTAACACACATGGTACTCCTCAACTCTGCAGCTTCCACAGCACACGAGGGACTGCTGAGGATGGAGGAGACGCAATATTCTGCCTTCAGAAAAGCTATTCACATGTCAGTGCTTTTATTCCTAAGCTAAGATAAAAGTGGTCAGAAGTAATTTTTTGTATACTAGTGAGAAATGCACCTTAATGCCCTAGGATCCTCTTCCATAGTGGAACCAAGAAAAGTCCAGACAAGACAGACTTAAAAACTTAGTGATGTCACCAAATATTAGCCTCTGAACCCCTTCTCTGCCTTTCCCTAAAGCAGAATTATATTTTATTTGTTATCCTTGGTAAAACTTGAAAATTTAAATATTGATTAATTTTATTTCAAAGACTAACATCAATTAGTTTTTACTCTCTTTTAGAAAAATAGTTAACCAGTGTTTTAGAACTTGCGGCCCTTTGTTCCTTTCACATTCAAGGTCAAACGAATATTTAACAGTCTTTCTGCTTCTAACCCTTTAGAACACTAGAGTCCCTAATCTTGACATTTATTTCTCCTGTTCTCAAGGGGCAGGCTGCATTTTTAGTTCATCTCTTCACTCAAGATACAAAGTTTATTACAGTTGTCTGAACCATGGAGAGTGGGAGGACGCAGAGCAGATGTTCAGTAAACCCTCCTGAGAGCTTGTGATTGCAGAGGGATTGGAATCAGGCACTAAGGTGGTTTTTCACTCCCACATTCATAAATAAAAGTGTTCATTTTATGTGTTTAACTTTCCGCCAAATGTGCTACTCTGAGCTCTTTGTGAAGGCCATGTCAGCAAAGGCCACCGCCATGCTCTAACACACTCAGGCTGTGCTGCCCAAATAAAACATCTCCCATATCTCAGCTCTTTCGTGGCATCACACTGATCACAGCCAAACCACCCAAGAAAGGCTAATACCAAGACCAGGTAATTTATTTACTTTACAAAGCATTACAGGGCATGATCAAAAGCCTACAAAGATTCAAGATCCTTCTGTACAAAGCAAACATTAATCATGAAAACAATGCCTACAGACCATTTGCTTTGGCAGGATTTGAGGGCAAAGTACTGCAAGATATCAACATTAAGTTTTCTTTCCTCAGAAGCACGAGATATTAAAAAAAAAAGCTGGAGTTGTCCAAAGAAGTGGGCAGCAAACTTCATTGCAGCAGTGACACACAAGCATAAGATAACATTCTTTACAGAGAGCTCCCTGGCAGTGAATTAGCGGAAGTTTCTTGTATTGAAACTACTGTTGCAGGGAAGGAGAAGGTAACACCGGTGCCTTCCAGCACCCTCTTTCAAATTCAGCTCATTTTGCTGCAAGGAGGAACTGCCCACCCAGTGGCTATGCCAGCAACACAGGCAGGCCCTCAGATGCAGTTTTCACAACTTAGTGCTGAGCTGGAGTCCTGCACATCATATCAGGGCCGTACTGACTCACCTTAATCCACAGGAAAAACGTAATATTTTCATTTGGAATAGTTATACAGTAGAATAAATGTTCAGTACTGACCTACTACACATGCACTCTGCTGTGACTTCACATATTAAATACACTGCTAACACATTCAAACTACAGCCATCTTAAACATCATAAGAAGGGAGAAATCTTGCGTTCCAATCTGATGATGACTAAATTTGCAGCCACTAAAAATCCACAACTCAAGTTCATTTAAGCAAGGAAGAGCTACAAAGGTCATTCCAGGCACAAACCCATCACCAGACATTTACTTTCAGTCTGTTGTCAGTAAGTCTTGCTGATTTTTTAAATTCAGGAACAGCTCAGTGGTCTCAAACCATAAACCAAAGACTGCCAAGTTAATGAGACGTTTATTAACAACCCTGCAGCTTGATCCAGCCCTGAAATATTTAGTACTTAGACTTTTTAGTCACTGAACTATAAGTCAGGGGTAGAAAGAAGGAAACCTGCAGTAGGGGGTGCAGAAGGTCTTAGAGGTCAAAAAGCTGCTTTAAAATTCCTGCATTCGTTAGGGGACAACCGAGATACAAATAAAGCCACACATTATCCCCAAATTAAGAGCAGGCAGCAAAGGCAAGAAATGGCCATAGACAGAATGGTTTAAGGGGAGATTAGATGCTCAGACAAATCCTACAGACAGGGTAAAGAGAACAGGAACTGGACAGGAAGATTTTAAGCCAGGTACCTCATACATAGCGTGAGTAGTAAAGAGTAATTCTCCTCAGTGCTGTTTCGGGATTTTCACTTTTTTAGCTGCACAGGATGTAAGGGATTAAAAAGGACTCAAAAGAAAACTCCCCTTAAGTGGCAGCGATGCAGACAGACACATCACGCCATCCTGCAGTCCCAGTGCTCCTCAATAATAGCAATTCCACGCATCAAGGAAGAAGTTACTGGAAGCACTAAAGCCCATTCTCCTGGAAGCTTTCTGCGCCCCTCCTAAGGGGCTGACGAATCCTGCTGCTGGCAGTCTCACACACGACACACCCTGGAGTCTGCAGCCGAGTCTTTCATGGGGATCCAAAAGCATTTCACTTCTGCATTAGAGACCATGATACCAACTAATGTAAGGAAGCCAAATTCAGGTCACACACATCTCTACAGTGCTATTTCCTTTAGGAAATAGCCTCCAAAATACACCTCATTCCTTTGCCTTCCTGTGAAAATTTGTTTGATGTTATTACACATCACCCAGTTCTTCCCCTTAAATGACCATGCCAGCCAAAGATAGAGATTGAGAATTAATCAGTGCAGAATATACCTAAGAAAAAATTATACACAAAAGCACAAGCCTCATCTGCTTTGCTCACAAAGACAGTACTCTAAAAGGCACAAAAAGCTGTTAAAGACAGCAGACAAATCCATACCCAGTATTTAGAGACGACAGCTGAAACAGCTGTTGTCAAAATTGCAAAATGCAGATAAAGTATATAAAACTCCTATACTAAATGATTGTTTACACATTACAAACCAAGTGTTCTAGGGTACTTTTTTTTATAGCTGCCTCTCATCTACAGAAGAACACCGTGACCACCTTTTCCTTTTGCTCTCTCATTGTGCTAATTAATCATCAGAATGAACTGGATCTGCAGGGTCTCTCTACAACTACACAGCAACATTTGATTTAAAGAAAAACAACACGGAACAGCAAAACTAAGGCAAAATGCTAAGTCCTCTATGGAATTCATGTGAATCCACACCTAGAGAGACCCTCCCAAAAGTCCTAATTCCCTGAAGAACTGCAAATTCACGAGACAACATTAGAAAGGGGAACCTACCTGCAAGAAGCACGGCCTCCCATGGATAAAGATATTCCCAAAGATAGCCCAATAGTTTTCGAAAAAGCCATCAAAAATCCAACAGCACAGTGCTGGGCAGGGAGGGGGACATCAGCAGCAGGCAGAGGGGCTGCCTCTCCTCAAATGCAGGAGAAGAGGGATTTGCCTCCAGCACCCAGCTGCAGCTGCCCAGCACTGCATTGCAGGTGAAGGGCCGTGCAGCAAGGCTGGGGCTCGCTCTCAGCTGATCTTCCTGCAAATTCAGTCATGTCAGGGGGGTGAGCAGAAAGATTTATCCCCTCCTCTTGATGTCTACATGTCTCTTCTTCCCTCTAATGAAATTAGAAATTCAGGCAGATACTTTGTTTCATCTTCCTGAACCAGCCGGTTTTATTTGCCTATTCAATAACCCAGCGGATTCAAAGCTGGGATGAAGGATCATGGTAATTGTCGACGGAGCAACGCTTTTGACTGAGGAATGCCAGCACAATCACGCAGCAGGGAAAGGGCGTTCAAAGGAAAAATGAATTTTCTGAAGTATAATTCCACACCTCCCCTTCCAGAGTTATGAGAAAAACTTATCCTTTACGCTTAAAATGCCAAAACAAGCAGAAGGAGTCAAATCTGCTTTAAAAAGTTGAACAGAGTATTTTTCACAGCAGCGGGTACTTAACATCATCTTCCAACAATGCACAATTCCCAGTCATTTCCTGTGCCTGTTTATCCTGCTGGTTTATGTAAGAGATAGGGGAAACAAGTCAGCAACAGTGTGACATAGCAAGGAACAAATTAGAGATTTCTCTCCTGGGGAGACCTTTATTAGTGACACACTGAAGCTGCCCCTGCACTTTTAAAGCAAGAAGTCTAAAGAACTGTCTTCATCCAGCTGTAGGTCCAAAATATTTTCACCTTAAAGGCTCACAGAACTCTCAATAGGCTTTTAATAGCTTAGCACTGCCAAACCTCTTCATATAAGAAAAGGAACGAAAAACATTCAAAATTTTCCACTGCAGACAAGATTTTGCTCCATGTTCACTGAAGATATCACCCAACCCCTGCAATGCACAGCAGGGATGGTAAAGAGTTATTTGCAGGAGCTAAGATTTGAGTCACTCACTTCTTCCTTACAGAAGGTGTTAAAGCAATTTGGAAAAACACCGTGGAATTCTCTTGCCAGTTTTCAGTGGAATCACTTATCTGGTCCACACACTAAAAGTAAGGTAAAAAATGATTAAGAAATCTCAGCCACACAGTGTAGGTTCTTACAGATTTGCAGAGAAGGAAGGGTGCCCTCTATAAATTACCAGACACACAGCCAAGTCTCCACACTCAACTTCACCATCAAATACTGATTGTGTTTTCTCTGCTCCAGTAACTTACACTAAAAAAAATCCCACAATCTTGAACGGTGGTGTTTGGTTCTCTTATTCAACAGCATTAGGAGTGACTTCAAAACTCTGTTTTGGACAGAAAAGAGTCTTCCTTGTCACTAAAACACAGTAATACCGTCCATGCTTTGAATAGATACAAAAGCAGACTCCTTCCACCCTCAAGCAAGGAAGGCAAGGTACATTTAGGCCAAATCACTTTTGTCACACCCATCATCCTTAAATACCTACTAACTAAAAAAGATACTCTCCTTACTCCTCCCTCTGGGTCTGCCTCTCCCTTGATATTTGCAAAGATGATGCCCATCTGCAGGAAACCGAAGGGAAATGCTTTCCTAATTTAAAGTCGCCTACAAGACAGTCTTTATAGGCAGTGTCACCCCTTATTGGTGAGCTCAGATTACACACATGAAACGCCCCCGAGCAGAACTCAATTCAGTGAACGCAGGAGGAATGAGGAACCCAGCTCCCACTGCAGGCACCAGATAAAGGCACTGCAAACACACCCCACGACTCTTCTTCCCACCTTAACCACCCAGCCAATGATTTGCTGGGCTCTACACCCAACACTGCAAGATCTCACTGAAGGATTCCATGTTTTCATTTGAGAAGAAGCTCCATATGGCATGGTGAAAAGCCAGGATTGAAAATCCCTCTCCCATTTCCACATCTGTGCATGAAGACAATGTCTCTTTAAGGAAGAATGCTGCAGGCTGCATCTCATTACTGTTTCTTAGTGTGCCTGCGATTTCCAGATCATGTTAAAGCACATCCAGGGGAGAATGGGTGCTCACACGCAGATCTGCTGGCAAACCTCCTGCTTCATGAACATGGCAACTGACTACACACAACTTTCAGGATGAATTCAGGTCTGGAATGATGAAAGTGTTTTCCTGCTTGCATGCAGCCAGCCTTTCTGCTCAAGAAATTCTAACTGTTTTGGGGGGAATTATAAATCATCGATGGTGGGGGACTTAGGAGTGTAAAATCCATGTTATTTTGTGATTATTGCAACTCATTCACCGTTGCATCCCTATTTTTCTGAATAAATAATTGGTGTTTTTCCACCAGCAGGGCAGATCCACAATACTTGCTACTATAGAGCACTCATCCCAGAGCTACAGGAATATCACTGTCAAGAATTTAAAAGACTGGAGATGGTCAAACATTTAGTTTTTAAATAACAGCACTCAGAGGCACCAAGACATAAGTTTGATTAGCAGATCTGTGGGAGCTCAGTTTGAAGAAAAGTACTGGCTTCCCTATGAGAAAGGTATTAAAACACAAATAACAGGCAATCAAGTTTCTTGCTTCCCATCCCCACTCCCCCACACAAGCACTTAGGCTATTTGTGGAACTGTCTGCTATTCCAGCTATCACAAACGAAGGGACTTCCATGGAAACCAGCAGATTTCAGTTATGTCCTGTCATGGGCTGATAATCACTTCTGTATTTGAATGAAAAAATTACGGGGGCAATGCATTCTGACTCTACCTTAAACTTATGTTCAAAATACTTATGAAAGACAAGTGAGGAAAACATAATCCAGGATCCTGATGCCAGGCAAAGCTTTGAATAAATTGAGGAAGCACCTGAGAGAGCTGTCAGAACTCTGGGGCTCCTCAAAGACACAAGTGATACAAGAACAAACTGGAAACTATCAGATCCTACCAAGAATTTTCTGCTCCCCAGACGGCATAGATGGAAAAACTACCAACTGTGTCTCTCTTCCTTCACAGCAATTTTAGAGAGGAGGAAGAAGTGAGACTTCACTGCACATCAAGAGTCTTGCCAGAAATTTTCAGGTAATGATAAAACAGCTTCTTGAAAATAATGAATATTACAGGCATTTGGGAAGAAATGGGGAGAAAGCAAGGCTGCTAACTTAGCTCTGCCACTGCTTCCCTGCAGGAGTAGAGGGAGACAGAGGATCTATTGAAAGTCCTGTGAAAAAAAATCTCTCCCACTCAGTAAAGCCTGTAAGAAACAATCAAAGTCACCAGGGCAGGCAGAGTTAGCAGAAAGAAATTCACATCATGCACATTTTCCAGAACAAGCCACATACCTTATGGCTGCCACTGCTTTTGTAGATTTTCATGCTTACAGTAATAAAATGTTCTGCTGTGAAGCACAATTGGTTCAACATCTCTTACACAGAACTAGTGGTTTTATACATGAATTTGCCAACTTTTCCTGAAACATAAAAGATGCTGAATTGGATGAAACAGTATTATCACTTGGGCCTGCCACTGAAATACCCACCACCTACGTATTATACAGACCTGTAGCCTATTCTATGTAGTACACTTATTTTCCTCATTTCAGAGAAATGAGCTGTAATATAAAAAATTTTCTTCAGTCTCTTGCCTGTTTCTGCTTTTTCTGCTTTGAATCTGGATGGGTGTTTCAGACTAGTTTTTGGAATTCTGGCTCTTAATCTCAGTGGTAACTAAAGAAGTAATTTTCTCCTAGGACAAAGAAAACAGTTCTGAGGCCTTGCAACATAAAACACAAACAGAAAAAACTCTCAGGATTTTACTAACAGTTATGATCTAACAGTCACAACTGCCCAATTCCATTAGAAATTGCCTGAGACATCAGTAAAATACAACTATATTTGTATTTTAGTTCAAATTGGTATTTGCAAACAGAAGCGCAGTTCTGAAGTAAATACCAGATTTTCCTTGTGGATTAGGGTTTTGTTCACATAGTGCAGTCTTACAGAGGATGAAATAAAGAAGGAATTCTCAGGAACAATTTCTCCATGGAAAGGGTTGTTAAATATTGGAATGGGCTGCCCAGGGAGGTGGTGGAGTCACCATTCCAGATGTTCAAGAAATGCCTGGATGTGGTGTGGGCTCGATATTTCTGAGCCTGAATTTCAGCTTGCTAACCATCGCTGGCTCCTTTCCCAAGGGAAAGCTGCCAACAGTTTATTTTTCAAAACATCTCTGTTTCTCAGCACAGGTTCAGTAAACAGTGTTCCCTTTGCCGTAACAACTGTCCCCAGGGGTTGTTTCCTATTCCTGAACCGATGGAGAGCAGTGTCAGTGCCATGGAGCAACAACAGACCTTTTTACACAGCGTGTTCTAAAAGGAACTGTTGGGATTGTAAATAAATCCTTCTTTCTCTTCTGACAACTATATGGAGTCAATCCATTTCGTGCCCTACCGTGACATCGTGGCACTCAGCACCCTGGTCTGGCTGACAAGGTGGGGAGTGGTCACAGGGTGGACATGATGATCTTGGAGGGCTTTTCCAACCTTCCTGATTCTATGAATATGAATCTCTTCCAAATGCAAGCAGATAGAAGCCATGCTTCAGCATCACTTCTGAAAAGGAGCTAATAAAGCAACATTCCCATCCAAGCAGCACCTGGGGTCTTCAGAAAAAAATCCAGCTGATGATCTCCTGTTAGCCAGCTCTGCCTCCTAAACAGAGCCCACCCTGCTGCACCGAGGCATTACACCAGTCCCAGCCTCCTGTGCAGGGACGCCTGCAGAGCACAGAGCAGGGGGGAAAGGCATCACACCTTCCTGGCACATCCCCATCCAGGGCAGCTCATGAAACACCTGAACACAGAGAATTATGTTTGCTGTGCCACAGAATACAAGGAAAACAGTGTAAGAAGTGTTCCTAAGAAAGCATTGTGCATTTCCACCACCCTCCAAAGGACCAGGGCAAATATTACATCCAACAAATCTGTTCACCTGTGATGAACTCCAAAGACACAAGTAACTGATTCAAAGAACTGTAAAAGTCCTGTCAAAAATGCAGAATTGGGCAAAACCAACTGCCTGAATGCACCTCACTAGCTACTACAGAGTTTACAGTTGAAGTTAAAAAAAAAAGCTTGCAAGCCACAGGCTCATCTTTAAAGAGCTGATGGCTCGTTTTAAAGGCTTTTTGAGTGCCTTTGGGATTTAACTGTTAGCAAGATGTTCACACCTCAAGAAATTAATACATCACATTCTTCCCTAGAGAGCTGTTGGAAGAGCTGCCTTTGGGCAGCAACACAAACTGCAGGAACCTACCTACCAAACTTTTGTTAGCAACTGCTTCCGACCTGCGGATCTCCTGACATTTTTAACAGTAAGGAAAAGGCCTCTCATTTTCTAAAAATAGATTAAAGCAGTTTGAATTCTAATTTCTCGCCCGTTCGATGGAAAGAAGTGAAATTAAGAAACCGAAACCAGTGCTTCACTCAAGGCCACAAAGCAGCCCAGTACCAGTCAATATTAGAACTCGGGATTTCCCTGTATCTGAGCTTGCATTTTGCCCCTGCAGGGCATTCAGCTGTCACTGCCCCTGCCCTGCTCCTCAGTTCTCACAGAAACGGGACCTGAACAAAGCTACACAGCCAGGACATTCTCCCAGGTGGCAGAAATGGAACCAACAAGGTGAGGCACGTCGAAGCTTCCTGAGCAAACATTTGAGACAGCTGGTTTAATGGATCTTCCAAGTTACCTAAAGATTCGGGGTAGTTTTATTGGCTTGGGAAATTACAGGTATCTCACCCTCAGAATTCCAAGAAACTCTGCCTGCTCTCTTTCTACACAAGAGTGTTAGGATAAATGCATTCTCCACTTCATTGATATAAAATGAAACTTTTAAGATTGGGGGAGTGAAAGAAATAGGATCACCCGAATCTGGAGAAAATTAAGAACATGGTTGACATTCCTATAAAAATATATATTCATTTCCTATAAAAAAAGCTTATACACAGAACCATAATTAGTATTTACAGGATATTTCTGTAAATCATCAGTTTAGACTGGTCTCATCTGAACCAAAAACAGAGCAAAATTAACTACTGGATGATAAAAAAAAATAATTAACTTTCCAGCTCCTTTTAACCTTTCCAAGTGTTTTTTTTGTTCTGTTTTTAATGCTATTGGGTTTACAGGTAAACTTAAAGCAGGTGTAGTTCATTTTGAAAATTAAAGATATTTTGAATTTTTTAAATCCCTTCAAAACAGTCTTTGCATTTTTATATAATAATTCAAAATACTAAACCTTTTAAAAATCATAGTTTCATGCTTTTTACTTCAAGGGTAAAGAAAAAATATATTACAGAAAAAAAATGCATGCGTGGTCTAAGCAATCATGGAACATCAGATATTAAAAGCACATTGCATGTGGTTTCAAGTATAGATTTTATGGAAAATGTTGTCATGAAACAACCCAGTTAAACCTATTTTTGAAGATTTAACTAGAACAGCTTTGTATTTAAATAGAATAAAAGTTGTGGAACTGTACCTAGAGGCTGCCACCGAGTTAATTTAGTTGCACAGCATAAAGCACATGCAAATGTCTTTAATTTCTGAGATACAATCCAATAAACTTACGGCACCAGAGAAAAGAGTTGAAGTGTAAGCATATAAACACAGCATTTGACAAATAGAATGGCTCTGCATTCAAATCAAGGTTAGTGGCAAAATGAAGAGCTAACCAGCAGTGCATTTAACCTGTCCTGAAATGTGGCTAAAAAAAAATTATAAAAAACCTCTAACACGCCAGCTCTGAAAGTTATCATTCAGCAACCTCATAATCTACAGAGAAATTAGCCTTCCCAGCTGCACTGTGGACTGTTGGCAGGGTCAGCATTGCTGGTCTGCAGCTAGAGAAACGAAAAAAAAAGTAACATGTATAGAACTAGACAATGGATTAATCATACAGAAATTAGAGAAGGAGGAGAGCACTTCAAAAATCAAGAAATGCCAGGAACACGTATGGAATAGCACAGAACCATAATGCATGTCTCCCAAATACTTTGGTTAAGGTTCCTCACTTTTCAAAAGCTCCATCTCAAAACTACTGACTCTTGGCTGGAGGCAACAAGAAAAAGTATTTTAAATCCCTCTGATGTGTCTGAGGAAGTGACTGAGAAAGCATTACTCTAGGCCTAAAGAAAAAACCCTCCAACTCCCACCCCCAAAGCATTAGCCTTACTTACTATCTTTGGTTCCTAGGCACCTTCAAGTAAAAAATATCCTGAGTCACCAGAGATTTTACAGAAATAAGCAGCATTTTATGGAGTATACAGAACCAGCTCTAGGATTTACATCACCTTTCCGTAGAAAGGAATCCATGAGCAGCACTGAACAGAGCCCTTAGTGCAGCCTGCTGAAAGCCATTGTTCAGTATTTACTCGAGTTCTTCTAATTTTTACATCTGCCTCCAAAAGTTCCCCACACATAAAGACTCGTGACATTCCTGCGGTAGGAGAGAAGCCGCACGAGAGCATCAAAGGTAGAGAGCGAAGCAAACAACACTCCGCGGCATTCTTTCGGCCAGATTCAAGAAAAAACCCCAAAACGTCTCCGGGGAGAAGAGAGTCAAGAGGAGGAAGAGAGTCGAGTCGAGAGAAGCTCAAGGTTCCTAAAGGCAGGTTCCTACCGCCGGCAGTTACTGAAGTACCTCAGGGACTGCAGAGAGGGGACGGTGACAACTCTCGCCGGGGAACAGCCCTCGGCCAAGGGGACCCGGCAAGGGCAGAGCACCTCCCGGAGCTCCATCCCTAAGCACCACCGCAGCTCCGGAGCCAGGTTTCGGGGAGCAGCAGGGAAAAAGCAGAGCCTCCCGTTCCCCGTCCGGCCCAAGGAGCCGCCACCGGCCGCGGCGAGGGGAGCGGGCCA
>WBMY01001670.1:133968-178910 GCA_013397315.1 Donacobius atricapilla
GGCGGTGCTGTTGCAGCCGCGGGCAGAGCCTCCCCCTCCGGCCGGGCCGGGCGGGGCGGGCTCCGCCAGCGAGATGTCTCAGGAGCGGCCCAAGTTCTACCGGCAGGAGCTGAACAAGACGGTGTGGGAGGTGCCCGAGCGCTACCAGAACCTCTCCCCGGTCGGCTCCGGGGCCTACGGCTCCGTCTGGTGAGTGCCGGGAGGGGACGGGGCTGTGCGGGGGAGGTCGCGTTAGGTCGCTGCCCCGCCCGCGGCCCCCTCTGCCCGTGCGGGGTGGGCGCGGCGGCGAGCGGGGCTCCTCTGGCCCGGGGGGCTCCTCTGGCCCGGGGGGGTTCCCGGCCCCCGGGGCTCCTCTGTCCCCGGGGGTCCCTGTCCTCCAGCTCTCCCCCAGCCTCCTGCAAGAGACATTTTTCTTGCCGGGTTTACGCGCGGTGCTGCCGGGAAGCCGCAGTCTCGTCTTTGGAATGCGTCGGGGATTGCACCACATGGCAGGTGGCTCTGAAACATTTTTGCAGGGGAAGATAATAATGTGGCGTTCCCGGCCTGCCCCCACCGCCCCGAATGATCTCATAGGGACACATCTCAGTGTGATTTTTGCAGGCAGTAGGTGGGGAGTGCAGAGGGATGCAGCCTGCGAAGCGCCCCAGAGCTGGCTTTGCAGAGCTGAGGGCTTGGCAGCTCTTGTCCCAGATTCTTTCTGGACCTGAAGGATAGATTATATTTGAAGCAAATGTATTTTTTATCTGGAACTTATTGATAGGCAAGAAGGAGAGAGAATGCTGTAGGGCTGTTTTCGTATCCCTGACTCGTTATAGTGGATTTACAAGCACAGATGTTTTCTAAGCAATAATAGATGAACACAGGAAGACTCGTTTTATTGCTATAGAAATTCTGCAGTGTGTGCTCCCTGGGAGAGTAAAGTCCTGATATGAGACCTGCAGAAGTACAGGGAGCTTGAAGAGTTTAGTTTTTAATGCTTACCTAATGGGAACAAACCAGGCTACGTGTGTGAGATACAATACGTCCTTAATTTGTAGCTTCCCTGCTGAAGTGCGGTGGATCATTACACATAAATGGAGCTGCATACTTTGCTTCAGCTTAAAGACAAGGTAGTATTTGAATCAGTTTGCCTCTAGACTTTAGCAGTCATTTAGTCAAGTGTTCACAGATTACTGCCTCCTTCGATTAAGAAACATCTTTCCCATTAGCATTCTGGGTTTTATTCAGTGTTCTTTGGTTCTGTCCAAGTGCGAGCAGAATTTTGAAATATGGGTGCATAATTACAGAGCTGCGTTGCTGTTGTGTTGCAGCAGGCATGCATATGTTCTTATTAATGTCGTATGCAAATTTACATTATGGATATCAATTTTATTATAAGAAGGGACACATGCTGCATTCTGCTATTAAAGAAAATAAGTTGCTTTGCATGTGCTACAGTTTTAATGAAATACTCAGCTATTCTTAGCCTGTTACAAAATTACTGGTAAATTGATCTTAAAAAACATGCATTTTTAAAAGTGCTGTGATTGAAGTGTGCAGAGGCTTGCATTTCATAAAAGTACACTAGGCTGGTCAATTTTGCAGCAAGAATAACCAGCATACTTCCTGAGGTGTGTTTTTGTTGTTGTTTTTTTTTTTTTAAATATAATTATAGAATGATTTTGATTGGAAGGGAATAGACAGGTTTCTTTTGGTGAAAGGAGGACCTTGTTGACCCAGCTGATGAATACCCCTGTAAGTGTCACAGAGTTATGCAACTCCTGAAATGTAATGGGAAATTAATTTGCTCAGTGCCTTGTCCTTTGTATTTTAAGGTTGATCCTACTTCATATATCCCATTCTTATTTTCTTTTCCCCCTCCCTAGAATCTCCACTGCACATGTAATACTTGCAAAGTTTGTTTTCAACCAATAACTAAAGAGTTTGCATCATGAATTTCCTGTTTTGCTGTGTCAAAACTTTAAAAGATTGTGCAACTTTGTTCAGGCCAAGTGAAACAATTTTGTATTGGAAGCAATTTCAGACATGTGGCACAGAGTCTTTTTGCAGTCCATGTTCATGGCTTCCTGTATGTTCCTCTAAAAATAGTTTTCAGAAAAGATACAGTGATATGGAAAGTATGTCAGAATTGAAAAATTCAAGAAAAGCACAAAAACCTTTGCATATTTATGGCAGTTTATTAAGCTACAAGTGGTGATACATCTTATTTAGGGTATTCATGCAAGGACTTGTTCTGCTCTCTGTCCTTTAGAGATTTTTTTCTCTCCAGTAAAAAGCTACGTGGTTTCATTTGGAGTTTGGTGTGTCCCTGTTGGGATAGTACATAGTGGTGTTTTAACAATCCTTAAAATGATAAATATATTTTCATGTATGTTCACTGCATTAACATATTCAAAGGTAATTAAATACTCTGTTGTTTAAGTTGTCAAAATGAGGCATTTGAAAATGAGGAATCTCCAGAGAGTGGAGGGGAAATGAATAAAAAAGACAGCATTAAGCTGCCAGGTGAGTCAGACCCTGGAGCTGTTGTAGGCTGCTTTGAATGTGCTGTGAGTATGGCTTGGAACTCCCTCACGCAGGAACCTGACTATTGAGGAGGCAGGGGATGGAGGGAGAGGCATTTTCTGCAGCCTGAGACACGTGCCTGAAGCGAGAGCAAATACTGCAGTGTTTTCTGATGGCTGATGTGCAGTGATGGGAGAATGAGGATCAAATGGCAAGCTCAGGTATTTTTCAGTGTCCGTTTTTTAAAAACTGCAAGTGTTGGAGATACAAATAGGAATTCAGTTCCAAAGCTTTGAGAAAAATGTACAGACATCTTCAGATTGCTTCTTCCTTAGTCACAACTGCAGTGGCATCTGTTGTATGAAATGCTGTTTCATTCATTCGTGGAACATTTTGTGTATTTATACAACACAATCTTCTGCATGCTTTTGTAACCAGGTCTGCATTGGGAAAAAAAGGGTTCCTGATAGATGCATTTTGTAATATTTCACATAAGGAGGAGAGGGGCCTAGACAATACATCTTGCAGTGGGAAGTTGCTGAACAGAGATGGGATTGATCGGTGACTCACACTTCAGTTGGAGGATTGCTTCATTCCTTGCGTGTGCTGGAGGAAAGTCTCGACTCCTGGCATCAGTTCAGCCAGCTCTGAGCTAAGCAAAATGGTGTTTTCACAGTTTTTGCCATCAGTTTTTAAAAGGCTGTGCAGCACATTTGCTATTCTCTTAGTTTATTTGTTTGTTACATATTTAGCAGCTGTTCCTTGTTGTATTGATGCCTTTGTAAAATAAGGGGCTTGGTTTAATTGCTTTGCAAGCTATCTGTATTGTCTTAATTAATTTGGAAAGGATTGAACAGCCAAGAGTTACTCTTCCTCAAAATCTTGCATAAGATTTTTTTTAGCTTATCTTTTTTTAGCTGCCTTTTTTTTTTATGTAGACTGTCAGGTGACACAGCCTGCAAAACCTGTGATTTCTTCCTATTTCAACCCACAGTTGCACCGAGTCTGAATTTCTTGGATCTGAGAATTCCCAGAGAAACATTATAGATTTAAGAAATTTTAATACATTAGGCTCCAGAGGAAATTAAATAAACCTAAAAATCACCTCTGTAGAAACAGTTCCTCTGTGGATTTTTTTCTAATCCCTTATCAAAGTGTGCAAGTGCCTCCAAATCCTGTGTGTGCTTGGAGGGACGGGTGCCTGCGCCTCCTGCCAGGTGTGGTAGATCTGTGAGCAGTGATAGGAACAGAACTGTAAAACTGAGTGGGATGAAGCAGCCGCATGGGAAGGATTGGCAGAAGATGTGTGAGGAAGGGGGAGTTGAGTAGGAGAAGGGCAGGCACAGAAAAGCTCTGAAAGTGTTGGCAAGGAGTTTGGACTGGGGGGGAGCTTGGTATATTAAAAAGGGAAATTAGTCCTAATACACTAATTTGTCCTAATGTCCCATCTGTCCTAATGGGAGAATGATATTTGCAACTTCTATAGTGTTGGGAGGGTGATGACTGAAGTGCAGGTACAGAAGTGACTGCAGTCAATAAGAAACTAGTGTCAATAATAAATAATCAATAATAATAATAAACTGCAGTCAATAATACATTAGGTACTAACTGTTTTCTGACTGATTAGGAGTGCATTAATTAACTTCAGAGGTAGCACGAAGGAGATTCAGTCAGCTTGGGTATTTGCAGAGGCACTAGCAATGAGCAGCATATATTTAGCAAAATAGCCTTTGCACAGAAATTGACATTCTGATTATCTGACATTCAAATAAATTGTGCTCGTAAGTAACTTTGTGCATACTTTAGTTCCTCAGACTGCTTCAAATGTTACTATCAGTGGACAGGTTCAATAAAATAATTGTTTTCTTCCACCTCCTGTGTTCTGGATTCAATTCAGGTTAGATCAGAATTGTAATTTTAGCTCGCTTAGGGTGAGGTGGATGCAGTTCCTTTGCCATAGCACAGTACTGTGTAAGAGGTTAAAAAAAGTGTGATAAATTCTAAATTTGTGCCGATCTTGTTTTAAAGGGGATTTAAAACTGTGGATCATGCAATTTTTTCCTAATTGGGCTTCTTTAGCTGAAATATGATCAGTGTAATGCAGCTGTTTTAGGTCTGTGATGAAAGGCAGCTTAGTGTTCTTTCAAATGTTCTCCAGCTGACAGCTGTTCTGTAGCTCTGCAGGAGCCATTAGCCAGTTATCTGTATTGGCAGAAAATTACTCAGCATGATAGTCTTTAGGCCTCAAATATGACCAGACTTTGTGTTCTGACTTTAAGTCCAGATTGTGAATGTGCAGATATACAGAATTTTCTTTCCTGGGCTTGCGCATTGTGCTGTTTAACCAGTACTGCTGTCTGCGATTCCCTTGGAGCTTGTACAGCTACTACAACAGCACAGTCACTTGATATGACCCCAGAAAGTGTAATTTAGAAAACAAAAAGTCAAATTGAACTTCATTTGAAACCTGAAATAGTTTATCTTGCGTCTTGTGGCTTTGAAACCTCGAAATCTTAGAAATCAAAAGAGAAATTTGACTCTGGAGCTGTGGAGGTTTGAGGTGCAGGGGATCCCCTTCTTTGCAAGATGAAAGAGTTGCTGGTATTTGCTGCATTTTGCACCTGGAATGTTTGGAAACCAGTGAAGATGCATGACTAATTTATAACAGCATGTGCAGAATTATGATGACTACTTATTTTTGCTCTAAGTCCTAGACAACACCGTGTGTATCAATAAAATGCTGGCCTGTAATTTCAGGCTGAACTAGGGATACTTGTGTATTGCAAGATGGTGAATTTCACCTGAGGCCGGAAAAAAATTGAATCCTAAATTTCATGAAGTGTTGCCGCTTAAGTATTGATTTTCTTTTTCTAGTGATGTCTGATAACTTAAAAATTTGAAATCAACATTAAAAAATGAGCGCTTGATGGCTTCTTTTGTGTGCCAGGCTGAAGTGTAAAGGATGACTTGCATGTGGAAGTAGTTGCTGATGGGTGTTTTTGGAGCCAGTGTGATCCAGCTTGAGTAATTCAGCTCTGGCAGGTCACTGCTCTGTGACCTGGAGTACTCCTGTGTGTTTTCCAGAGCTCTTTCCACCGTGTGGATGCCCTTTAGAGGAAGGGAGATGCTCTTCCACTGTGCACAGAGGGTTTTTCCATTCCCTGCCACGGCCTGGGGAAGGGTCACTGCTCATAGATGGGTGCTGCTGTTGTGTTTTCTATTTCTCATAAACTTCACTTACCAGATTCTTTGGCAACTGGGCAAGTTTGAGATAAGGAGTCTTTTTGTAGGTCAATTCTTGGTGGTTGCTTTGAAAGAAGATGACAGCTGCATTTATTTCAGATAGCTCGTTTGTGGGGTGGGTGTTGTGGTTTGCATATGCAATTGTGGGTTTATTTTAGGCCTGCTCTTGTGATTGGTTTTGAGCTTTGTTAGTTAAGCTTTATATTTCACACTTCACCTTTATAAATATGTAGCATTCCTTTTTGATTGATGTTTATCAAGAACTAGTGCATACTCACTTTTAAATGTAATCAGGAGTTCACCTGGATCATAAATACAGCAGGAAAATCAACCAGTATTGTCTTTGTATGACTCTTTACATTCCATACTTTCCCCATGTTTTTTGTCTGGAGTCAAGTGTTGATTTCACATCCTCTGTTTCTCCTCCTCTTTCCTTTTGGACAGACCAGAGCTTTGTAAGTTACATAAGGAATTAGTTAAAATATAATTTTACTGTACTATATATATATATACACGTGTGTGTGTGTGTATATATATATATTTAGTTACTGAGTAGGATTAAATAAATTCTCATGGTCTCTTAAGAGAATATACTATTTGTATGTACAAGGTTTCTGCTAAAGGGACATGGTTTGGTAGTGTACAGCCATGTATAATTTATTCACATGCTCTTGTATAACAAAACTCTTGGTGATTGGATGGGATTTACCAAAGAAATTTAATTTCAGCTTCAGTTACGATTAACAACAGTCGTAACTGATTTTATTAGGCACAAGTCTTGGATTTTTGTATGGATTTGAACCATGAAAGTAGTATTTTGAGCACAGTATTTTATGATCAAGTGTGGTGTTTGAAAGTATGTTTAGGAATAGTGATAGTATTTACAAGTACTCTTGTCTCCAGAGTTTTAGTGCGGAATTATGTTTAAGAGCTCTTCAGGCAGCAAAGTCGTAAACATTGATCTTTTTTTCTACAAGATTTCCCTTTACTGTGTGGACAATGCTCATCTTTTAAACATTTTCTGCAGAAACCAAGAGTTGTGTAAATATGTGGGAATTTTGGGTGACGTAGTGTCACGGTAGGACACGAAATAGATTGACTCCATAGAGCTGTCAGAAGAGAAAGGAGGCTTTATTTACAATTCCAACAGTTTCATTTAGAACACGCTGTGTAAAAAGGTCTGTTATTGCTCCGTGGCACTGACACTGCTCTCCATTGGGTCAGGAATAGGAAACAACCCCTGGGACAGTTGTTCTGGCAAAGGGAACACTGTTTGCTGAGCCTGGGCTGAGAAACGCAGAGAGATGTTTTGAAAAGAGAAACTGCTGACAGCTTTCCCTCGGGAAAGGAGCCAGCAATGGTCAGCGAGCTGAAATTCAGGCTCAGAAATATCGAGCCCACAGGCGTGCAGCTTACGGACCAGGATGCCTAGAGATCATTTTCATTGGAGAAACAGCATTGCCTGTAACTCGGTGTCTAGAAAACCCTGTCTAGAATAAGTGTGGATTTGAAGGCCTTCATATGTCAGTGTTGGACGCGAAATCAGACACACGACTCCAGAGTTTGTCAGAAGGCTGAAACGAAAAGCTTTATTAACAATTTGACCTCTTTATGTAGTAGGTTGCTAGAACTAAACTGGTTGGTGTTAGCAGTAACACCCATTCAATCACATTGGCCAACACAGAGAGACATCAAATGGTCTCCACCTCCAAGAAAAAAATGCAAACAAGATAGGATTAACAAAAACGTCTCCTGCTGTTCACAGAAAATTCCATGAGAACTGAGTTTTAGAAATCAAAACATCTCAGGCTGAAAAAACAGGGCTACACTCACAGAAAGTGAGTTCTGCTGATTTGGCTGCTCTGTGTTGCAGTTCTGCCTTTGACACCAAGACTGGTTTGCGTGTGGCGGTGAAGAAGCTGTCGCGGCCCTTCCAGTCCATCATCCACGCCAAGAGGACCTACCGGGAGCTGCGGCTGCTCAAGCACATGAAACACGAAAATGTGAGTGCAGGGAGAGGCCAGGAAATGCTTTTCTCAAGCTGGGCTGAGCATCCATCAGGGTTGCTTTTAAATAGCTTGGTGCTTATGTTTTGTCCCTAATGCTAAATGTAAAGCTTGCTGTAGTTCAAGGTATTAGAGCTGTAGAATGTCGTGCAGAGTAACAAAACCAACCCCAAAAACCCCCACAATAAGCAATTTTGTATTGAAAAAATCTTAATATTTTCTAGGACAATCTCAACATTAACCCCACAATAAGCAAATTTGTATTAAAAAAATCTTAATATTTTCTAGGACAATCTCAACATTAACCCCACAATAAGCAAATTTGTATTAAAAAAATCTTAATATTTTCTAGGACAATCTCAATATTAACCCCACAATAACCAATTTTGTATTAAAAAAATCTTAATATTTTCAGAGCAATGTCAAAATTACCCCCACAATAACCTCTTTTGTATGAAAAAATCTTAATATTTTCTAGAACAATTTCAAAATTACTATTTAGCAAGTTCTCAAGGATTTGGGACACAGGTGGTCTCACATTCTCCTGGTTACTTGTTGTAGTAAACTGCAGTTTTTGTTATGTTAAGCATTTATTTAAAGAAAGAAAATCCCGAAGTTTGTCTTTAGTGTCTTCTGAAGGGTTTTTAGTAATTTCTTGTTTGGCTTGCCTGTGTCAGAGAGTTATGAAGCAGACATTCATTAGATTCCTGTGGGTAAAATAGGGAGGAAAAAAAAGGGTGGTGATGAAGGGGTGGAAATGAGATGGCTGTTGATAGGAGCCATCCACTTAAATCATCTACAAGGAAGCAAATCAGAATGTGGCAAATGTTACATTGAACTATTTTTTGATAAATCTTCCCTTTGGTATAGAAGACAGTTGCCTGACCAGTTTCCTCTGTGTGTGACATCAGCATGCCAACATATTTATACTGCATGGTGTTCGGAGCAAATTCTGTGTGCAGTGGAGCAAAAATTCTCCTAGCCACCTCTTGGTAGAGCTGTCAGAACATCAAGAAGAAAGGAAGGCTCTTGATTTCTTTTCTCCCAGCAAATTCTGGCTTGGCAGAATAGAAATACTCTCAGGACATGAGCTGAGCAAAGCCAGGATGGTTACCTAGCACAAAAAGCCAAGCAAGCATGGCCTGATTGTAAGGATCTCCTTGGGTGATCTGTTCAGAACTCTGCTGTGGCAGGAGTGGTTGTGTGGTGTGGTTTCTGACCACTGCAGTCAGCAGCTGGTATCCCATAAATCATCTTGATGTTTTTAGTGTGCCTCACACCCCTGGAACTTGTGTTGCATGTGTGTATTACTGTCAGTAATTCTTCCTGTGTGATACCGTTGTCTCAGCAGTAGAGGTAACTTTTGATCCTACTTGATATCCATAGAAAAATATCAAATGCTGAGGGTTGGAAGGTCCTTAAGCTGACCCAGTTCTGCCCCTGCCATGGCAGGGATGCCTTCTGCTGGACCAGGTTGCTTCCAGTCCCATCCAGCCTGGCCTTGGACACCTCCAGGGATGGGGCAGCCACAGCTGCTCTGGGAGTCCATTCCAGGGCCTCCCCCCCTCACAGGGGAGAATTTCTTCCTAATATCTGCTGCAAATCCCCCCTTTTTCAGTGGAAGGCCATTGCCCCATGTCATATCATGACATGCCCTTGTAAAAAACCCCAGTAGTACTTAGGAGTTTCTTTCTGGATCTTTTCTCATACCTGAGATGTTCTTCAAACAGGAAAGTTTCGCATTATCTATTGACACGCACAAAACAAAGCTAATAAGGTTAAGCAATGAAAATTAGTTTGTGACTACAACTGCCTGAGATTCATTAATATTTTTTGATTGGCATTGCAAAGAGCCTATGTATCTTTAAGAGTAAGGGATAAAAGGAAGTTAAGTAATTTTTACAGATACATATATATATTATCAGTTCATCATACCTTCCTTCATCTGTGCGAAGTTTATCTAAGCTGCGATTTAAAAATCCTGCAGGTGCAGACATGAGCAGAGCTGGTCCAGGCAGGTATATTAATGCTACTGTCTTGACTATTCAGATCACAGTTTCAGAAAAAACAACATTTGGTTTTATTTGGCACAGAACACACCAGCAAATGTGGAAGGTGTGGTGTTTTGAGGGGCTTGGACATAAGGTGGTTTTTTATATCCTGTATCTAGTTCGTGATGATTTGAGCAAGTACATGGAGCTGCAGAGCTCTCATGTGTGTCTGCATCAGGTTTTCAAGTTCCAGGAGGCCTCATTAGCTTGCATAAAGCACAACACTGAACAGATGGAAATGAGTGTTGGAATTTATCCATTATCTACTGGAATAAATACTTCAGTGCCGCAAAGGATCTTAGTAACTGTATCATAGTGTGCTATAAATGTATTTCACAGCTTTTCACTGTTTTCTTTTTAGGTGATTGGCTTGTTGGACGTGTTCACCCCTGCCAAATCACTAGAAGAATTCAATGATGTGTAGGTAACTTCTCTGAAGATTGCAACAAAATGTCTTCTCTATCTCCTTATGCCTCTCAGGTTATGACAGAAATATTTGTCTCTAATTTGTCTGCCATCACTCACAAATAATCCTGAATTCCAGCACAAAGTTACAGTATATCCTAAGCTATTGGTCTTGTCAGAATTGGTCACTTGCTGTGCTTTACTGCCCAGTGCTGTTGGGATCACTGTACTAGTTTGCTACATTATTTAGTCACGAACTGTTTCATTGAACAACGTGCTTTGGGACAGTCAGCTCTGCTACTGGAGATTTATAGGGAATTTTTATCCTAATCCTGTTCAAGAGCTTACTTCATAGCCCACGTGTTTGCTTTTGTTCCCAGATACTTGGTGACACATCTCATGGGAGCAGACCTGAACAACATTGTGAAATGCCAGAAGCTCACTGATGACCATGTGCAGTTCCTCATTTACCAGATCCTTCGGGGCCTGAAGGTGAGTGTCCCTGTCCTCCCTGATGGGGACAGCTCACCGTGGGTGCTGGAAGTTCCCGGTAAATGTTACACCCGCAGAGATTCAGATGAGTGCATAAGGGGGGCTTCTGAAACTTCCCTAAAGTATTGTAGGATAACATTTTATTATTGTTCTTTCACTTCTGCCTCTCTGGAGCTCTGCATCAGTAAGGTTGCCTGTCATTTTTACGTGTTCTTATGGGCAGAGTCTGGAAAATGATGAACTGTGATGCCCTCTGGTCTGCTGTGGCTGTGAATTTTCCATTTCTTCAGTTTTGTTTACTTGTGTTGTTCCACTCCTGGGTGTTTCTGAGGATAGGGAAACTGGAACACCCACCTGTGGAACCCACAGACACAGAGCTGGTTCCTTCCAGACAGACTGGAGCATCTAAATTGTGTGGGCTGGGGTAGGGCAGTATTTTCTAGGGAAGAGATGAGGAGGTGGCTGCTTGGACTGTTACATAAATTTTGTCATCTTCTTTTGCAGTACATCCATTCAGCTGACATAATACACAGGGTGAGTATTCATTCTAAGATTGTTTCCTGTAGTGAAACAATATCTTTAAAAAAATGAAGCATGGACTTTTACAATGTAGAAACAAGAGAAGATTTTCTGAGAATTATTTTGGTTAAGTAGTAAAAAGATTGAACAGGGGAAGTGGTTGTCAAGATCCATAATTTTCCTCTGTGAATTAGCTTTTCTGTTAAATACAAATATGCAGCACTGGTGTTGCTTTTAGGCATTTTTAGTTATATGTGACACCTCTGAGAACCACAGGAGAGATTTCTAACTCTGTGATAAAATAATTTATCCAAAGTTAGTATTTGCACTCAGTTAGAATCTGTATTTTTTATCTGCATTTACAATTTTATCTACTTCCAAAACAATGCATATTCCACTGTTAATGCTGATGTTTAATTTTTTAGGATTTAAAACCTAGTAACCTAGCTGTTAATGAAGACTGTGAGCTAAAGGTAATGTGATTAATAAATCTGATTTGTTTGACTGAGATTTGAGTGAGTGCCATGTGGATGTCCCTTGCAACTTAAGTGTCAAAACCATTCCTTTTGAAAATACCTTCATAAAAAAGTAATAATGTGCTTCCCAGCTGTAGAGTTGAAAGGATGTGGTTTTTTAATCTGGTCCTGTGTTTTTAGTGAATCATCATGAAAGTGCAGAGTTAACAGCTTTAGTTTGTGTTTACTTGTTTTGGAGACAAGATACCCAGACATCATTCTGATTGTCGAGTCCTACGCTGTTCTAGCCCAGTGTCTCTTCACAGGTTGTGAAATTTGGTTTCATAATCTGTTTTTGCAGCTCTGCCACCTCTCCTGTCCCCAGCTGAGTGATTGCCTGGTTGTTTGTGCTGGGAGGTTTGCCCTGCAGTGGTTGTTGTTCTGTGTTTGTAGATCCTGGATTTCGGGCTGGCCCGGCACACGGATGATGAGATGACCGGGTACGTGGCCACCCGGTGGTACAGGGCTCCTGAGATCATGCTGAACTGGATGCACTACAACCAGACAGGTAATGCCTTCAGCCAGCCCAGGAATTCTCTGTTCTGCCAAGTTCCTGAATCGTGAGGGGAATAAAAAGTGGTTGTCCTTGCACGTGCTCCCCCTTCATTTGGCTGCATAAGTTGGCAGTCTTGGTAATTGTGCTTCAGAGATGGTGTTTGAATCACAGTCTGTCAGATGGAAGTTAAGAATCATTGTGATTGCATTCACCAGGCTTCTTCGAACCTTTAAAACTGCAATCAGCAAAATATTGTCAGCACTTACCCCTTGCTTTTCCTAGCAGAGTGGTTTTTAAAACAAGTCACTGGAATGTGTCTGGTTGAGGAGAATATCTGGAGTTGTAGTGTGAAGAAATGATAAAAAGTGGATAAATCTCCCATCCTTTCCTCTCCTGTTAGCCACTTCTTCACAGATTTATCTTCCTCACAGTTACCAGTATCTTCTCTCCAGCAAAACTTGCAGATCGGGCACAGAGAAGAAAATCAAAGTCTGAGAATAGTTCTTGTACAGGAGAGCACCAAAGAAAATGATGTGCTACCCCAATTTCATATATCAGTGCCTTGTGGGCTTTTCCCCCCTCTTGCACGTGTGTGGGCTTGTCTTATATGGTCAGTACAATGGTTGGTGGTTGCTTGGGTAGCATTTTTATAAGGTCACATAAAAATCCATTCCTCAGAATCCTCTTGGACAGGTTTCTTCCTCTTTGATGGTTAAGATTCCTCTCCGGCTCTTTGGTGTTCAGGTCATGGTATAGTCTGGAAGGAAGAGTTGCCTGGTCTTGAATTCTGTTACTTGAACTACTTTTAGATGACACAGAGCAGTATCAGTTAGCTTGCAATGTATTTCAGATTGCTTCAGTGACATGAGGCTGTTGAAGGATGGAGTTGTTGGCAGTGGTTGGATGGGATGGTTCTGCTCAGACTGTATTTTTATGCATGTTTTGTTTTCTGTTTTATTTTGCTCAGTTGATATTTGGTCAGTGGGATGCATTATGGCTGAACTGTTGACTGGAAGGACATTGTTCCCTGGAACAGACCGTATCCTTTAAAAGTAATTTCTTTTTTGCAATTGAAATTAGATCTTCATTTTCACATAATTGACAACAAAATAAGTTCTGTGTGTAGTTATGGACTTTTGTTTGGTTTTAAATGAATGACTTCTTTTACTCACAGTACAAGAAGGTGAGCTCTTGATTTTCTGCACATCTGTTCCTCTTTATTGTCTGCTGTCATCACTAGATTTACGTACTGTTTGTTTCTGTTACTTTCCTTTAAGTTTATTTAAATTTATTAGTTGAGTTTCTAGCTAATACTTGCATGGATGTCTGCCAAGAATCCTCTCATGCTTCAGGTTTCTTGCAAATGTGGTTCCCTTCTGGCCTCTCTTCTTTTTATCCTGGAGGTATCCTGGCTGTGAAAGCAGTGGGTTTGCAGATTCTTTAGTGCCAAGGTTCTCATTAAAACTGCTCAGAGAACTTAAGGTTCCATTTCCATGCTTGACTGTAAACAGACTGTGAACCTTCTTTCACAGTGTGCTTGTACTGATGTGAAAAATCAACCTTGAAGAAAATCTTTCCATTTTTTTTTTTTTTTTTGCCTCATCAAAGTGGACTGGGTAGGACACTGGCAAATTTGAGAGGACTTTGTGAGATTTTGTCATATTTTCCCTAGGAAACTGGAAGTGAGACCTGATGCAAATTGTTGCACTTAAAATTTTTGTTTGGCCATAGAATATTGGGGGATAATTTACTACTGGCAAGATTTTTCGTTGCCTAGAAATTGGGCTTTCATTTGCTAGAGAAAATTACGTTGCCCACCTTATGCCAAAGTTTATTATTTCAACCAGTTGGTTCATTTTACTAACTTTTGTTAGTTTGTTGGTATTTATGTCAATTAATTCAGGTATGTTAGCACTTGATGAAAAGAAAGGTGGTGTTGGAATTGCTGCCCTCTGTTTAATTTACCTTCAGAAAGCATCTGGGTTCCAAAACTCCCTCCTGAGGAGAAGCTTTCATTCCAGCTTTCAGTGTCACCTCCCTTTTCAGTGTGCTTTAACTTTTTCCTCTGCTCTTCTTCTGCTTGACTCCATCTCATAATTTCTCTCTAAATTTGTTGAATCTATTGTACTGTACTGTATAGTCATCTCTGCTGTATTTTTCTGTTGTCAGAGACAGAAACTGAATTAAACAAAAGCTGATATATTTTTAACTGTTGATTCAGCATGTGTAGGTTGGTTTGGACAGATTTTCTTTTTGTATCTTTTAAGAAAACCTGGGATACCAGGCATTGTTCATTCAAACAAAGCAAAAGCCTTTAAACTGTTGCCATTATTTGACCCTAGCAACAGCAACACTTCAGATTTTAAAGAACTTGATGCTTGCAACAAAAATATTTGTAATAGGATATGCAATGTGTAAGAAATGCTGCATGATTTTGATTTATTTTGTGGTTTTCATGAATTGAACAAAATGGTGATTCTTCCAAGTCTGAGAAGTTTTTTCTGCAGCTCTGTTCTTAGCTGTAAATTAAAGCCACTGACATCTGCAATGCTAAATGAACTTTACTGCTAGGATCTAATATGTTTGCTTTACCATAATAAGGTACTTCACTAATTTATGTCTCCTAGCAGATGCTTGTGATGATTTACTTTAAATGCTTAATTTCTTTTGCAAATGGCAGAAATGCTTTTTAATTAAATGCTCTTTCTGTTCTGAGTTGCTTAGATTTAAGAAAACCAGACCAAATCCTTTCCTGTCTTAGACAAAACTTTGTAGTACTGTAATTCTTCCAGTCCTTCTGTGTGGTTCCCCACTTTGTTTGTGCTTTTTGATCATGAGGTTGTAACTAAAAGGAGAGCAGGGTTGGTTCTGACCCGTTTGTGCATGGAACACTTTCCCAAGGATTGGAAAGGACCAAGGCTGGCAGCTTTCACTCTGCTTTTGCTCACATCTAAAGACAGAAGGCAGAATTAAGAGAACAGTCAGCTCTAGTTTCTTCCTGTCTTGGAAGGCTCTTTGAAAACTTTATTTGTGCATTATTTTAGGAGACAGTTGAAGGGATTTTCCAGGATCTTGTTGGGTAGTTCTGGGCTCTTAATTTCATTGTACCCACAGATTTGCAGAGGCCCTTGTTCCTCCTGTAGTGTCACTGTACAATTGCTGACTTACTGACTTTGGAATTAATATTAACATGAATAATTCAAGGTATGTTTGCCTTGTATTCCGTAGCCAAGGATGTGGTATATCCAAATCCACTGCAGTTTTAGAAAATTCCCTATGCAGTTGGAGGCAATGTGACTGTGTTGCTGGAAACTGCTCCTGTTTGACAACTGAAAATTTGAAGTAGTTCTTGCGTTTTGCTCTCAAGATGTAAATTTTCTCCTCTGTGAAGCCTTACATTTCCAAAATTAGAATGACAGAATATGTAATGGCTTCTCAGGATGATCATCCCTCTGTTCAGATGGTTCTCTTGTTTGAAGTGTTGGTCCCTTTCACCAAGGATTTGGCAGAAATGCTGTGATGGGATTTACAGTCCATCACATATTTCTTTGTGCAGCCCGGGAATGCACCTGTTCAGTACAGGTAAGCTGTTAGTTCATTTAATCAGGTAAGTAATTAAGTTGGACTCTGAAATGATCATCTTCAATGCTTTCTCTGATGATTGTGCCTCTGATAAATGAATGTTGAATTTAAACTTCTGAATCTGTAGAGATTCTAAACACAGCCATCATTGGCTTAAAGCAATATTTGAGATACTATTAGAAAAAGCCCCTGTGGTTAATTTGGGCTTAGCTCTGCAGGATTGCTGAAATATTTCTAATTTACAACTGAATGTAAGACAATTGAATTATTCCTATTGTAATCTATGGGTAGAAGCATTTGGACGAAAGATGGATTTCTAATACTGGTAAAATCTCTGCCAGGAGGTGGAGAAGGGGATCAAGATGGTGGTAAAGAAGTCAGAGACCAAAAAATGAGGTGATGAAAATCAGAATCCGTCAGGCATTGGACTCTGATCCTTGTGGGTCCCTTCCAACTCAACATATTCTGTGCATGGGAGGCTTAGCTGAGCTTTTCTTGTTGGTATTGTTGTATCTGTCTGATGCCAAGATCAGTTTCTGTTAAACGCTTATATTAAATTTTTACAGCTCTTGTATTGTGAATGATTCATACAAGTAAGTAGGAAAGTTGACTTTGTTTGAATATTTGACTTGCACAAAATCTTATAAAGTAAAAATAAGAATATCTAGATTTTTCTTGTACCAGTTCAGCTTTTTCTGTATATTTTAAGTTGACTGTGTTCCCTTAAACTCCAAAGAGTGTTTTTATTACTATTTTTATTCAGTATTATGAAACTTCCATGATAACTAACCCCTCTGAAATTACATATTCTTCTGGTACACCTTATTCTTGCTTGTGGTAGCAGCTAAAACAACTTGGGACTTTGCTTTGCCTGGATAAGCTCTTACAATCTTGTGAGATTTTCTGCTGGTGGTGATAGCAGGTTATTTTCTGAATTTTAGAATCCCTCATCAGTCCTTGGGAATACCTTGAAGATGGCACTTGGAGTTTGCATGCTGTGCTTTCCTTCTCCATGCACATGTGGTGGTGTTTTTCTTCTGCTTTGTATTTACTAAATCTCTTTCCTGTCTTTAATTGCTTGTGGCTCATTTCTCTGGGGTATGATGGGCCCTGTAGTTAAACAGTGCTGCAGTTCAGCAGGTTGTAGATGGCAGGCCTAAAACCAGAAGCACGGTTGGGTTTTGGCAGTGCCAGTTCCATATTCTGTGGGTTTTTTTTGTTTATCTGGGAAGTGTCTCCCACTAGCAAACAGGGCAGCAATATTGTTGGCACACCAGTGCACAGTCTTTTAAATGCCTTTAAATTACTTAAATATTTAAACTGAGCTGTGGCATGTTAGCTCTCTAAAATTTGCACTTCAACTGCTGCTTGCCCAAGAGTAGGTGAAAGAGGTAAGGAATGTTTTAAATAGCTCTGAAGAAAATCTAATTTAAATGAGCCAGTTGTGGTTTGTAGAGTGCCCTTTGCTAATTCTCCTACAGCAGTGGATATTCTGATCCCATTTTAAGCATTGACTGTTCAGAGTTAGCAATTCAGCTGTGCTAAATCCAACTAGATACTGGGTTTTCGCTTAGATTTTGAGTGTTTTGAGTAGCTAGAAGTTTGACAAGTAACTTTTTAAGCGAAAAATTAATTCAGCTGTTCTGACAAAGTGCTAATTCCAGGGCTTTTAATTAATTTGACAGATAAAACTTTAGACCAAAGTTTACCTCACGAGATTAAGGTTTTAGCAAGGCATTGGTGATTTCCTTCCTACAGAGTTTGCCAGTATTACAGGAACTCTGAGTTGTTTTCTAGGGTTTTTTTAAACAGGTAACAGTTTTTTAAGTTCTTGTAGTACTCAAAAGATCCGCTAAGAAGGAACTGCAGCTGTATCTTCAACCATCAGCATAGATCCCAGAAAACAAGATTATCTAAAAAAAAAGTATAACTACTTTGGTATCATTTAAAAGGCAAACATAAACATTACAGACAGTCTGGAATCCCTGCGGAGGATAATTCAGGGAAGAAGAGAGATTATGCATTGATGGCTTTAGAAAGGATGCTTTGTGTCTCCTTAGTGTCTTGAGATTTAGACATAAAACAGCATCTTTGGTGGACTTCCCCCCCTCAATTGTGTGTTTTGTCACCCAGGCCTTGTTAAAGGGGGAAGTTCAGGCTGACCTGTGGCCTGAGGGGAGCTCTGTTCCTGGTAAAACATCCTTCCCACCTGCAGTGTGCCATCCTGAGAGCTTCCCACAGAGATGTGTTGAACCTGAGCCCCTGTTGTGTTCCTCCCTGCTGCTCCAGCAGATCTGGAGGGCAGCAGGGATGTTCAGGTGCTTTGTTCCCCTTGCCCTGGTGGTCCCCAGGAGGTGCCAGGGCAGGACCCTGTGCCAGCTCAGCTGCCCTGGCCGTGGGCAGGGTTGTGCCCATGGTGAAGTGATGCTGCAGGGTATAAGCAGGGTCCAATCATTTCCTTCCGAGCTTTAGAAGTGGCTGAATGAGCTTGGAAGGTGCTCACAAAAAGCCTTGACTTTCTTCTTAATATGAGTGCCTACCCTTTTCAGCCTTCTGCTTTCCTTCAGCTGTCACTAATGCAACCTAATCCTGCTAACTGCAGCTTGGTGTGGGGCCTGAGGGGTGAAGGGAGCATGGAAATTCAGCCTTTGCCAGTGGGGCAAAAGATTTCTGCTCCAAAGTAGTTCAGGATGCAGTGCCCAATTCAATGCATGTGCGGTATCTGTAGACAAGATGTTTAATCTGTCTGATACAGAGAGAGCTCAGGTATATTTGGTTGTAAACAAGAGGAATGAATATGGTTTGCCTAAAATAGCTTTTCAGTCAAGGCCTTGGCAGGAATTAATTTTCAACATTTATAGGGTGATGTGTTGCGCTTTTCATTTTGATTTCTCCCAGCATTTTCCTTTATGGTCCATCATTAGATATTGATCAGTTGAAGCTCATTTTGAGACTCGTTGGAACCCCAGGGCCTGAGCTTTTGAAGAAAATCTCCTCAGAGTCTGTGAGTTTACACTTTGATTGTAATATCTGCCCTTTAAGAAGTCCCGAGTTTGTGTGTTGTTCTCCTGTAGTCTGTAGAATGTGTTGGGATTTATTTTCTGTTATTTTTCTTCCTTTGTAATTCTTTGCTCTTGGATGGCTTTAAGTTCTTACGCTTTGTGTATCTGATCTTTATTCCTTTTACCACTGCCCATGGTATGATTTCATCCTTTCATATTCTCATTTTACTGCTTCGTGACTTTTCTCTCAGTTGGTGGGTTTATGCTTTGTGATCTATTGTATCATCAGGTGTTACTGGGGAAGTATTTTTCACAGCTAAGACCTTGAGGCTTGTCTCAGTTATTATTTCTCCAGATTGCATACTCAGGGATCTTTCTAAATAGGTGTTATCCTCTAAACACACAGAGTCCCTTCTGTAGTGTGAATTATTTCTGGAATGCTGCTGCCATATCTTTGGTTTTGTAGCAGAAAATGCCTTTTAGGTGTCTTTCTGTCACAGCTGTTCCCGGGCACTCAGCAGAGTGTGCTCTGCGCTTGTGCTGTGTGGGATGCTGCGGTATGGGACCCTTTTACCAGGCAGCAGCAAAAAGGCTTCCTGCAGCCCACGTTGGGAGGGTGACCTCTATTTGCAGCCACTTGCTGTGCTGTAGTAACCTTCAATTGTGGATTGGTGCAAAGACACTGTGAAATGGCCTTTAATTCTACCAGTTCCTGAAGGTGGAGTGAATAAACCCGAGCCAGGGATTAGCAGGTGAATGCACAGTGAGCACTGAGGTCACTGCTGTTTGTGAGGTGCAGCAGAGGATCAGAGCTGTGGAAAGTGGTGAGAAGATTATGTTGTGCTGCAGCTTAATGTTCTTGTAACAGTGACTGTAAATACAAATGTGAGATTAACCTTGTGTAACAACTGCTGAAGGGAGGTGCTGTGCAAATTGGGATAAATTAGTCAGCTTGAAGAATATCCCACCAAAGTAAAAAGCCCTGGGATGTTCCACCTTTGGAGAGGTTACAGCTGAATAACCCAGATGAATTTGGTTGTCCTGTGAAGTGACCTTAAGGCTACTCTGGTATTTGAAGTACAGAGGATTAGCAAGAGACATAAGATGGAAGGTTACTAAATTAAGCAGAAGATTAATTTGCATAAGTTGAAGGGGGTCTTTTTTTAAACATTATTGCACAATAAAAATAATTGCTCTTATCTGGGTCTGAAACAAGTCTGTTTAAAAAAAAAAGCAGTAAAATACTGTTTCTACTTTTCCCATTGTATGGGGAAAGCAAAACTCTTAAATGTTTGATGGTTTTGTGTGTGTCACTAACAAATTCTGGGTTTCTGCTGCATTATTTTACTTACTCTCACTTTCCCTGTTCACTGATACCTGCTAACTCTGTTGTGTGCAATGGTAGTGTTTTGCTAATTTTGCATTTAATTCCTTCTGTCCCCCAGCCCACATTAAAGGGCACTCAAAGCTGTTCAGAAGGTGTCAGTTGTGAGCTACCTTCACTTTGCACCACAAGAAACTTAAGCACTTTCTATGCAGCAAGGGAAAAAAAAGCCTGTAACCAGTGCAGAGGGTACAGTTTGGTTTCTGTTTGAATTCTTGGGCGTTTTCCTGAAGCTGTGTATAGCTGCACAGCACAGGGAAAATGTTATGGAGTAGCCTCAGCCAAAGGAAACGTCTACTCTGATGCCTAAAAACTGCTGGGAAATGTGAGCACAACCTTGCTGGAGTGTAATGCTACTTCCACTGGACAGAAATGCTTTCTGTACTGGCAGTTGCCAACTGAGCAGTGATTCTCCATTGCTTTAAGTGTTCACTCGTGTAATTGCTGAACATTTCACGGGTAGTTGAAATAATTAGTGGACCCTGCCTGTATGGCTTTTGCCTTGTGGTTTGCAGAAGAGATGCTTTTGTATGTGACTGTTTTCTGTTTGAAATGGTTTCTGCACTGTTTTTAACAAAGCCCTTGACGAGGCACTTAAGATATTAACCAGCTTCAGCAGATCATGCGTCTGACGGGAACACCCCCTGCATATCTCATTAACAGGATGCCCAGCCACGAGGTGAGATCTGAGCACAGCAAGGGGCTTTGCAGGGCAGGGCTTCACTCAGAGTGTCAATTAAACGCTTGCATGTGGCATGGGGTGGGCAATTAACTACCTGCTCTTCTGCAAGATTTTTGTACTAACTGAAGATGTGAGGTTTGGACAGTGTGTGCTCAGCCACAGACGTGTGAGACTCGGGAGAGCCTGGCTGTGAGTTGGTTTTGCATTGTGTGCTGTTGTGCAGCTCAGCAAAGGACAGCAGGCTGCGCCCAGCCTTGCTGGGACACCAGAGAGTCAGCCCTTCCTGCGCCTCTCTGCTTTCCAGTCTTAACCACAAGTAATGTCAGCTCTTCCTCTGCGGTCTTGCGTGCCTTAGCTGGGACAGGATAATGCTGATGTGCTTAGGAAGTGTCAGAGTGAGCAAGGAGACAGACCATAATAACCAGTGCTTCAGGATGGTTGAAAAGTACTTGGTCTTGCTGGCTGGATATTGTCTGATATTTCAACAGAGCATTTCTTTCCACAGGCAAGAAACTACATCCAGTCTTTGTCTTACATGCCAAAAATGAACTTTGAAAACGTGTTTATTGGTGCCAATCCCCTGGGTAAGACGTGTTTATTAAATTTTCCTGAAACTGAAGCTAGCATGTCGTGGGACAGAAAGATTCCCAAAGCTTTGTCCTGGCTGCAGGGGTAGTGCGGAACAGGGTTATGTTTATGAAGGACGTGCAGGCCAAGGGTGTGAGAGGAAGAAAATGGTGTGTGATGGGTGGGTCCTGAGAGCCTTGAGATTCCTCATGTCTGTTGGGCTTTTAGGAGCTTTACACTTCAGAGTAGAGTCACCCAGCTCATGTGAGAAATCCTCTGTCTGGTGCTCTTGCAGCCGTGGACCTGCTGGAGAAGATGCTGGTCCTGGACACGGACAAGCGCATCACGGCCGCAGAGGCGCTGGCCCACGCCTACTTCGCCCAGTACCACGACCCCGATGATGAACCCGTGGCAGACCCCTATGACCAGTCCTTTGAAAGCAGAGAGCTTGAGATCGAAGAATGGAAAAGTGAGTCTGGGGGAGGGGAGTGAGAGACAGTCAGCTTCTCCTGGGGCTGTGGAATCGTGGGTTGTGGAGCGTGTCCCAGAGTTGGAAGGGACCCACAGGGATCATGGAGTCCAGCTCCTGGCCCTACACAGAGGTCCTGTACAGCCCCAGAATCCCACCCTGTGCATCCCTGAGAGCATTGTCCAAACTCTTCTGGAGCTCTGGCTGCCTCGGGGCCGTGCCCATTCCCTGGGCAGTGCCAGCAGCCTCTGGGGGAAGAACTTTTCCTGATACCCAACCCAAACCATCCCTGGCACAGCTCCAGCCCTTCCCTGGGTCCTGTCACTGCTCACAGAGAGCAGAGATTGGAGCTGCCCCTCTCAGGCCTTGATGAGTCCCTTCAGTCTTCTCCTCTCCATCCCGTGAGCTGAGGTTCAACTAAGCCATGGTTAGAGGCACAGAGGAAAGTGATAAAACGTGGGCATCCTGTTGATCCTGTTGTTACACTAAGTGACTCTACCACGTGCTGTGCACATATTTAGCACAGTCCCTGGTAACTAATTACTACTAGGAGCACCCAAACATATCTTTATTTTCAAACTCACATCTCCTCAATGCTCTGGAAGTATCTTTTATTGTGCATGTTGGTCTCTGAGAGCGGAGTAACCATTCTTCTTTGTCTTAATTAAACAATACTTTTTGTTTCAAATTGTGTTAGAACATTTGAGATTGTTGCAGGTTTTCTTGCATGAAGGTGTGTCTGGTAGTGCTGTCATAGTCCTGCTGCTGAGTTTCTGTCCCACTTCTCCCCCAGGCCTGACTTATGATGAAGTAATCAGCTTTGTGCCACCTCCGCTTGACCAAGAGGAGATGGAGTCCTGAGAAACTGCTCTCTTCTGTTTGTCCCACTTCACTGTGAAGGGAAGGCCTTTTCATAGGGACTCTCCAATTATCGTTCAAGTGCCTCATCACAACAATATTCTCCTTAGTGGAGGGGTTTTGTGTGTGTGGAACTGGGGAGGGAGGGGGGAGGGAAGGAAGCTGAGTCTATGTAAACATGCTGCATGCTCTTGTATTCTGTGTACAGCCTGGGGCAAGCCTCTGGAGACCTGTTCTGACTGCACTTAGTTCTTCCAGAGTAACAGTGCACACCAGCCTGCACTGCTGGGGTGAGGTGGGGAAGGTGACAGTTAAAGGTTTGGTTGCAATCATTGCCATTTATCAATTCTCCTACAACTGAGTAACCTCAAAAAGAATGAAAGTTGGTTTATAGGCTTAGAGAGTCCTCTGTTTTCTTCAGGACTGGGGTGGGGTTGAGGGATGTCCTTGTTCAGTGCCAGGTGTCTGATTTACATCCAGATCTTCCTGGTACAGCAGAGTGTAGAGGCCTTCCAGTGTCTGATTCTTGGAACACAAAAAGTTGATGTTTGAAACTGTAAATATGTTCGTGCCTTAATGGGGAGAGAGGAAAAAGGAAGTCTGGGGTGGAAATGTGACCCACTGTTCATGAGGGTGAAGGCTCCCAGGTAGCCAGGCATGAACTCAGTGTAATTGGGAAGTAACTTTGAGAAAACAGCTTCAACCCCTGGATTGGGTATTCCTGTGTTTTTCTCTTTTCCTCTTGTTCTGAGGCTTCTCAGCATTATCTCCCAGGAGCCAGAGGTTGGGGAAGATCCTTGCTAGCCACACATTTGTGTATTCTGTTCCCTACAAGGTGGTGTGTTTTTGCATGTTGTAGCTGTATGTGCATGTAGAGCTGCTTGATTTTTGTCCTTATCTTTTGGGGATGGCACTGGGGGCAGTTCAGTTGTCAGTGAAATGTTTACTGAGTTCCTCAGGCAGTGCCATAAAATCACAGCACCCTTCCTCCTGTGCCGCAGCTCCTTGTGAAATACCTGCCATCCTAGAGGCTTCAACGAGGGAAGGATGTCATGTCCAACAACAGAAAACATGCACCTTTTTCTTTGTTCTGACCTTCTCCCTGCAGAGGAGAGAGCTTGGGCTGAAAGGTTTCTTGTGAGATCAAGTGTAAAAAATGTTCTTTAAAGAAATGACTATAGTATCTTGTGCCAGAACTTAAGTTATTTCCTGAAAAGATTTTTTTTTAGAAGTATTGGAATCCAAAGCAAAGAAATAAGCATGCATAAACACACAATCACCCTTTCACTGTCTATATCTATAAATACAAATATTTATATACATAAAACTAACATTTGCTAGAAGGTTTTTTTATCCTCTCACATAAGAGCTTCTTGGCTATTTCTTAGCAGGTTGATCTCTGCCCGAGGAAACATGAGAAGGGAGTATGTTTGAATACAAACATGGTTCAAATATTTTGTATTTTCCAGGACTCTGCATGAGTGAAGTGCCCGGAGTTAGAGGCTGGCAGGAGGGAGGTTTCTCAGCATGTTTGTGTACTCCATCTGTAGCTGGGGAGCTCGAGCTCAATTTTAGGGCTTCTGGAGGAAACAGTTTTAGACTTTGAATTTGTTTCAGGCATCCTGTGTGGGCAATGCACCCGTGTATGTGAGGAGAAAGGCTTTTGCAGTATTTTGTATTCTTGTTACCTGTGGGGCAGAGAGTGTTTTTGTAGTGTTTTTGCCCCGTGTTTGAAGAGGCAGCACAAAGGGATGGGATGTGGATGACAAAGCCATTGATTCTTCCCAGGCGACTTCCCAGCGATCTCTTCAGGCCAAATGTTCAATAAAGGTCTGGGCTGAGATGGAGAGCAGCTCTGTTGTGCTCTAGGATAAAACTCTCCACAGCCCAACAAAATCAAGACAAAAACCCTCCCTTTTCTGCTGGGCCAGCAGTCTGGGTATTCAGATGAAAATGTAGATATACTATGTAAACCTACAGCAAGATTATTTTTATCAGCCATTTTATGTGTAGATGCTACAGTGTGATTTCATGCGGAAATATTGCTAAAGATTTTTAAAATCTCTCGATGTTGTGTGTGTGGGTGTGTCTGTGTGTGTGAGTGGGAATGGTTCATTGGAGTCTGTCCTCTGAGGGAGCCCTGGGGCACAAACTCCCTGCTGTGCTCAGCTGCCCGGGCAGGACGCTGCACCCAAAAGCAGAGATCTGCTATTTCGTTTCTATCCATGGATCTTGCTGTAATTGGTTTTGCCAGATAAGATGTCACAATACCACTGGTTAAAAATAAAATCTATTTTTCAGATTTACTGCACTGCTGCTGCTTGGAAACCTCTTGCACTGAAGCGTTGGGTTTTAGCATGGTGTGAATGTCTCTGCTGTGCTCTGGGGCATCCTGGGGGTGACGGCTGGGAGGGGACAAGGCCGTCCCTCGGTGCCTGACTCTGCTGTCGTGGGGCTTCTTGACCATGTTTGTCCCAAGTGAATTCTTTGCTGCAAAAATAACTTGTGTTCCACTATGAGTACTAGACACAGAAACCACCACATGCCCCAGGCTTCCATTTTCTGTTCAGTGCAGGGCAGTGCTAATTCAGCACTAACAGAGCAGAGTCCTGCTGCTTCCCGGGACCTGGGGCCCTCCCCAGTAGGACTGGGTTACGCTTGTTTGCTATTTACAAGTGATTTCTTTTTTCCTCCTCAGCTACCATCTAGTTGGTGGTGGAAAGATCACCACAGTGGAGCTTTTACAGCTTCTCTTGTGTATCAGTGTCACTCCCTCAGAAGAACTTGGGTTGACCAGAGATGTCCTTCACACACAACCCACAATCCCTGAAGTTCTAGGTTGTAATGAACCAAGGGAGGTGGTGCTGATCCCAACCAGGCAGCGGATGTGAGGAAAGATAAAGAGCAGTGCTGGGGATGTTTTCAGCTCCATGAGCCTTCCTGTTCACTTTTGCTGTCTGCTAGCTTGAGGAGAGAGGGGGAAGAAGCCCAAACGGGACCAGTCATATGTTATTTTCTGGGAGGAAAAAAGAAAAAAAGAAACAATTCCATGGACCTGAGACTTACAATTCCAGAATGTGCTGTTACAATATCCTGATCAGCAAAAAAATTCTAGAATCAGTGAGAACTGTGGAAAAAAATAAACTACATCTCTGAAATGAAATTACTTAACTCCTGAAGCTTAACAGTCAGTGTGCAAAACTTGTAAATTATTGTCCAACCGTGCTCTAGATGGTGATGGGGCCATCACAGGTGGGAACAACATGCTGGGAGTTTGGGTAGGCCCGTGATGAAATGTTTATTACTAGAAGGGAAGCATGGTCAAAATTGTAACCCTGACTGTCACCCCCAGCTGCACTGTACAGAGTGCCTGGAGAAGGATTTTTGCGTCATCCCACTACTTTTTTTGTGGACACAGCAGAGTTGGGCTCACAGTTAGACTTGACCTGGAAGGTCTTTTCCAACCTGCCACGATTCCAAAGTTTCCTGTTTGGTCACTGAACTCATCTGAGCCCAGCCCAGACATGCCCCAGCTATTCAGGACTCCTTAATTGGGCGCTGATTGCCTGCGTGTGCGCCAGCAGCTGAGCAAGGGTTGTGTTCAGCAAATAACGCAGGAGTTACATGTTTGCTCAAGCAGCAGGAGCTTTTGCTGGGCCACCTCTTGCTCACAGGTGTATTTAGAGATCCCGCCGAGGCCTGGATTGTTTCCGGGCTGTGCTGCTGCTGCAGCCAGGGCTGCTGGACGCAGGTCCTGCCCTAGTGCCCTGTCCCTGTTGTGTGTTTATGAGCAGCAGGCTCTACGGGGGCTGCTTGAAGAGCACAAGGGCCGAGGCCAAAAAAGGACATAAAGCAGGCCCAGTGAATTTTTCCTGCCCCCCTGATTGTGCTTTTCCTGTAGGAACACCTTGGCAGGTGCCCTGTATGGAAGGAGCAGAGGCTCCGGGCAGGGGGGAGGGCTGGGGTAGGACACCGTGCAGGCAGCTAGGCTGGCTTGGTAAGGCTCGGCTTAGTCACTTCCTTTGGGGAGCGGGGAGGATGCACCTCCCGTGTGGGAGCCCCACCTGGGCCTCCTGCTGCTGCAGTGAAATGCTGAGGTGCTCTCTGCTCCCAAGAATGGTGCTTCTCGTGGGCTGGGTGGTCACAGACACGGCAGGGAAGAGCGGCTTGGTTTTGTCCAAGAAGAGCCGGGAAGGGGCGAGAGCTGCTGCAGGATGTGACACCGCACTCGGCAGAGCCCGGGCCACAAACCCTCCTGGCGATGTCGCCGTCTCAGCTGCTCCTGAACCCCCTCGCAGCAGTCACTGGGAGAGCCTCAGCCTGCTTTCAGCACCTCCCCGAGCTGGGCAGCCGGCCTTGGGAGAAAATCGCCACCGCCGTGACCCCGCGGTGGCCTCCGTGACGAGCCTGGACCTGTCCATGGGCTTTGAAAGAAGGATGTCCCTGACATTTTCTCTGACGCGATGCTGTGGCTTGGCCCTCGGATTCCCCGGCTCCACGAGTCCTTACTCATCGCCTCGTTTGGAGGAGGCATTTCAGGAGCCCCGTTCCGAGCCCCGTGAGGATATTTGCCGGCTGATGGAGCGGCGGAGCGGGAGCTGCGGATGACAGGGGCTGCCAGAGGCGTGCCCGAGCGGGGCCGGCTGCTCCCCTCCCGCAGCAGAGCCCAGAGGCACCTGTACAACACCGAGGCGTGTCTGGAAAGCTGATGCCTCACCTCTGCCAATGTGGAGGCGGAGGGAGGAGGGCCCAAAGACATGTCCCTTCACGCTCGCAACAGCTGAAAACAGAAACGGGAACTTGCTAGAGCCTTTTTTTCCCAGCGCACGAAGCCTCCTTGTCCCGCTCTCACCCCAGAAGCCCTCTCGTACTCCACTACTCTGGGGGGGTGGCTGTCGCACACCCGCCGGGCGATGAACATCGCAAGGAGAAGGGGCTTTTACAAGCAGGAGGTGAACAACACGCTCTGGGAGCTGCCCAGGAGATACACATCCCTGCACCCGCTGGGCTCCGGGGCCTACGGCTCCGTCTGGTGAGTGGGGGCTGCGCGGGGCGGGCTGGGGGCGTTGGGAGTCCCGTGCCGGGGGGGAAACGAGGAGGTGCTTGGCGGCACCCCGCCATTAAGGAAGGATATTTGCATGTGTGATGGGCCAGGTCGGCTCCTGCTCCAGCGCACGGCTGAGACTCGCTGGCTGGAAGAAAATGTTTCCCGCTTTGGTGAGCCCGGGCGGGCAGGGCAGGGCAGCCGAGCGGCACCGGGGTCAGGCAGATTTTGAGCTGCTTCGGACTCGAACTGAGTTAAGGTTCCTGTCCGGCAGCACAGGCCGGGAAGTGCCTGGGTGTCTGGAAGAGATTTGTCGGTGATTCCAGAGGTGGGAGCTGCAACAGGCCGGCCTTGCTGTTCAGTCCCAGGCAGCTGAGGCTGGGCTGCCTGGGGGAAGCCGCTGGACAATACAACCCCCGCCCTGATACTGTTTCCAGTTTGAAATCATAAAGTGGATAGAAATTATTGTAAACCAGGATCGGGAACAGCCTGGGATTTCCTTCATGGCTGACGATAAACCCCAGCCTACAAAGAGAGCAGTAGGAGCTGCTGTTAATTATTCAGCCGGGCAAAGGTGCCGGAAGCAAGAGCAAGCACAAGTCAAACATTGCTGGGTTGACACTGACAAACCAGAGATGGGCAACTCTGAAAAGTTAAATATAAAACAGTCCATTGATAGTATCTGAAGAGAGTCCTTATTTCATAACATCCTGAGCTAAAAATAATAAAAAAAAAGGTGTGTCCATAGGTGTTGGGCAAAGTCTGGCCTGCCACTGGCACTAATCCTGAAACCCTGGTGCTCAGGTTTTCCTGTGCTTTTCCCCCAGCTTCCAGTTTATAGAGAGGCACCCACTTGGCTGCCTAGATGCATTTATGCTTCTTAGATTCTTAAGTAAATCCTGGAAAATCAGGCAAGATTAGACTTGACTTTTAATTTATATTTGTACAGTATTCTTTGATTTTTATCACAGAGAAAATCAGGAAGAAAAAAAAAAGGACAAAAAAAAAAAAGGAAGAGAGAAATCCTTTCAAAGTTTCCTTGCCCACCCAAAAAAAAAAAGACCAAAACAAAACAACAAACATCAAAAGAAATCTTTACTGGTCCCTGTAAAACTCTCAGCTTCTCTGGAGCTCTCAAGGAGCGGGGTTGAAGCAGCCCAGAGGTGCATAGTGGTTTTGAATGGACAGAGCTGAGCAGGGAGAGCTCGATGCTGATTCCTGTACAAAGCTAAGGCAGAAAATGTGGAGTTAGGCTGTGCTGTCCTCTGCTGGGAATTGCTGGGAAAATTTCCTGCGTTATGCAGCAGCGGCTTTTACACCTTCTTGAGCAGCTAAGAAAGTATCTCAGGAGAAGTATCAAAGGCTTTTTTCTCCCCTTATTAATTTGCGGAAATCTGCAGTGATTTGACTTCCAGCTGAGTGTAATTGTGCAAGAAGAATCTTCTGACCCCTCTAACGCTGGTCTTGCCGACCTCTGCCAGCCAGGGCAGGGGCACAGCTCTGCCTGTCCGAGGTCGTCCCAAACTGCATCTGCTCCCTAAATCTGTGCTGGGGCCAGCCCTGGGGGCTCTCCCAGCTGCATGCACTGAACCGGCTCTGGGCTGTGCTTATGGCAAGGCTGTACCAGCGCTCTCTGTGCTGTGCAGGCCGAAGCTCCACCCGCAGCTCTCCTGTGTTGGGTGCTGGGGTTGGATGCTCTGTAGGTCAGCAGCTGGGAGGACACCTTCAGATCGGGAAATCTGCCTTGGATTCTGCGGTTTGACTCCCTGGGCTGAGTCCCTTCCTCTTATTTTCCTGGCTCCTCCAAAAATTTTACGCAGTGCTGTCCCCCTCTGCTCACATCTGCTGAAGTCCTGAAACAGAGACAAAACCTCACTGAGAGTCCTTCTAGGATACCCTGCAGCATCTTCAGTGCTACAGCTGCCTTGTGTAGCTGTTCCTGCACTTCCTTGGCTTCTCCTGACTCAGTATTTGTCAGTGCAAGGCTGGAGGATGCAGCTGGAAGCCATGGGATTGGACATGATGATTTACAGCTCTTCCGTTCCCGTGGGAGATGGGACGGGGATTTCCGAAGCAGTGGGAACTGCTCTGGGAATCCTCAGTGGGATTTGGCAGGGAAAACTCTTTTTTTCATGTTTGCCTCTTGGAAGAGGTCAAGGAGGGGCTGAGGCACCCCTGGAAAACACCACTTAGAGCCCTGAGTTACAGCTGTCTGTGTGTCTGAGGACCTCCCTTCCCTCCTTTGCAATCTGGGCAAGGAGCCTCCAGAGGAAGAGGAACTGTCACAGGATTGCTGTGTCCAGCTGCAAACAGCAATGTGACCAGCAGGAATAACACAGCATGTCTGTAGCAATGGCTGCTGTACCAGGTTTTCATCAGCTTTAGAGAAGAGTCTCATTTTTAGCCAGACCTGCTCTTACGCAGAAGTGAATGTGTGATCAAGGATTCTGAACACAGCAGGATTAATTGCAGCAGCATTTTCAACATGTGACATCCACTGTCTTTGCTCCAGAATACAGTGAAGGCAGCTGGCCTGCCCTAAAATACAACAACCTCTGAGCAGATGGCAAAGCAGAAATTTCCATATCTTTATTCCGTTATCTCCATGCATTAGGGAAGGAGAAGGCAGAGTTAGAACTAATTCTGACCTTTGACCACTTGTGTTTCCCTTTTCTCACAGCTCTCTTACTCCGGCTCATCTCTGTAGGTGAAAGGGAATAAAGATGAGCCACTCATGCTTTTCTTGGTGTCCCACCTGATCCCTCAAAGAGCACAGGCTGTGGTCTGTTGCCCAAAGCCATCCAGGGTAACATCTCTGCATGCAGAGCTCCACTGAGCTCCTCAGAGGGCCTTTCTCTGCTGTCCTGCGAGCACAGGAATCAGCTCTTCTCTTGGAGATGACCTGTGGGGTTCCAGAATCTGTTAGAACATGCTGCTGACATCAGAATGGTTTTGTATTTGCCTGCTGCAGTTCAGCCATAGACAAGAAGACGGGGGAGAAAGTGGCCATCAAGAAGCTGTGCCGCCCGTTCCAGTCCGAGATCTTTGCCAAGAGAGCCTACAGAGAGCTGATGCTGTTGAAGCACATGCAGCATGAGAACGTGAGTGCCCATTTCTCCTCTTCCTGCTGGCACAAGGGGTGTTTCCTTGCCACCGGGGAGCAAGTCCTTTTAGGTGGCATCACCCATGTTTTAATTGACATTTGGTATGTGCAGGCGATCTCAGGGTTTACCTGTGACCTGTTGGCTGTGTCCAGGCTGGAGCAGGTGTGTAATGGGTGAGCCCAGGTATTAGTAAGAGGGAAAACATTTGTGCAGCATCAGAGAGGAGTCCCTGTGTTCCTCAGATGGAATTCTCTGTGTTCACCCACGTGCATATGCCAGTGGGGAGCTGATGAGTGCCATGTGCACAGCAAATGCTTTCCAGATTAAAATGTGGGCTTCTCTCCTTCCTCAGGTCATTGGGCTGCTTGATGTCTTCACCTCCACTGCCTCCTACCAGGGGTTCCAGGACTTGTAAGTCTGGAGTTGTTTGCTCTGTGTAGACCTAAGTATTTTCCAAGACAGCTGTGTCTTAGCAGCAGCGTAACAGAGATGGCTGAGGTGCAAAGGGACCAGACCAGAGTCCAGACATCCCCAAATAATGCAGAGAACCGAGAGCATGCATCAGCTCCCATGGCTGACACACCCAGAACACGTAACCAGATCCCACCCCTGCTCACAGCTGGGACACCACAGTGTGCACAGAGCGACCTGTGCAATGAGGATGTGTTACATTCCATGGTGCATCACACCTGGGGTGCTCCCTGCCACTGTGTGACTGCTGAGCTAAGGGGCTGCACTCACAATGGGAGAAGTATTGCTCATCAGGCCTCAGGGCAATTAAATTTAGAATTTGAAAGATCTGTCCTTCCTTTCCTCTTGATTCTGGCTCTTCTCAATTAATTTTTTTGGCATTTTCCCTCCACGTTTATAGGTTGGACAGGTCCTTTTCCCTTCCCCATCAGTGCAGATGAGCAGTGTGTGCCTGGCTTTGGGGTTTGGCTGATTGCTGAGTGTTAGCAGCCTGCAGGAAGAGCATCTGCAGGTTCTCAGAGCAGTTCCTGCAGGAAGACCATCAGTTAATTGGCAGCCTCAGCAAGCAGGTGCTGAAGAAAGCTGGATGTTGTCCTCTGAGGCAGGGCTGGAGAACATTACAATGGCAAATTTGGGAGCCAATGCAGCTGCTTTGCTGTGTAAGATGTTTCACCTCCTGGGCGGTGAAAGGCTGTCCAAAACTAAACTTCACTTGAGGTCTAAACTAATTCTGAAGATCCTTGTCCTTACTTGACATCAGATATCTGATTTCAGGGGAGGAGAAATAGCAATTTTCAGAACAGGTTGAAATTCCAGCTTGTGCTAGTTAGCCAGGAGCACTGTCACAACAACTCATCTTCCTTACAGTGAGTTACACAGCCAGAAAAACCAAACCAAGTGAGAACAAGGCTAGCCTGGTCCCCTGCATTTTTCTTCCAGACTCAGGGCCTTGTCTTACTGCCTTTTAGCTACCTGGTGATGCCATACATGCGGACAGATTTACAAAAGATCATGGGACATGAATTCAGTGATGAAAAGATCCAGTACCTGGTCTACCAAATGCTGAAAGGGCTGAAGGTAGGTGGGTCTGGAGGAGTTCAGTGACTCCCTGTCTCCTCTGTGTGTCACCTCTGGGTTGACCCAAACTAAACTCCCCTCCAATACTGTACAGGAGGATGTGGGGAGTTCAGGGCATCCCCTCAGAACAGGTATTGGCTGTTGAACCATTCCTGTTCCAGCACACTTCAATAAAATGAGTGTTTGCTTACATCAGTCCATTGGGTATCAAAGTAATCAGCTGCCACGGGCCTTGGGATGGTTTTTCCATGGCAGCCCTTGCTTCTGTCTTTGCCTTGCCCAAACCCTCAGCAAAACCCTGCACAGAGAGGGAGACACTGGCAGCAGCAGGAGCTTCTCTGGACCTGTCACAGAGGCTCAGGGGAGAACACAGAGGGAATGATTTTCTCTTCAGGAGCATAAGGAAGGACTATGTTTCTGTAACTGGCTTTGAGGGAGCTGAGAGCAATCGCTGCAAACTCTGGGATGTGGAGACAGAGCTTTCCAGCTGTCCTCTCCCATCCTTCACCTGGAGTCACAGCAGTGGCTTACAGCCATCAATGGGTTCACCTAAATCACACCTCTCCCCGGGTCACTGCTACCCGGAGTTTAAATAAAGGAGGGAAACACACAAAGAAGGTTTGACTGGTGTGCTAAAAACCCTGGAGTCACTTTTTGTAATTTTATGTTTTTGGGTTGAGATTATTTTTTTTGAACACTCAAAATAACCATGTTCTCATGTCATCTGCTGTAACCTTGATGACTTTGATAGTTTGAAGCTGTTGTTGAACTTGCTCTAAGGAACTATTGTTTCATCCCTCCTCTCCTGCTCTATGCATCTTCTTTAGACTGGCAGTAGCATTGTAAATACTGTCAGTAATCTGGGGCAGAAATTTCTTTTCAAACTGCTGCCCTAGGGACCAGGGACCTGGAGAAGGCTGCAGAGGTTTGTTCTCAGCAAATTTGTGTTTGTAGCTCTTCTTTCTCTGCTGGAGAACAGAAAATGTTGTCTGCTGGTGATCACATTGTGGCTCCTCTTTTTATTGCAGTATATTCATTCAGCTGGCATTGTCCACAGGGTAAGTTCATGTGTGCTCTTATTCTGATTTTTGTCTGAGAAACACAGCGTAGTCATAAAGTTAATAAGTTCCTAACCATCATTTCACTAATAGCATTGTCTGCTCTAATTTTCCATCCTGTCTGCTCTCTTTTCCATTCGACACCCTATATATATTTGAATTGGCTAATTCATGCAGCATTTTGAGAAAATGCTGTCTTTTCTGATGAGCTGAGAAGCATTTTATGATGCTTTTTGAATTAAAACTGTTCCAGAAAAGAATCAAATAGTAATCTAAAACTGTACAGAATAGCAGGCATGATGTCTATTCAGTCATTTACTGAATTGATACTGAACCTGGGGTGTTATGGGATCACATCAAAGGCAAGCAGAGGTTCAACTGAGAGTTGTGTTGATGTGGTGCAACTTGAAAGATCCCATTTTTCTGCTCCTGTCTGTTGTAGGACCTGAAGCCAAGTAACCTGGCTGTGAACGAAGACTGCCAGCTGAAGGTAGGTGGCAAAGCAGCACTTTGCAGCACATCGGCTCGTGGAGGAACTGCTCTGCCAGCAGGAAATTGGCACTGTCATGTTTCCTCCTTCCTCCCAAGCCTCCATTCCAGGTGTTGTGTTCCTTGGCGGCTGCAGCAGTGGGAAATACTCCCCTGCTGATGTCACTTGCTGAATCAGGACACAAGACTTCAAATGAGCCTTCTGTCACTGTAATCCCCAGGGATGGCAGTGTGTAATGACTTCCTAGAGAAATTCAGCACTGCTGAGCAATACTTGCAGCAGGTGAATGATCCCTGAAGGGTAACTGGATTCAACTGCAGCTACCCTGTGGATCTCATGGACATTGTGGCTGTGATTCCAGACGAAGTCATTTTCAGGGTTGCTCGGAAGGGTTTGCTTGCCTCTGGCTGCTGTGGCTCTCTGGCATGCATTTTCCATAATGTGTATTTCAGGGAGTGGCTCTGCTGCCCATAAAGCTTGCTCATCTTCAGCATTGAGGGAGAGGCCATGCTGTGTCACCTGCAAGGTGTTCTTGTAGGAAAGGGTGAGTTGTGGTGACCCGGGAGCATGCCTTCACCACCAGGTCACAGACCAACTCCAGTAAAGCACATTGACTCGAAACTTAAGCTTCAGGAAAGGCAGTGACCTTCCAGGGAACACAAAGCTCTGATCCTTTCAGCAGGGTCTTCTCATGACAACGGGGCTTGCAGCTGGCTTGCAATTTACAGTGGAATTAAGACATACTAATTCTTTGAACCATCCCATGGGTGTCTGTGGTGTACTTGGAGCTTTGTTATTATCTGATTGGAGCTACTCCATTTTCTCTTAGAAGTAGAGTCTTACTTGTCCATAGAATATCTCTTTTCTCTCCTGCCCTCCCTTCTCCTTATTCTTCCTTTGGTACTGCAGATTTTGGATTTTGGCTTGGCCAGACAGGCTGATGCTGAGATGACTGGCTACGTGGTCACACGGTGGTACAGAGCCCCAGAAGTCATCCTGAACTGGATGCATTACAACCAGACAGGTGAGCAGCCCTGCCCCAGCAGTGTGACACCCTGGTGATGAGCTGGGGGATCCTGCTGGCTCAAATCTCACAGAATTGTCCAGTTTCCTCTTTATCATCAGTGTTCCCCGGAGCACAGCAGGTCCCAGAGGTGTTGCACAACTCCCAGAGCTGGTGCTTGCAGGAAATGATGAAAGCAGAGATTTTAGCAGCATAGAAAGAACAGAGGAGGGTGGGAGGGAGTGAAATTTAAATCAGTGCTTGCTGCAAGCAAAAGCGACAGCCCCAGCAACTACTGCTGCCTTTTTAATTTTTTTTTCCTTCCCTTTTCCCCCTCCCTCCTTTTTCTCCCTGAACAGTGGATATCTGGTCTATTGGCTGTATCATGGCAGAAATGCTGACTGGGAAAACACTCTTTAAAGGAAGAGACTGTATCCTTTCAAGCTGAACCTTTTCCCTGAGCAGAGTAGTAATTCTTGGTGTGTGTGGGAGGGTTTTCATGAATGAGGCTACTGAGAAAAACAGGTGTCAGTCTGGTTTATCAGGAGGTAATCACAAAGGCCAGTCTTTTTGGGGAGGAAAACAGAAGGTGACCTCAGAAACACACCTCTGTGGTGGCGTGGTTCTTCATCAGCTGTCAACCTTGTGTGGCCATAGCTCCATCCCCAAAGCTTTGCGTATCCTTCCAAGCCCAAGGATGTGTGTCCTGGCATAGCTGTGCCAGAAAAACGATCTGCTGATGGAAATGCCATGCCAGGGAGAAAGGCTTGGAGCTCTTTTTGCCAGTCTAATGAGTCTCTGCTGGTGTGACTGTGGTGGGATTGTGCCATGAGCTAATTGTACTCTTGCAGGCTGAGCTGTGGTGGGGGTGTGTAGGGTTTGCTCCTCAAAAGGTGATCTTTAACACAGCTTGCCAGACCTGGATCAACTGACCCAGATCCTGAAAGTAACAGGGCATCCAGGAGAGGACTTCTTGGAGAAGCTGGAGGACAAGGCGGTAAGGAAGTTCCCTGGGGATTCGGGTCCTGCTGGCAGAGGTGTCGGGGAAGAGGCTGACTTGTGTTTGGCATGGCAGCAGCAGGGAAATGCAGCCTTTTTCCCTGGGCAAGGAAGGCATTTCTCTGTGCTGGTGGCACATCTGGTGGACCTGGTGCTGCACTGGGAACAGCTGTGTTTGGCAGGGACTCCCATGTGAGGTGCCTGATGCCCCAGCAAACCACCAATCTTCTCTGTTCTCCAGCTTGGCTCTTAAAACAGAAGTATTACTCTGTCTTGATTGATAAAATAGCTCCTTGTAAACTGCTTGCTGAAATGGGACATCTGGGATGCTTTGCTCTTCTCTTCATTTGCCTTTGCTCATGGGAGCCATGAGACTGAGAGCTGTATTTCCCGCCTGTCCACGTGCAATAACTGCTTTCCTCATCTTTCAGGCGAAGAGTTATATCAAGTCCCTTCCTAAAATCCCCAAGAAGGATTTGTCTGTGCTTTTCCCTAAAGCAAATCCTCAGGGTAAGTAATCTCCAGCATTTCTCATGAGTTTTCACAGCTGGCAAGGAGACAAGCTGACTGCCACAGCCCTAACTTTATTTCTCCTTCTCATTATTTCTTGCTACTTTTTTCCCCTGCAGTTTGTGCCCCTGCCCTTCCTCAGGAAAAAATATGTATCAATTAAAAGCAGAATTATCTTTTATTGGCATTACAATTGTGATGTTCTGCTGTTCTTGGCCATTTACTTTTTTATTTTAATTACTATTTTTAAGTCCAGTGTAGATCCTGTTCTGTTGAATACCTGGTTCTAGCAATATTTAACAGAGAGCTGATGTGAAATTTTCAGGGTAAGAATTAATCTCTTAGAAAGAGCTATCTTCCCAGGTAGGTTAAAGGTGAGAGCAAGCAAAACTCTTCTAGAAACCGAATGGAAGAAAGTCTTAAAATGTTTAAACCAAGTGGGAATGGGGCTGACAGACTAGTCAGCATCTGAGTTTACCAGGGATGTATATGTTTCTATACAAATTAGTCATGTTAAGACTCCTTTGAGATGCAGGGCTCTGAATGAAAGCAGATGATTAAAACTGAAAAATATCTTGAGGTTACTGGCTTACTCCTCATGTTTCTGCAACCCAATCTGTACAGCAAGGCTTATTCAAGTCTAATTTGTTATTTTTGCACAATTTAACTTCTGTTAGTAAGAGCTCCCTGAGGCTGCTGTTGGGCAGACTTTGCATTTCCACTGATGGGAACTCCTTGCTGCCTCGGCCAGGTTGAGGCATCTCTTCAGTGTTCAGGTCTGGAGATGAAACACTGGAAATAGCAGTGCCACACTTGCAGGGTTCATGCACAGGGTGCCTGTGCTCCCCTGCCCCTTGCTTAGCCCTGTTCCCATCCTCTGCAGCTGTGGACCTGCTTGACAAGATGTTGCAGCTGGATGTGGAAAAGCGCCTTACAGCGACAGAGGCCTTGGCTCACCCCTACTTCGACCAGTTCCGAGATATTGAGGAGGAGACAGAGGCGCAACACTCCTATGATGATTCTCTGGAGCATGAAAAGCTTTCAATAGAGGAGTGGAAAAGTAAGAAGTTTATTTTCTTTGAGGTTCCTGTCTAGCACGGGACTTTCCTACCCCTCTTTCTTTCCTGTACAGGTGCTGAGTAAGGCTGTGATTGCCTGCTGATGCCTCAGTGGTAGTGCACAGATCTCTTGCTTTTATGTATTCAGCAAAGATCCCTCCAGCTCTTCAGGCAGACTTTTTTTGTCTCGCTCCTTTGTCTCTTTCTGCTGCCACTGAATGCCTTTTTCTGCACATCCAACACTCCAACTTTTATTTGTGTCCTCTAAAATCACACATTCATTGTTATTTTTGTTCTGTTTTTCAAGAGCACATTTACAAGGAGATCTTGACCTTCAGTCCCATTGCACGGAAGGATTCAAAGAAGAGAAGTGGGATGTCATTATAGCCACGGGTGCCGCTGTGGCTGGGACTCAATTCTGGATGACATCAAATTCATTCCACACTGCGTTGCTGGTGGCCAACTTTTGGCCTGTGGGACCTCTCTCCACGTGCCAACACAAGGATGACACCGTGCTGTGGGCACTGGACTTTGTTCTACTAAAGGGGAAGAACCCCAGAACAGTTTTCAACATAAAAGACAAATATATTCTTGTTGAAACTTTAAGTGGGAGAATTTTACCTGGTGTTTTTTTTTTCCCCTGTAATTGTCCATTTGAGAGAGGAGGCGTTTCATTCTTTCTCATTAGTCTTTTCAAGCACAGGGTTTAGTACATTAATTATGGATGAGGTAAAGAAATAGGTAAAATTGACTGGAATGTGAGTCCTAAGCAAAAGGATCAGAAATATTGAATTTCAGCATAACAAGACCTTAACCAATCTCACTCTGGCTGTGTCCTGCTTCCCTGACCAGTCACAGAGCACCCAGCAGAGCAAGGCTGCTGGGATGGTGTCAGCTCCAGGGCACCCGGGGATCAGCCTGTGTTTTAAGCAGCTACAAACTCATCCTCTCATCCTATACACACAGTTCTGCTCAGATGTTTCCCCTCCAAAGAGCCAGTGTCTCTTTTTTTAATTTTTCCCCTGCTTATTTCATTCTTTGGGATTTGATCAGTACTGCCCCCTCCTTACTGCTGCCAGCAAACAGCCTGGGAATTCAAGGCCACTTCCCACAGTGACAGACTGGGAGTCCCAAGAAGCTGCACAAGTTAGTTTGAATATGGATCTGCAGGAAGTTTTCCAGCCTGTGCTGAAACTGGAGTATCTGCAGATCCACGGCTTATCAATACAGTCACTTGATAGTGCAGGCACAGCTGCTCGTTGTGATAACACCTTTGGACTGCAACACCTTCTTCCTTGTGGTGATCAGGCAGGTTCAGCCAATCATTCCAAAGTCCAGCCCAAGGGATAGTGCCAAGAGCCTTCTCTGTGTCAGAGCTCAGAGCAGAGTCCCCAGGACTAGAGAAAAGTACTGAGAAGGTGTTTGACCGCACTAATACATACAGTGATTCTCAACTCCCCCCTGTCTTCTGTAGCTGCTGACTTACTTTGGTTTGGTTTAGCCAGGTTGTTTGTTTTCAGTACTCTCTAATTTTCCTCTTAAGTAATGTTCAGTTCTGCTGTACAGACCACAAGTAAGGGAAAACCGCAACATTTCCAGAATTTTCTGATCTCTCTTCTCCACTGGGAACTGGACTCAGAGATGTCATGTTGCGTGGCTGCCTCCCTGTTGCAGCTCATGGCATGCAGCACTGGGCATAACCCTGCACTGACTGCAGCTTCTTGATAGGATGGTGTTGATGTTTGCCTGCTGTAGCTGTGTGGATGGTCCATGATGATAAGATGAGGTTTCTCTTGGCTCGTATCTGTCTGGGGCATGCACAAGCCCATTGCTTCACTCCTCTCTAAGGTAGGGACAGTGAGCACAGAACTGTTGTGATGTGTCCTCAATCCCCTGGAAATTCAATGTTTTTTTATGCAGCACTCTCTTGTGAAGAGCTAGGCTGGGGGATATGCAGTAATGTTCTGCTGACTCTGTCCTGAAAAACACAGCCTGGTGAGATTTAGGCTTCATCTTTTCCTCTTGCTAAGGAACAACCTGCATTTTCCTTGAATGGCAGAAGGGAGTTCTGGCTGCATCTGTCAAACTGCAGCTGGAATACTGTCCTTTTGCATCTGACCTGGCTGCCATGTGCATAACCTTGAACAGAGGTTGCAGAGAAGCTCTCTGCAGCTGCCATTAACATCTCAGAGAGCTGCAGAGTTTTAGAGCTGCCTGTGCCAGGGCAAAATGAGGCTTGATGCTTTGCAGTGGAGGGTCACTGTCCAGGTGAGTGTTTGTGAGTGTACAGGGAGATGTTTCAGGCCTGTGGGTGAAGCAGGCTGCCCTATTGACTATATGCAACCCCAGACATGGAGAGGCAGAGAAGTCTTAAAAGTTCAGTCTTGTAGACAAATTTGAGTACGTCTATGGAGACCTTTGGAGTAGAGAACTTTCAGAAAGTCATCTCTAAAGTCAAAGTCATCTGTTAAGGCAAAGAACCCACTCAGACAGAACTCAAACCACTGTAAATGGGAGTGCAGGGTATTTCTTAATCATCTTGCCCTCCTTCAAAAAGGGATAGGTAGACCTGAAGTTTTCTGTCTCAGTAATAATGGCTGGGGGAGTAAACATCTTCATGATAAAGGAACGTACTGAACAGTCTCTTGGTACTTGAAAAGGGACTTGGATAATTTTAAAGAATAATTTTAAATGCCCTTTGGGAATTGTCTGTTTGAGCAGAGGATAAACATGAAGTGGCACTGGGGCTGTGTGATACAAATAGGTGTGAGAAGAACAATTGTGAGCATAACTGAGTAGGGTACATAGATTTTGCAAATGTCAGTCTCTCTTGTTTTAGGGATGGCACAGAAAGGCTCTTCAGCATCATTCTTTCTGCGGAGTATACATCTAGTTTTAGGGACTGGGTTTCTGTGTTTCTCAGTAGGTTTACACTTACCCTGAATGCTCTGAAATTGGAAGAGCAATCCCAACAGCTGCTGTGTGGGCTCCATGCTCTGGTTTCATTCATTCACCCACCAACCCCATACAGTGACAGAACATGGTGCAAAAGGATTACCCAAATACCCGAACAAATGTGGGGAGCAGGTGCTCTGTAAGCCCAGGAACCCTGGAGGTGTATGTTGATTTGTTTTTTGTGGTATGTATCATCCAAGAACTCCAAACAGACAGCAGAAAAGGTAGCAGGTTGGTAGTGGAAAGAGCATCTGTACAGACCAACCATCCCAGTGCTCCTGCGGCATCTGAGGACGTGTTTCAATGAACAGCAATGAGCTACCAGGAGGGAGAGGTGGGGGAAATCCCACTGACATTTCCTGAAAGGAGTTGGAAAAACACCTCCTTGACAGAGCCCGTGACTCAGGCCAAGGCTGGAATCCTTCAAAATCAGCACCAGAACAGAGAGGGGGTGTGTGACCCTGACAGACACTGTGAGTCAAAGCAGAAATTACCTCATGCAGAGGTGCAGGCAGTGCCTGGTGGATGACTCACACTGCCACATAATTCACGGACATTCCTTTCATTACAAGTATAGTTTGCATGCTTAAAAATACAAACCCAAGTGATAAAAATCCCTCAGCCATTAAGTGGTTCAAAATTTCGTAAGTCAGGCCAGCCAAAAAAAAGACTGCTGTTATTGAATTTGTATAATAAAAATTTACACAGATATATGGATGGAATTTTTGTGCCTCTCTTGGATAATATACAGATGTCTAACTTGGAATACTATTTACTTGCTAGTCTTTCATCCATTTCTGACTTCCAAGCATCTTTTTTTTTTTTAATTTAGAAAATAAAGCCTTCAGAAACAATCTTTCTCTGTAACTTTATTTTGACAGTTAATTAGGTCTGTGAAATTGCAACTTTATGGGGCATATTTGTTAGGTACTTGCAGATGTAAGTGGGAAAGAAAAAGCAGATGAAGGAATGATTATTTTCTTAAGAGATGGCACAAAATTAGATGATTTTTAAAAGAGATAATAATAGCAGTGTTTTAGATACCACCTAGAAACCTTTCAGTTCACAATTTTGAAAATTTCCACAGCCTCTTAGAAAACTACTTATTTTTTCCTCTAGGAAAAAGACAGATCATCTGTTTTCATATTTAATATTTTCACATTTTAGGTAGCAGACTAAACAAATAATGTCCATGTTTTAAGTAGGTGAAAATGGGAAAGAAGAAAAACACAGGAAATTATAAACACATCTAGTGAGATTCTGTACAAAGGATGGTAATACCTTTCCATATTCTCATGTCTTGCTGTTGCCAGAGCAACCAGGGAAAGCGTTCCTAATCCTCTGCATTTTTCCTGTATCATGGGTCAGCAGTGTTGGCTGGAAACGTGATCATGGCTGGTTTTCTTTTCACAGCTGAGAGAAACAAGACATGAAAGATTGAATGAAGACCAGAACAGCCAGTATTAATTTGCTTTCCCCCCAAAAAAGGATGGCCACTCGCTGCACTAATTGTACTTGGTAATCATTCAGGTTGGAAAGGGCCATTAAGATCATCCAAATCAACACTGAAAATGTCAGTTTGCAGGTGAATGTGATTTAGGAGATGTTTAGCCTGATTTCTCTCTACAAGGCCATTTTCTGAGCACATGAGCTTACACAGCTTTTAATGTGACATTCTGCTGGTGCTGGCTCATGGCTGATTCAGTCAGCTCTTTTTTTGTTGGAATGCACTCCATTAAATAACACTGAAGGGTGAATATATCTGCAACCCTCATTGATTTCCTGTTACATGAAAGTGAGTTAACTTCTTTTAGACAAGTTTGGCTGGAAAAATTAAAATTCTCCTGCCATAAACCATCTTTTCAGATCTGTATTCAGAACACTTCAACCGAAAAAAAAGGTTTTAAAATTAGAGGACATTGAGATTAAAAAAATAAGGACCACTGAGAAGGTAGTGCTTGGTGCTTGTGTAACCTCTCTGATATTAGTGAGGCCGAAGAGGGTTATAAATATATATATATAAAATTCCAGTGAAAATACATGGCAACTGAGGCTTATCACTATTGAGATAGCAGGTTTTAACCTTTAATGCACAAGGAACCTGTTTAGCAATTTCTCTAATTTCAGCAATTCTGAAGAAAACAACAGCAGAACAAACAGCCAAAGAGAGATACAAACAACTCAGTTTTGAGGCTTAATAAATCAACAAAGAAAAAGGCTGGCTCTCAATTCTAAATGATAATTCTCTTCTCTTTCGAAGTATGTCTCATATGCTTGAATAAACATGGCGGAAATTGTAATATGAATGAAGGTGCCCAACTCTGAGGTGTCTTGGCTGCTCCTTTCATTTGAAGCAACATCACTAATTTTGCACTTGCATCCTTTAAAAACTGGGACAGCAAAGAAATTGAATTAAGCTGTGCCTCTGGGATCTGAGAGAAGTTCAGAATGTTTTTTCAAATAGCATGTTAGTACCACAGCTTTGATATAAAACTAAATGATGAATAACTTGTTTTGATGTTGTAAGACATGGCCCTCAACGAACAGAGATGTCTGGACACCTCTGTGCACAAGACATCCCACTGTTGTTAATAGGAAACCCTATATGATTATAATAAGCTAATTCAGTGCAAATTTAAGAGTATAAACTTTCAAAACTGAGGTAAAAAATGAAAGTTAGCAAAAGTCAGTCATATTAAGAAAAGTAAAAAAAAATCAAGTAAAACCCGGTTAAAATTCCCACATAAAGAAGGAAAATCACAGAATGGCCTGAGTTGGAAGGGACTTAGCATCTGTTTGCAGTCCCCTGCTGTGTGGGCCACCTTTCGCTAGAGCAGGTTACTCAGAGCTCAATCCAACCTGGCCTTGAACAATTCCAGGAACGTGGCAGCCACAGCTTCCCTGGACAACCTGTTCCAGTGCCTCACCAGCCGTCACAGAGAAGAATTTTCTTCCTATTACCTAACCTAAACCTCCTCCCTTTAGTTTGAAACCATTCCCCTTGTTCTTGTACGTGCTCTTGTAAAAAGTTTCTCTTCCTCCTTTATTGTAGGTTCCTTTCAGGTACTGAAGGGCTGCAATTGGGTCACCCCAAAGCTTCTCTTTCCAGGCTGAACAAACACGGTTCTCTCAGCCTTTGAAGTTGCTCATCAATTATTGAAATTATTTTATTTACTGTTTAACCAGGAAGCAAATACAGCTATAGATTGTTTTAGGGTTTGTTTTATCCTTCATGGCTAGGCGCATACTGTTCTACAGTTGTTCTTTTGAGGGTGAGATCCTTTGTAAATCAGTGAGAGTACTGGGACTTTATTTCTAAATCCTTGGTATGTTATTTTTCGTGCAAGACAAGAATAGGTTATTATTTGTTTTCAAGTTTTGATATGTAAATAGTAGATCTGTAAGAAAGTATACACCATATATACACAGTATATACTTCAAAGGTGATATGCAAAGACTGTTCAGCAGTAAGTAACATGTTTCCCTTAGCTTTTAAAGCCACAACAAGCTCTGGTCCAACCTGAGCACTTTGCAAAACAGACTGCCACAGACTGTCTGCTCTCAGATTCTGTGGTTAACATACGTTAAGAGACAAAAGATCTCCAGTTGGACTGTAAATGAGGGAAAACAGCATTCATTGCTTCCTTCTAAAACAGTTAATTCTATAAATTCAGATGGTGATATTATGCAATACTCTGCGCAGAGTGGGAGGTGGAACACACATATGCTCAACTATGTGGCATGCTCTATAAAAAGTAAGTGTGGGAGCCTCTGCAATTCCTATCTCAATCCTTGTCTCAGCTGCTAACTTAACTTCTTCCTCGTTCAATCCCCTCAGTCCCTCTCTCACGGTCCCTGCAGCCTGTCACACCTCTGCATGTGAAGAGGCCACCTGGACCTGAAATATTGGTGTGCAAAATAAATACAGGCTCCTGCTATTGACATCGTTTGTTTGATGTTGCCGGTTTAGACTAATTGTGGCAGTGAAAGGTTCTCTGGGAGCGTAGCCCGGCTGGACTCTGGCACCTGGCAATGCCCCAGGGTGTTTCCCGGGACCCCACGCCTCCGGCAAAAAAAGCGGGCTGCAAAACGAAGACACCCCAAAATGAGCCCAGGACAAAAATCCCACCTCATTTCCCCGACGGCTCCCGGCTGTAAGGTACCGGCCGGGGACGGGCCCGCACGGCTGTTGCCCGAGCTCCCCAACCCCAACCCCGCGGCTGACATGGGGGTAAACCCGCTCCGGCAGCCGCGGCTCCGCCAGCTCAGCCCCGGGCAGCCATGAGGGCAGCGCGGAGGGCCCCCCGCCCTGCCGTCCCCAGCAGCCCCCGGGGGCCTCCCGCCCGGCGCGGCCCGGCTGAGGGAAGGCAGCGCGGAGGGGCGGGCGGTGCCTGCCC
>WBMY01001670.1:178934-245889 GCA_013397315.1 Donacobius atricapilla
TGACCGGGCGGGCGGGAAGGAGCTGGGGGAGGCCGGTGCGCCGCAGCTGGCGGGCCTCTCCCGCGTACCCGCGCCGTCTCCGTACGGCGAGAGCGGCCCGCGACCCCTCGCGGAGGAGGGGGCAGCGGCGGCGACCGCCCGGGGACGGGGAACGAGCAGCGCCGTGTCAGCCGGGCCCCCCCATTGCCGCCATCTTGGCCCCCCCTTCTTCGCGGCGCGGCGGGGGCGCCGCCCACCTTCTCCCACGCGATTGGCCCAGGCGGGGCCGAGCGCACCCGCCTTCAGCCCCGCAAAGCCTCGTGTTGCTATTGGTTGTGGCGCGGTGATGGACGGCGGCGGCAGCCAATGGCGTTGCAGCCCTGCTGCGCTCGCGCCGCCGCCCCCGCCCGCTCCCTCCCCCTGGAGACTGTGGCCGTGCCGAGGGGAGCGGTGGCTGCGCTCCGGGCCTGGCCCGGGGCTCGGTCCTGCCGCGGTTCGTGGCCGGGCTGCCTCATTTCTGTCCGAGTCCCTGCTGTGCCTTGGCTCAGATCGGTGGCTGCTACTGGAGATCCCTGCAGGGATCCTCTGGGTGCGCGGTGTAGCTCCTGAGAGGAGCGCCCGCCGGCGCCTGACAGCTGAGGGCATGTCACCGTTCCCGCAGCTGCCGCTGTGGCCGGACACAGCTCGTGGCGTATCACAGTTCCCTCGGAGCGCTGCTGCTGAGCTCAGACACAGCTCATGGCGCACCCCGTCTGTGGCTGAGCCCAGAGTTTATACCTGAAACTTAACCGACAGCCCGTCTCGCACCCTCCCCATTCCAGAGGGAGGGCCTCTCTCGAGGCCGGTGCGTCTCCCTTCAGCTTGACTTGGTTACAGAACTATCAAGGCATTGATAAAGATCAAGATCTCTGCACGTGCCAGGGCAAGCAGCTCTCTGTGACATCTGTTGAGCACCGACCCGTTTCACTGTAGCCCTCAATGTCGGTGTGAGGTGCAGCAGGACCACGGGCCCGTGGCAAGCACAGACATGGCAGGAACATGAAGGGACATTGTTGAGGGAAGCAGTTTTGCTGGCGTTTTGGTTGGCAAAAGGTGGAGAGCATGCTGCGACTGTTGCAGATTGTTTCTTTCCTCTGGCATCCATTGGTTTTATTTTACAGGTGTGTTTCTTAATAGCTCCCTGTCTGTTCCCCATTGCACAGCAGCGGGTTTTAAATCCCAGTGGCTGCACGGAGCTGAGTGGCTGCTGGTGCAGGAGGGCAGCGCTGAGGAACATCTCCGGGCCTTGTGTTTGGCTTGATGTCCCAAAGAGGGGCAGCCTTTGGTAACAACAAACCCCAAACTCTCTAGGACTATAGGAGCTGTACCACTGCCAGCAGTCATGGTGTTCCAGAGTCCAACGAGAGCCATGTTGTTTCCGTCTTCTGCTCACCGAAGTCCAGGTGGCCTTTTTGCTGCAAGACATTGAAGTTCTTCATTGTTGAGGGACCTAGTTTTTCGCTGGAATCATCAAACTATGCCAAAGGAAAGGGCCAGGAAACTCCCCCAGTTGCACTGCCTTGAGCTCCAGCTTTGCATCCTCTGCACATGAGAAACCTGGTGCTGTAAAGTGAGTCCTTGGTGGTTCAACATAGGAAAGCTGGAAGGAAGGACTGCAGTATGAAGGAGAGTTGAGGAAACTGAGGTCTTCTGCAGTGTGAGAAAAGGATTTCTGACCCTTGGAGATGGCCAAGGCAGCATTGAATGGGTGGAAACCACAGTCTTTCCTTTAGAGGACCCACTAGTGTTCAGTATTCCAGGGAATGTGTGTAATAGGGGCCTGTACTGTGATGTTGTTCCATACATGTTGACCTCTTTGTTTTTTCCAGGGGAGCTTTAGCCCCCTTTCTAGTAAATTTAAGTATCCTGAGGATGGGCTTGGTTTTTCAGTCACCTGTTGCAGCTGTTGCCCACAGGTGTGAAGGCTGCTGCTCAGGAGAATCAAACCACTCCTGAAGGAACTCCTGGGGTAGAGTTAAATTCATTCCCAGCAGCCTTCTGAGTCACAGCCGCCTTGTTTGCTCAGTTGTGCTCTCTGGGAACTTCACCTCCTGCTCCCATGGTAATCCCCAGGAGAAATGGGTGACGGGAGCTTTTTGGAAAGCCTTGAGTATATCGTGGCAATGGCAAAGGGATGCCTGAACTTTCTGCTTTCACATCAGCAACCTTTGTCCGTGGCAGGACAGACTGAGCATGGGCTGAAATAGCATTTAACCCCACTCATGCTGAGTGTCTTTAGCATTTCAGTGTGCACAGGTGCTTTTTGCAGAGGCATTCCTTTCTGTGTGTAGCCGGGAGGTGTTTTCAAGTGTGCCCAGGGAATCAGAACATTCCTAGGTTGCTGCTTAGAAGTTTCTGTTGTTGTAGACAAGGTCATAGTGCTCAGCTCCGGGTGTCTGAGTTGATTTCACTGCTGCTTTTAAGGTATTTTGGAGGTGTCTCTCCTAATATCCCAGGTGTATGTCTCATTCCAGGCACTCAGCCCTTGCTGGCTGTAATTTCCATGCCATTTTAGATGTTTCTTCATAGTGCTAAGTAATTGTGTGTTTTACAAATGGGTTGTTTTATGGCAGTTGGTTGCTGTGGTGCAAAGCCCACTTTGGGGTAATTTGTCTAGAAATACACTGATTGTTTCAGTAAAGGAACTCTGCATGCTTGTTTTTCCCATTAACAGATAGAGCCCTTCCTTCAAGTGCTTCTTTCACTGAAAGTTCCTTGTCCCTCAGCATTCCAAGCAATTGGCTATTGCCTCATTTTTCCTGAACACAATATTAATGATGTGTGTGGTTAGCTCATAATAATTACTTTATCCTCCACGTATCTTTGCCTCCAATATCTCCTTTGCTTGTACCAGCCTGAGTTGTAATAGAGCTTTTTATCAGCAGGATTTTCTTTTGCCTTTTTTTTTTCATTTGATGATCAAGTTGCTTTTATAACCTCTTTTTAAAATTCTTTTTTCCTACGGATTGAAGCCATTGGAATTCAGCTAGGGTGAGTACAGCTAGGTGTCTGCAGTGTGTGGATCAAGAGATTGATTAAAGTTTTAAGGCAAAAGTACCACCAAAATTTGTGATCCCTATATTTGCAGGTAGAAATTATTATATTTTATTTTACATGTGAAGTAAAATTGCATTTCCAGGCTCCATCATTATGGGTGTGCATACTGAAACTGGCACCTGCAGCTTATTTCTGTGGATGCAGGGAAGAGTTTGGAAATCTTCCCTAGAGCCTGTTTGTTTCTTAAGACACAGGTGGTGTCATGGCTTAATCTCATGGTTCACAGAACCAGTACTTGAAAAAAGTGTTGCTCCTGGAATTTGCTCCTTTCTGGAATAAGCTTGGGCTTCTAGGTCCTGGTCCTGTGAGATGCTGCTTGCTGTGGCACGCAGTTGGGAGGTTCTGGAACTGTGTCCTTCATGGAGCACATTGGCTGAGTACAAATTGGGGGTTGTGGTGTGTTTCCTTGTCTGTGAGTCCCACAGAAGGAGACTGAGTGTGTGGATTGCTTTAAATAAGGGTGAGGTGCTGGTTCAGGCCTCTGCATAGCAACAGATAAGCTCTGGGCTGGCTTATCTTCTCACAGAGAATTTACATTTGCTTTTCTTTGTCTCCTTTTCGAATTCTTTCAGCCTCAGCTTGTTTATTCCCATAAGTCATGTTCCCATCCTTGACTCTGCCCTTCTCTCTTGCATTACTCACTTGGCTTCCTCTCTGCTTCCCGCTTTGCCAGCTCCCTCCTTCGCCCTCCGATCACTGAGCTGCCGCCACCATGTCTGAATCCTCCCCCAGCCCATCTCCCCTCTCTGCTCTGCTCCCCTCTGACAGGCACCTCCTTAATGTCAGCAGCGACTCTCAGCTAATTATCTGGCTTGCTGATTAGCAGTTTGCGCGGGCAGAGCTGGCTGGGGCTTTTTGTTAAGGCTCTGAGCAAATGCCATTTCACGGCTCCTGGTGCTGGGAGCTGTCTTGCTGCTTTCCTGCTCGTAGCTCTGTGGACTCTCCATAGCCAGGTGGCTCAGGTGGATGAATGGGAATTGTGGCTCCAGGGGGGCTAACGCCAGAGCTTGTAAGTCCACGGGGATCCATGCTGCTTCTTGCCATGTTTATCCCTCTTTGCTTCCTCGTGGAAGAGCAGAAGAGATGCACATCTGGTCTCTGCTACATTGCTCAGTTCATCCTCTGGTTCTGTTTGTGACCCTCGAGAGAAGTAAAAGCAAAACTGGAGGATGATTTTTCATTAGTGGGCCTTTTTTGCATCTGCAGTGTCAGAGTGGAAGGATTGGTGGTAGCAGCTCTGAGCTGTGAAACTTGGTGGAGCTCCCGCCTGGACTGAAGGACAACCATTAGTTTTCTCATCTGGAGCTGACAAAAAAAATTAAATTGGAAACCGCTTTCATAAGACCTGAATGGTGCATTCCTTTTCACCTGGAAAACATCCAGCACATTCGGGGATATAAAAGAAAAGTCACAGGCAAAAGACCAGAGAGGAACTCGTTGGTTTATGTGAGCTTAATATGTGAACGGTGCAAGAAGATGGGAACAGTGTTGTTTGAATTTCAGGGAATCTGAATGGTTTGCTTATCTGGGTGCACAGCAGACTGTTTGTATATTGTGCTGTCAAATTATTCTGAGTTTTTCTCACTGGTGGTGGGGTGGAATGTACACCTGAGGTGCAAATAGAGCAAGTTGGAGGGTGCTGTGCATTGCTCTGGAACACATTGCAAGAAATGGCTTGATATATCAAATACCTGCCTATATCTAAGACGTAAAAACTCAGCAAGCTTGAAATCGCTGGAATCTCTGGTAGAAATTTGCTCTATTGCAGTGTTGAGCGAGTTTTTCGGTCTGTGCTGCTTCTCGCTTGTCTCCTTGTCTTACCCTGTCCTCTGTCCTGTCGTGTCCCAGGGTCTCTGGACCACAGGCATGAGGAAGCCTCGGAGGAGGTGCCGGCAGCACTTGGAGGGGAGGCGTTCTCCCTCGCCCTACAGCCTCAAGTGCTCCCCCAGCCGCGAGACGCTGACCTACGCGCAGGCCCAGCGCATCGTGGAGGTGGACATCGACGGGCGGCTCCACCGCATCAGCATCTACGACCCCCTGAAGCTCATCACCGAGGACGAGCTGACAGCCCAGGACATCACCGAGTGCAACAGCAACAAGGAGAACAGCGAGCAGCCCCTCTTCACTTCCAGATCTAAGAAAACGCCTTCCAAAGGCAAGAAGAAGGAGTCCTGCTCCAAACATGCGCCAGGGTTGTCCTTGCACTTGCCCCAGCCCAAGTTCCGTGTGCTGGACTCCTTCAGCCAGCCAGATGCCCCTCCCCTCCCTGCTGCCTATTACCGGTACATTGAAAAGCCTCCTGAGGACCTCGACGTAGAAGTGGAGTATGACATGGATGAGGAGGATCTGGCATGGCTGGAGATGGTCAACGAGAAGAGAAGGGCTGATGGTTATGGGACAGTTTCTGCTGACATTTTTGAGCTGCTGGTGGATCGGTTGGAAAAGGAGTCGTACCTTGAGAGCCGGAGCAACGGGGCTCAGCAGTCCCTTGTCGATGAGGATGCCTTCTGCTGTGTCTGCATGGACGATGAGTGTCACAACAGCAATGTCATCCTGTTCTGTGACATTTGCAATCTGGCCGTGCACCAGGAGTGTTACGGCGTGCCCTACATCCCCGAGGGGCAGTGGCTTTGCCGCTGCTGCTTACAGTCCCCTTCTCGCCCTGTGGATTGTGTCCTTTGCCCAAACAAAGGGGGAGCCTTCAAGCAGACCAGCGATGGCCGCTGGGCTCACGTGGTCTGTGCCATCTGGATCCCAGAGGTCTGCTTTGCAAACACTGTGTTCCTGGAGCCCATCGAAGGGATCAACAACATCCCTCCAGCTCGGTGGAAGCTCACATGCTGTATCTGCAAGCAGAAGGGCATGGGAGCTGCTATCCAATGCCACAAGGTGAACTGTTACACTGCCTTCCACGTCACCTGTGCACAGAGAGCCGGGCTCTTCATGAAGATTGAACCCATGAGGGAGACCAGCATCAACGGCACGACGTTCACCGTGCGCAAGACTGCCTACTGTGAGAGCCACTCCCCGCCCGGCACGGTGAGGAGAGGGTCTCCAGCTGCTGCTGGTGATGGCCAGGAGGTCACTGTGAAGGAGGAGGGAGAGGAGGAAGCCCATTCTGGCCCTCCCAAAGGCTCTGTGAAGAAGAGCCAAGTGAAATTGAAGCAAAAGATCAAAAAGGAGCCTGGTGACATGACCAAAGGGCGTTCGTCCCTGCCTGTGGTGACTGTTGCACAAATTCCCTCTTACAGGTGAGTGTTGTGGGTTTAGGGAAGGAGTTGGACAGCTGTAGCTGAACTGGGTCTCTTTTAAGGACTCAGTGCCTCTCATTGTTGACCTGGGAAAGACTGAATCTTCAGTCAAGGCTTAGCAATACCTGCGTTCAGAATGCTCTGCAGCATAGCTTGTGGCTGGGTTTCTTCTGAGTGTCACGGTGGTTTTCTGGCTTTGCTGGGCAGCCCTCCCAAGGTGTTGTGTAATGCAGACTCTGTGGTGGTCCCTAATGGCAAACACCCATTTACCATGAAGGCATTTTTAAAATACTTCAGGCACTACAGGTTGGTAGGCAGGTAGGGGTCATCCCAGTATTAAATTTTTTGAGATCTCATTTCATAGTTTCTTAATTCCTCCTTTTATTACAGAGCACGTCAAACCTGACAGTGTTGCAAGCAGCTTTGATTTTGGCTGTATTTTTGTATTTTTCTCCCAGCTCTCCCTCATGCAGAACTAGGTAGTGCTGAATTTTTGTTTGGTACCTTAGGAAGTGTGTTGATGTGTCTGTTTTAACAGATAGGCTGACAAAGCACCATGTGTAAGATAGTCAAAGGTTAAAATAGGTGACCTATTATTCTTGGACTCCTGTCAAGTTAATTTCCCAGGCTCCAGATTCATAACATCAAACTTCAATGGCCCCTGGAAGGTTCTTGACACGGGAAGTAGTTTTGAAATGAAGGCTTGGAGCTGAATTGGCGATTTCATACTTTGTGCTGTGGCAAGTGCTCCAGTGTGAAAAGGTGGCACACCTGTCTGCATGTGAGGAGATCCCAGATTGTCCCAGCTCGCGTGTGCTTCAGAGTGAGCATTGACACAACACTGCAAAGCTTCAGCACGACACCCCGGGCTCTGCAGAGCCACCATGGCTTTGCAGCTGGCTCCATGACGCTCTGTGCTTCCTTCAGGCTGAACAAGATCTGCAACGGGCTCTCCCTGCAGAGGAAGAACCAGTTCGTGCAGAGGCTGCACAACTACTGGCTGCTGAAGCGGCAGGCGAGGAACGGGGTGCCCCTGATCCGGCGGCTGCACTCGCACCTGCAGTCCCAGAGGAACGCCGAGCAGGTATGGCTGCTCCCCTCCTCGGCTCCCTGCCCTCCCAGGACACGCGGCAGGACACACAGCTTGGCTTCCAGCAGGAGATGAGCCTAACGCGTGGCTGGGGAGGGCAGCGAGGGTGAAAAGATCAGGTTGAGGTCTCTCGCGGTCTCCTCTTGGTGTGCTTGTGCCTGAAGAACTGAGTTAGTCTGTTAGCGGGGTATCCATGATGCCATTGAAGACAGCAGGTAGAAGCTTTTCCCCTCAGTCAGAAGACCCAGGGTTGTGCAAGGGTGCAATGGGCCCTTGGTGGAATGATGTCATACACGAATGATAAAAACACATTCCTTGGAGTGAGTAAAGAAAATGGGGTTTAACTCCAGAGTTATGGCCGAAATCCAGTTCGGGTCCTTCCTGCAGCTTCAATTTCTGTCCATCCCACGCACATTTGGACATAATCGTCAGCTCTGGACTCTTTTGCTTCCTCTTTTGAGCTGGCATCTGTAGTCACTTTATCTTGGTGCTATTAAGCAGCGCTGCATTTGGCGTGAGAATTAATTGCTGAAGTAATGAAGCAGTAGGACTCTACCCTCTAACACAGCCTTTCAGTAGGGATTGTATACAATGTACACGTATATTTTTGTTGTAGCTGGAGCAATTTATAGGCTTTTGGTTTGCAAGAAGACTGCTCTGGGTGCTAAATAAAAAAATATTCCCCACTCTTCAATGCAGGGCTTAGGATAGCGCATAATTTCCTTGGTGTATTACATTGGCAATTTACCATCAGTTCTTAGAAACAAATGTCCTATTAATATCAACCATGAAGATCTTGTGAAGCAATTGTCCTCTTGGCAATCATGTGAAAGTGTATGCACTTGAGGTATATCATCCAGATCATAAAAAAATCTACGGATTTAGGAGAGGAAGGATGATAGTGTTGTGAAGCCACTGAACTGTGTCTTGGAAGGTGTGAGCTCATCTCCCAGTGTTGGCCATTCTTGGCAAATGTCTTTCCATGGCTCTGTTTTTATGGGTTACAGAATAGCTCTTTTCTCCCCTGCTTTTGGTTGCTTTCCGTTAGACTGTAAATGCTTTGGACTGCTGCTCCAATGCACAGAAGAGATTCCAGCCTCTGTAGTACACTTGGACGTAAAAGCAGGGAGGGTGTAAATGAGCATGCACTGAAGTGTGTTGCCAGGGCGAAGCTGCAGGATAATTTGGGGTAGTTTCACAGGTAAAGTACAATCTAGAAAAGCTGGTGTTCTTTCTGTTAGACAGCTAAATGCTAGAGGAAGGAGGGGACATGGTCTGAACAAGAGACAAGGCAGTAAGAGGAAGACTCTGAGAGCAATTCCCAGAGGACTCCTAGAAAAAGAAGGAAACACAGGAAGCCTGTGGTGTTTTTTATCTCACCCCACTTGTATCTTGCAGAAGGAGCAGGATGAGAAGACGAGTGCAGTGAAGGAGGAGCTGAAGTACTGGCAGAAGCTCCGGCATGACTTGGAGCGGGCTCGGCTGCTCATCGAGCTCATCCGAAAGAGGGAAAAGCTCAAACGGGAGCAGGTAGGGGGTTCTGGCTATCGAGTTCCTGCTCTTAACTTCAGTCCCATGCAGGCTCTCTGTGCTGCAGGAGAAGCAGGACAGTTTTTCTTGAGCCTTTTTCCTCTTTTCATAGGTTCTGACTGTTGGGTGTGCAGAGCCAGCTCTCCCTGTGCCAGTCACGGGTTTGCAGCCTTTGCCCTCAGAACCAGGGCTGGGCTGCAGAGTGCTGGCAAAATGTATTTGCATCATTAATATTGGACTTGATTCCTGACCTACAGAACCCCTTCTATTTCTGGGCATGGACCAAGTGTTTTGCAGAGTAGAAGTTAGGTCTCTTACATGGTTATTTCAGAAGTTTGGTAACACCTTCTCTAGAGAGAAGTCTAAATCACAATTCAGCTCTTCATTTCTAAAGCTAAAAATTCCTGGAGTTAGTCCTCTAAGGACATTTTTAGAAGAAAAAGTTTTAAGATGGAGACCATTTACTAAGTTTTCCAATTTCTCCTTTGACCTATGTGGACATCTACAAAGTTTCATCAGTTGCTTCCAGTGCTTGCCAGCCTTGCCCGTCTTTGCTGTCCTTATCTTGTTGGTTGGTGCACCCACAGCTGTGCTCTGGCTGGAGTATCCTCCAGGAAAGGCTCACTGGGCACACTGGGAGCCTATACACATCCTCAGGCCTTGCCTGGGTGCTTCCAGGCTGTCTGTGGGGAGAGGGAAAACAGCATCCTCTGTGATCACAGCTCCTCTGAGAGCAATTTTTTTCATGGCCAGAAACTACCCACAGCTTTTCTGGAGTCCTCTTGATGGTTCATTTACTGCATTGTCCTTGATTTACATCAGTGGCTCAGCCCTGCTTGCTGGGTGAACATATTTTAGGTAGGAGGATAAAAAAACCAAAAATCATTCTTGGGCTTTGTTTGCTTTTGATATTTTGATATAACCCTATCACAGCTGGCTAAATCCATAAAAGCTTATGGAAACTATGGTGTGCTTTTCAAAAGGATAAAATACCACAGAAAAGTGTATCTAGTTGGGCTGCAGCCCAGCTTTTAGGTGAGTGCAGAAGGATGCTCCAGAATTGTGCATCTCTCTTTGGCTTTTTTCCTGTTTTGGTGGAAAACAGTGGTCTTTATACCTGCCTATATTCATTCTCTTGCTGATGCTGTCTGTTGCTGAGCACATCAAATACAGTTTGCTTTGTGTAAACAGACTTGCTTACCTTTACTGAAATGTTGATTTAATGACATGACAAGTGATTATAAGATCAAAGAAATGAAGATGTTAAAAGATGAATAAATACTTTTATCCTGTTCCAGTCATCTTTGAATAGATTTTCAGTGCAAGAGATTTTCAGTGCTACAACTTGTTTGCTTGAAATCAAACAAACTAGAGACTTCCTAAAGGATAGAAGGAACTGTGTTAGGAATTTGCAGACATCTAACCACTGTTGTTTGGTTTCCGCCTTGAAGTCTGAGAGCTTATGTTTTAAACTTTGTTTTTGCTCTCTAGTCTAACTATGGATGTTGTTGTTCATATAAATGCCTGCATACTTCTAATTTTTATATAATGTTGCTGATTGGCATAATAACAATATCCTGAGCCAGGGAGTTCTCCAGGATAATTTATTGGGCGTGAAAAGCCTGTTTTCATTTTGAATTGTAGTATCCTTTAACTTCCAGGGGTTTCCTCTTGTTTTGACTTTGTGAGATTGAATAAACAGGAGTTCTCCATGTGAAAGGATTGGACTGGGCAGTGTACATGGAGAGTGCATGACAGCTTGCCAGAAGTTTTACAAGAACACTGGCCTGAGGTTTCCACCACTGAGTAGAGCTGAGGAGATGATTCAGAAGAATCTGCAGGGAGACACCACTCACGGATCCTGCCCTCAGTGAGTGTCCTCATGGCTGTGTTCCCGTTGCCAGGTCAAGGTGCAGCAGGCTGCCATGGAGCTGCAGCTGACCCCTTTCAATGTCCTGCTCCGCACAACCCTGGACCTGCTGCAGGAGAAGGATGCTGCCCAGATCTTCACAGAGCCTGTTAACCTGAACGAGGCAAGTCTCTTTCCTGGAGGTGTTTCACGGGCTGTAGATGAGATATTGCTGGGCAGAAGCACAAACCACCTTGTCCCAATGCACTGGTGGATTAAAAATTATCTCAAAAAGGACTCAAGATGTGTGTATCCTTCCAGGCCAAAAAAAAGGGTGTTTTTATCTGGAAGTTTAGCGCATCTTGGATGAGTAATGTACTGCAGAGCCAGGGTGTGTCTGCCTTGCCTGGGTGACACAGAAATGAACATCTGTTGCTGCCCCTTGCCAGTGGAAGGGGCATTAAGAGTGCTTGTGATGGGTGCACTCTGGTTGGCTAGTAAATGGTTTTTGTAATTGTACAGGTTTTATATGTTTAGGTTCCAGATTACCTGGAATTCATTTCCAACCCAATGGATTTTTCCACCATGAGGCGGAAGCTGGAGTCCCACCTGTACCGAACCTTGGATGAGTTTGAGGAAGACTTTAACCTTATAGTTGCCAACTGCATGAGGTATAATGCTAAAGACACGATTTTCCACCGAGCAGCTGTCCGGCTCCGGGACCTCGGGGGAGCGATTTTGCGTCATGCGCGGCGCCAGGCCGACAGCATCGGCTTTGACACTGGCCTGGGGATTCACCTGCCTGAGTCGCCCAAGCCCCACGACTTTTACCGCTTTTCTTGGGAGGATGGTGAGTACTGCTTGATGGGTTTTTGTCCCCCCTCAGGCAGCATAGCTTCGGTTCTGAGCGTGTCGTTCAGCCTGCATGGAAATCGTAGCCATTCTGCATACGGGAATTTTCCTATCAGTTTACCTACGCACATGTAGAACTCCTTTAGAACTCCAGAGAGTGGGATTTCGGGTGAGCTGGGCACTCTGAGCTAGGTGCAGCTCAGCTCCAGCTCTCCTGGTGCATGTCTGTGTTGGCAGAGCCTTGTAAACTGCCTGTGCTCTTTGATTTGTGCCAGGAATGTCCTACAAGCTCGCTGTTCTAAAGAGCAGTGCAAAGATGGGTCTGGGATTTTTTTTTGCTCTGGGGAAAGCTCATACTTTGTAGAGTGGCAAGATGTACAGCAGTTGGGTCAGATGGAGCACTGAGGGCTGAAAGGGGGTGATGAGGAGAGAAGGTACTGGGGACCTAAGCAGTCCTTCTAGCAGAGACTTTCCAACACAACCCCGTCCATTCCCACAGCTCTCTTGAGATGCAGCTCCAAAGCATTGGTTGAATAACTTAGTACAGCCATCAAGCACACAGAGTTTGCTGTGTGCCATCTGATTCCTAAATGTTGAATCCCTCTGGGGTGCAGATGGACAGTCATTATGAAATTTGTGTAGGTGTTCAGCTGTCTGTCCTGCTCCTGTGGATGCCAGCCCTCCAGCAGAGCCAGAGGAATGGCAAATATGTTACATTTGGCTGCTTATGTTTGTGGTCTGGCTTTGTCATTTAATCTGACAATGAAATAGGTTTCTGACAAGGGCCTACACCACAAGCTGTTCTGTGTGGCTTGCAGACGTGTCCTTTCACTGTTGCCCCTGGGGCAGTACCAGGAACTGAGGGACAGTGCAAGTTGAATCAGCTGCTTTTTACCCAAAGGAAGGAAGTCCAAACTCCAAGATTATTGACTGCTAAATCCCCAGGCTAAAGCGATTGATTCATGGACAGCATCAAAGGGAATGCGGCCTGGCACTGGCCCCAGATGCTTCCCCAAGAAGCCTTACCCCCTCCCCTCACTGTTCCCCTCTCTCGTGCTGCAGTGGATAACATCCTGGCCCCGGAGAACCGGGCTCACCTGTCCCTGGAGGCGCAGCTGAAGGAGCTGCTGGAGAAGCTGGACACGGTGAGCACCATGCGCTCCAGCGGCGCCCGGACGCGGCGCGTCCGGCTCCTGCGGCGCGAGATCAACTCCATCCGCCACAGGCTGGCCCAGCAGCAGAGCAAGGCCCTGCCCAACGGGGACACCGAGCCACGGGAGGGGCTGGAGACACTCTCCAGGGAAAGGGATGAGGAAGAGGAGAAAGGTGAGCGACAGGATTTTGATTCCAGGTCTCTAGTGCTCCTCAGCAGTCAAAACCTGCTGTTTCTCCTGTGACCTCAATGGAAGATGGGGATGGCTCTTGGTGGTTTTGGGAATGACTCTTGCCAAGATGTTCAAGCAGATTCTTTATTCCTTTAGCAGATGGTGCCAAGCTCCCGCAACCTCCAACCCTGGAGCCCACAGGACCTGCACCCACCCTCTCAGAGCTGGACTCTCTGCAGGACCCTCCAACACTCAAACCCATCACTGAAAGCAGGTCCCTGAACCAGCTGCAGAGGAGGATGGTGTCGGACAGGGAGCTCTTTGACAAGAAGGCTCTGCAGCAGGAGAGCCAGGCTTTCCAGCGCCTGCTGTCCAACAACGGCCTCAACGGCCTGGCCCTGCCCCCTGCAGACAGCGCTGCCAGCCCCGCCCTCAGCAGCGTGGGCCGGCGGACATCTGTCCTTTTTAAAAAAGCCAAGAACGGCGTGAAGCTGCAGAGGGGTCTGGAGTGCTCCCTGGAGAACGGGGAGGAGCACAGGCAGGGCCCCGACGGGGAGCGGCAGGCGCGGAAACGGCCCCCGAGCAGGACCTGCACTGACAGCAATGGAGAGAAGTCACCCCGACCAGCAGCACAGAGAGGTGAGGGAGGGCTGGATGTGACTCTCGAGGCCAGCTGACACGGTGGTGTTGGGTCCTAGGTTGTACTCGATGATCTCAGAGGTCTTTTGTAATTGATTCTGTGATTCTGTAATTCCTTGGGATTCCTTTTCCTTCTGGGAGCTGTGAGATGGGGCTGAGGAAAGGAAAATCCTGGGGCTGAGTAAAAACTTCTGCATCCAAACTACACACCCAGAAATGACTTTATGCTTGGAGGAGAGCACAGTCCTCATCACCAGATGTGCCTGGTGAAAGCTGCATCTCTTCACGTGTTTATAAACAGGGCAGACATATCCATAATGAGCTGCACTTCTCCACTGACTGTACACGTTGCTTTTGGTATCTTAGCTCATCTCCAGTCACCTCCATTTAGACATTTAAAGGTACCAAGATGAAGCCCAGGGCAGTCACAAGTAATTCTGTTTGGCAGGCTGCTGTAAGAGGGAGTTTTCAATGTGCCAGTGTGCCCAGCTGCTTGCAAAGCTGCTGAGTGCCTGGTTGGAGACTCTGGGCTGAGATGTTGCCATTCCTGCCCTTGTGGAAGGGTTTGTGTTGGCTTGGTCACTCCTAGGAATGAGAGTTTCCTGCTGCAGAAATTATGCATTTGGTTGGAAGTGTTCACACTGTGGAGTAACTTAAACGTTACTTTGAAATCACTTCTGGAGTTTAAATAACATTAGTTGAAATACCAGGCAAATTCCATTTCAGATTAGATCTGCAAATGAGAATAAGCAGCTGAGGAATTTAGAAAGACAAAAGAGAAAAGGAACATCTGAGTGAGAGCACTGTAATTTTTTTTTTTTTAATTCTGTGTGAACAGCCATTGTGGGACAGTTCCCATCAGGAAGGTTTGACTTAGCCTACACCTCAAATATTATCTTACAGTTATTTGGCTATCATAAGGTTGCAAGAATATTGAGACTGGGAGGAAGGCAATGGAATATGGGGATTGACTTGTCAGGACAGGTTAAAGGAAACACAGATGACCTCTCCAAAGAATGGAGGGATTCACCATCATCATATCTTGGTAATTAAAGCAGAAAGTTGTCATCCACACTGGATAGAGGTCAGAATGAGAGGCTGAAGTTAAAAAAAAGGGATAATAAAGGCGGAGTGCTGGAAAACCACTGCTAATTGGCAGTGGCATTTTTCCTCTGCTGAAACAGCACAGCTGGCTTTTTTCTGAGTGGCACCACTGCTTTGTGATTCAGCTCCAGCTCCTTCCACAATTTCAAACACAATTGATTGCTCCTAACTGGAGGGAATGTCTGGTTTGATGAATCTGTGTTACTGCAGAAGCAGGTCAGTGTGATGAGGATTTTCATAACAAGGTGTTTCCCAGGAATGTGCTCTTTGTGACAATCCCATATTTAGAGCTAGTAAAAAACAACAGAGGCTTTGCCATGAATTTTCCCTTTGTGTGGCTGTTGGACTTGTGAGCCCATGGGAGTGTGGGGGTGCTGGGTTCATGGCTGGGGAAAGGCCGTGGTCTCCTGGCTTCCTGTACCTGCTCTGGGCTTGGGGATGCTCTCAGGGGTCACTCCTTGTCATTCTCATTTGTCCCCTTGGCAGGAGTGACCAATGGCTTTGCCCAATGTGCAGGGAGTGGCTCTGACTCCGAGTGTGGCTCTGCTCTGGGCAGTGGGCTGGTGTTGGAAGCCTGCAGGTAAGTGCCCCAGGCAGAACTGTTCCTTGGAGCACCTTCTGTGTCTGGATTAATCTCTGTGATTCTGTTCTTTGACTTCCTGGTGCCAAGCCCAGCCCAGACTGTTATTTACTTGTGTGTTGACTCTAAAAGACAAAAAGCTGCTGAGTTTTCATCCTGTCCTCTTAAGCTGCAGATCCCAAAAGCAGTGCTTGATTTTTCAAGCAAGTGGGTGTGTGTTACACTGCTCTTTCTCAGTGCATGCACATCCTCTCTGCTGATGCAGTTCTGGAGAACCAAAACTTGGAAAAGCTTGAATTCGAATTTTCAGTTCAGCACTGCAGGTAAAGCTGAACTTCCACCACCTACCAAACAGCTGCTTTCTTCTTCTCAGAAGTTTCAGAGCAGAACTGGGCACTTCAAACGTGACTGAACAGACTTAAAGCAAGCACCTGACATCTTCTGATGTCTCGTGGATAACTTGTGCAATTATCAGAACAGCTGTTTACTACTTTTCTCCAGTCTTTCTTTTCCAGCACCAGAATCACTCACAATAGGTTGCTTATTAGAAAACTGTAAAAGAAAAAAAATTACAATGTGCAAAAAAATACGATTGCTTGAGGTGGAGGTAGTCTGTTTTCTGAAATGTTTGTAGTAAGGGGGTGAAAGGATGCTCAGGAAATGGGCTGACGAAGTCCAGTTTCATACTGGAGATGTACTGGAGGGCTGCTGTGTCATCTCTCAAGCCTTTACACAACTGGCGCAGGTCATGCAAACTCCAAGCTCATTACATCAGCTCTCAGGAGTGAAGTCTTCACTGAGTTTCCTCCTCATGTTTACAGCTGGGATTCTGTGAGGCCTTTCCGTGGCTCATGGCAGAGCTGGGATGATGTGCAGTGTGCTTTCACCAGAGGAGATCACGTTTTGCACAAGTATTCAGTCTTTCCATGTCACTTCAGTGCAGTAATTTTTCAGTACTTTAACCTGCTTTGAGGAATCCCTTGTCTCTGTTGTCCAGGATAATCTGCTTTCCCCTAATGCCCTACTTTTCCACATCCTCCTGACAGTGGTTTGCTGCCTCCCAAGCGGAGTCGAGGGAAGCCGGCCCTTTCTCGGGTGCCCTTCCTGGACGGTGTGAATGGAGACTCTGATTTCAGTGGCTCAGGTGAGAACTGCTGCCCAGCACCCCCTGCTCTGGACCCACCTGAACCAGGGGGGCCCATCTCAAAGCACACCAGGGGCCAGTCCTGCACAAACTACCCCGGCTGCACCTGCCTGGCACTATTACCTGCTCTGTTACAGGTTTAGGGAATTGCATGGAACATTCTTCCTGCTTCCACCTTTCCTGGTTGCCCTGTGTTCTCCTTGGGCTGCTTTCTGCAGGGCTGGTGTGTGTCATGTGCCTGTCACTGTTTCCTCCTGTTGTGGGACTAGTTCTCTTTAATGATGCTGTAACACAAACAGGAAATCATAATTATAAGAGGGATCCCTCTGGAGATGACTTCATAGCTGTTCCCTCCCGTGCTGCTTGCAGGGTCTTTGTGACAAAGTTGTCTTTGTCAGGCTGTGTTGTACATCTGTAAAATTGTCATATTGCTGAGGTACTCTCTGAGGCAGTGCGGTATCCTCCTGTGCTCCCACAGCCAGACTGTTGTGTTTCTTAGGGTGTGTCAATGATAGAGTTTTGCAGGTTTATGCTGAGATCAGGATTCAGCTTTGAGGCCCTGGCACTCCTGTGCCTTTCTGTGCTGGCTCTTGTCGTGGCTCTCTGAGAATCATTATTATCCTGGACCTTGTGTGTCTGCTTTGGAGAAGAGCTCACAGAGTGAGGCTGCTGCCATGAGAACTGGAATCGGTGGGACAGTTCTGGGGTTTGGAATATAATTTCATTACTGAAAGAATACATTTGGAGTGCAGCAGTGGAGAAGTGCATCAGATCTGTCCTGCCAGCGTGCCCAACTGAGTTGTACTCAGCATTTTCTAGAGTCAGTTTTCAATGCCAATATTTAACCATTTTCCCCAGAGCAAGCAGTACATGCTGTAAAACTTTCATTAATGAAGATTACCTCCCTTCCAGGACTCAGACTGGCCAATTTCACATCTATGACCAAATCCATCTCTTGTGGGGCCATTTGATTTTAGAGATTAATCAGATTTGATTAACATTCTGTGTTGAAGAGCTCATGTGAAGCCTCATGCGTGCACAGGCCCATGACTTAGGAGGCTGTGGCTTTATCTTAGTGCTGAACCTGACTGTACTGACAGAGCATAAAGAAGGCTAGAGTTTGGTACTTGCAGAGTTTTATCATAAACACCCAGTTCCTATAGATACAAACAAGTGATTTTCCCTTTTGTCTTGTCAGTGTGCTTTAAGTACCACAGCAGTTCACCTGTTTTAGGTGATTGCTGCTGAGACATTGAGGCCTGGGTGAGATGACAGTGTGGTTCCTTTCGTGTTTTCATAACCCTCTTGCTGGTAGCAGCTCCTAAGCTCTGTCTCCTGCTGTCCCTTAGGCAGGCCTCTCCTGATGTCCTTTGAGAGCCAGGCTGAGCTGGAGCCCCTGGAGCTGGTGTGGGCCAAGTGCCGTGGTTATCCCTCCTACCCTGCCTTGGTAAGTGCCCTGTGGCTCACCCACAGCCTCACCTTGCAGCTCAGGTAGCCCAGAACACAGTTCTGTTGTGCACTGTCACCAGACAGAAAAGGAAAACTTCCCAGAACAATGTAATATGTGCTTTTTTCCTCCTTTCCCCCTTTGCACAGTGAATTTTCCCTGTGCTCGTTGTTTCAGAGCTTTGCAGAGGATTCATAAAACATTGGTCTCTCATTGTCAGGGGCAGGAGCTCTTTCACTCTCCTCTCCTCTGAGGAAAGTCATCAGTAGTCTGGGCATGAAAAGACCTAAATTTTGTAAATACAGGCACCAGGCTCTGCTGCCTGCACATTTCCCTGTTTGGTGTGCACAGCTCCATCTGTAGGTGCCCAGCTGGCCCTGTCATGTCTACATCCTCTTGCAACAACCATATGTTTGATTTAAATAGGAGCATATAAGCATGTCTCTTAAATGTGATTTCTTACTCTTTATCTGCCTGTGGATATTTATCTATGAATGCCATCAAAAAGGGCAGATTCTGCTGGAAGTGTGACCCTCATCCACGCTCTTACTCCAAGTGGGAGCCCAGAAGAGGGAGCATCTGTGGATCTGCTGGCCATTCTAAGCACTTTTAGTTCTCCATGTGGCTACAGGCAGAGTTAAACTGTGGCTTAGAATGGATTTAACCACTGAGACTGCCTCCAAAAAAAGCTTTTTTTATAACAGCCCATTGTGGTGGCAAAATGTCTTAATAAACTCCTACAGATGGCCAATGTCAAAGCCAATCTTACTTTTTCAAGCCCTTAGGAGGGTCAGAAGAACAGACTGAGTACTGCAGCCACCTTCTGCTGTTTTCATCTCCTCCTGTGCTGACATAGCACAAACGTAGACATGGACATTTCTGCTTTATAGGGGGAGAAAGGATGTATTTGTTGCGATTTATCTTCAAAATTACTGTAGTCTCTGTTGCCCCTGGCTTGATGGAGCCAACTCCCAAAATATTTGGCCTGGTTCTGATCTAACGCAGTGTAAATCTGAGCAATGCCACTGATGCCAGCTGAGTTGTTCCAGAATGGAGCTGTTGTGAAATCACATTTTCCCTGTGAAGTACAGCAGGAGCATCACATTTATTTGGAGTTTGATGTGAGGGAGGGAAATCCTTTGCTGAACAGAATAATACTGAATTTGTACTGAATTACACATTAGTGTAAATACATTTACAGCCACACAGAACCACAAACATCCCTTTTTCAGGGAGGAGTGCCTGGCTTTGGGACTGACTGCCTTCCCTCCCACAGGGGAAGCTTCAGGCTGAAATTTTTTGGGGGAGACACTGAAAACAAGCAAATTTGCTTACCCACCCAAAGCATATGAAGATTGCTCCCATATTTTGTCTAGCTTGGATACCCTGAAAGAACAGGAAAAGAATGCATTCTGTTCATTGGTGGGGAAGGGTTTTGTGCTAAACGTCCTCCCCCTGTGTGCTCAGATTATCGACCCCAAGATGCCACGTGAGGGTTTGCTGCACAACGGAGTCCCCATCCCCGTGCCCCCCTTGGATGTCCTGAAGCTGGGGGAGCAGAGGCAGGCAGAGGCAGGAGAAAAGCTCTTCCTTGTCCTTTTCTTTGACAACAAGAGAACCTGGTGAGTGTGTGCAGACAGCTCCGTGGTGAGTGTGAGCAAGAGGATTTAGCACAATCTTTGGGATGTGGGAGCCTACGGGGATTATGATGTTACATGTAAATTAGGGAATTTAAACATGCTGCAGGCAAGAGGAGCCTAAATAAGGAAGACAGCCTACTTTTCCTGGCCAAAGTGCACAACATATGACAGCTCCACGTCCACAGTGAACAGCCCAGCATCCTTCACCCAGAGCTCACATCACCACAGAAATACTGAGGTACATGAAGAGAATTTCCAGCAAATTATAGAGAGCATTTGATTTCAGAACACCAGCAGTCTGTTCCAGTGCTGCACGAAAGATTTGCCAAAAATTTCCAGGCTAACATTTTCAAAATGCAGGGTTTATTTCATATTTAGCCTCAGCTGATTTTTCAGAGGTGCTGAGTACTGGCAGCTTTCAAATCAAGGTTTTTATTTAAGATGGAAAATATAGATATAAGCACATAGGCTCAAAGAGAGAAAACTATCTGAAGGCCTTTTGTTGTTGTACTTCAGACAGGATGCATCTGCTGATTTTAGGATTAGTTGCTGACCATGCTCACATGGTAACAGTCAACCAGTGAGATACAATAAGCCATAAACCAATGAAGAGCCTTAGAACTACCAATAAATCTTTGAAATCTGTGTATGGAACAATGGGAAATGTGTAAAATTGGAGATTTGTGCTGGAAGAGGTGACAGCTGCATGCTGAGCCCACTGGATTATTGACCCAGCAAATACCACATGGGAACACAAACCATGAACAGTGACACAGGAGGCAGGACCTGTGAGCAGCTGGGATCACGGAAACACAGCACAGAGGGGATGCTGGACTGCTGGGATGCTGTGGGAACAGAAGAGAGCTGGGCTTGCCTTTTCTTCTGCTGCCTCTGTAAAATAACACATCAGGAGTTTACAAAGGAGCCTGGTGGTGTTTGAAGAGCCCCTCTCCTGGGGAAGGTTTGTGCTGGCATTCCAGGAAGAGCAGGGAAGCTCCCAGAGATCAGGGAAAGGCTGGAGGAAGGAGGTGAACGTTGCCAGGGCTGGAGGGAAGATAGAGCAGAACCAAACACACGGAGGGGTAAAGCAGCAAGGGGGAGGTTTCCCCTGACAGCTGGGGACTGCTGCAGTGTTTTATGGGGTCTGAAGAGATGGGGACAAGGTGCAACAATGGCAGAAATATTTGCCATCTGCTTGGGAAGTTGGGAAGGGGGTCAGGTTTACATCACTTGGTGAGGGTGTCTGTGTCCTCTGGGTAAAAGAGGTGTGAGGAGACAAAGTCCTGAGGCTTTTTATTAGCAAACTGCATTGTTCCTGATTACAGGAACCACTTGATAAAGAGCGTGTTCTGCAAAGAGAGACTAATGATTTGTAGCAGAAAATCAATGGCACTGCCATGCTTCCCTGTTGCTGTAGTCATCAGTTTGCAAAATCTTAAATCCAAGGTTGTAATTGAAGCTATCTTCCCAATAAAAGCAAACATGTCCTTGGCTTTGCCCTGCTCTTGTTGAATAGAAGCTCTGCTGCATGTTTACACTCAGAGCCCTGGTTGCAGTTTGTGGCAAGCTGGGGTGCCTCAGGAAAGTATTAAAACCCCTCTTGGAGTTGGATCCCATTTTGATTGACTTCAGTGATGATGCAGAAGGATGGCAAAGACTGAAATTGTCACCTTTGTGTGTAGAGAAGCCGAGCTGCCCATACTGAGTGGGAGAGAGGTGCATTGAGCTGTGCCAGCAGCGGCTGAGGGGGAGCTCTAAGGGGCTGGATGTCAGTAGGAGAGGTGGGTGACACATTTCTCAGTGTCCAGTTGACCTGGTCAAATGACCACACAATAAAAGCTTGCTCCAGACAAGGCATTTGCAATGAAAGTAATCCCTGGGGGTCAGGCTGGGCATGGGATGTGGCAGCCTGGTTCTGGGTGATACTCAGAGAGTTGTACCCACCTAAACTAATGCTTTCAGCTTCTTGGAACAACAGAGCTTTCCTGGGGATAAAAACTCACTTTGCACCATGGACATCCCTGTATTTGCTGCTGTGTGGAACACAGGAATTTCCAGCTTTCCCCTGAGCTCCAAGGAGCACTGAAAGCTTTGAGTAAGGACTCCAAGGACAGAGAAGACTGTGCTCAGAAGGCATTTTGGCTGCAGGGGCTTCTTCTGTGTGCCTTTTTTGCAGGGATTTAAACATTTGTATCATCGTTGTGGGGTATTAACAATAAATAAATACATTACAGGAGGGTAGGTGCTCCTGGGGAGGAGGTGACGGGTCTTTGCACTCCTCTCTGCTGCAGGCAGTGGCTGCCACGGGACAAAGTCTTTCCCCTGGGCGTGGATGACACCGTGGACAAGCTGAAGATGATGGAGGGACGCAAAACCAGCATCCGCAAGTCGGTGCAGGTGGCCTACGACCGAGCCATGATCCACCTGAGCCGAGTGCAGGGGGACAACCCCTTCCTGCCAGCCACCTACCTGTGAGGGGCTGCTGCCCTGCTGCTCCTCCTCACCTCCAGCTCACTGCCCTGCAGGGTGCAGCACCTCCAGCAGCTGCCAGCACTCCGTGGGGTACCCTGAAATGTGCCAAAAAAATCCCCCTTGTCCAGCTTCTTCCTGAATGTGTCTTGCTGAAGAGCTGGCAGGAGATGAAATGTAGTCTGCAGGGAGGAAGGTAGGTAGGAAAAGCTGACAGGAGCCAAGGTGAGTTGCTGCAGTGAGCAGAGCACACAGCACTTGGATGTTTGGACCTCATGCACGCTCCCCTGCCCCTGCCTCTCCTGTACTGCCAGGGTTTTGAGTTGTCAGCCAGTCCCAGGTAATTCCTGGGAACCTGGCACCACCAGGATTCTTTACAGAAATCCCAGCTGGACTTTCTTGTGCCAAATTTACCCTGACCATCATTGGCCTTTTCATTTTTCTTTAAATGACATTGTCCTATCACATAAAAACTGCACAGAATCGTAGCTGGGAGCTGACTGTGATTCTCCTGCCTACGTACATCGTGTTTTCATGTTTAGATTTCTCTCACTGCATTTAGAAAAGCCTGAGATTTTGGTAACCTTCCGCCCCTGCACAGTTTCATACACAGATGCACAGAGCTTTAAAGATGAAAATCAAATTACCTGATCTGTGTCTGTATGTATGTCCTAGAAATTGCTTTTGTAGTTTCACATTTCAGTTCTGCTTTCTGTGACTCTGCTTGTTGCAGTAACATTTCATATCATGACTGAGCACAGTACCTAAGAAAAGGTAACTTCCCTTTCTTAAGAAGTAATTTTGGAGGTGTCCATTGAGCTGGAGCAGCTCTGCAGGCACTGAGGTTGATCAGGGTTGGAGGGAGATGCATCTTTTGTGTTGGTTTATGCACATTTGGTGTAAGGCTCCTCTTCCATTTTTCCCCCCTCTTTTCTGTCTCCCCTTTTCCCTCTGCCACATTTTGGACTGAAACCAAGCACTGACCAGAGCACACGACCCTTCTGCTGTTTCACCTTCTCCCACACGTGCACATCCTTCCCTGGTGTGTGGGTCTCCAGTGTTGTCACCCAGGTAAACCCAGACACTCCCTGTTGGTTTGGGTTTGCATCGTGAAAAAACGGGGACAAACTGATGTTTGGGAACTTGGTGACTAAATCTTTTCTATTAGCCAAGGACTTTATGATTTCTCTGATCTCTTCTGTTGCATATCCCTCTTTGCTTTCCCATTTTAAAGAGCCAAAGGTGCAAAGCAAGATTATAGATTGAATATCATCATTTTGCTTTTTAACTCAGTATTTTTTTAATTATTTTTAACTTTTTCATACTGAAGAGAATGTGGAGTCAAAATAATAATAATTAATGATAATGAATAGTAGGGAATAATCACTGCCATTTCTACTTGCTCTACTTTTTTAAAATACCACTTCTTATGCATTGGGGCATGGAACTCCATTTGAAGGAATTTTAAGATTCCTGTAACATATAGAGATGGGGCATAGGAGTTTGTAAAATATTAATAGTGACAATAATGCCCATGGAGTATGGCTAGGGAAGGATGTTGTGTATATAGTTGTAAAATGTTCTAAATTATTTAGACCTATTGTCACCATTCTTGAAGTCCTCAGTTGTGTTGCTGGGTCTTTTATATGCACACAGTGTAATTTATTTAAAGGAACATACACTTTTCCAGGTGGTAGCTCAGCTGTGGACTAGTGACCTGTGTATATGTTTTAAGGTCTTGGGAGTTGGTAATTTTTTTTTTTGGTTTTGTTTGGGTTTTTTTTAAATGATTTTAGAATTTGGATTGGCTGATACCCTGTTGTTGCTACAGAACCTAAATGTTACTGTCAGTCTGCTGTAAAGCACAGATTGCTCTATTTATTGTAGAAAGTGAGTTTATTTGCTTTCTAGAATTGTTTATATCAGATGGTATAAGAGAAGTAATAAGAAAATCTATGCTTGTAAAGAAAAAAAAAGCTAATTTTACCTACTATAATCTGACTGTCTGAGACTATATTTTCTCTCTGAGAAATAAATGTTCTAATGTATGGGAAAAAAAAAAACCAAAGTAACAAAACGCCACCATCAGAACGAGTTCTTCCTTGCTAATGTTGTCCTGAAATCAAGAACTTACCGTGATGGCTTTTAATGGTTCCAGGTGCAAGGGGGGAAGAGCAACGACGGGGAAGTGACACAGGGGGTTTCTTGTCCTGCCTCCCCCCTGTCCTGTGGCCCCTGCGCAGTGGGTGACACAGCTGAGTGCTGCATGGAGGCCCCACTTTGAGCTGGTTTTGTTTGTAGGGTTTTTTTTTTTTTGTTGGGAGTTTTTTTAATTCTTTTTTTAATTGTAATTGAACTAAGGACAGCTGTGTTTTCTCAGAGACAAACAACAAAAGGCACGCATAAAGTCCAAATGCCTGAGAAAAACAGCTCCACCTTAGGAAAGTGATTTCTTGAGATACTCTTGGGAGTTTTATTGGCAACAAGGTTGTGCCTGTCACAAGCTTGGCCCCAGCCTCACTGCCCGCTGCTTTCTGCCCCCTGGGAGCAGGAAGGGAATGTGGAGGGACTGGGAGCCTCCACCCCTGCCAGGAAAGCCCTGGTGGCCCAGCAGGAGTGCTGGGAGAGAGCCAGGCTGGCCCAGACCTGGCCCCTCAGGCCCTCCCAAATGCGAGCCCTGGCGCAGCACTGAGGGCACGGCCCATGAAAAGTTACCCAGAGGGAACGGCCCATGAAAAGGTGCCCAGCTCTTTGGGTGAACAGCAGCCCCAGCAGGGCCTGCCCTCAGCGCTGCTGTGGGGCCAGCGCCCAGAGCTGCTCGGGCTGCGGGGGCCAGCCCCTCCTGCAGCCAGGATTGCTCCTCGCGGGGGTGCAGCCCCCGCACAGCCCTGCCCTGCCGGGCCCGGGGAGGCACTGCCAGCCCTGCAGCCCCCGGGTCTCCAGCGGGCTCTCCCTTGCTTCTGCTGGCAGCTCCCATCTCCTCCCCTGCCCCAACCCTGAGATGTGTTTCTGTCACACCTCGAGCAGAGCCAGCACTGCAAGAACTCCTCGGGGGAGAAGCCTGCAGCTCTGGAACATCCCCCCACCTCCAGAGAGGTTCAAAACCCTACAACACCACAGCCAGGCCTCCGTCTCAGCGTGGAGAGGATGGGGAGAACAGGGGGTTCATGTTATAAATATAAAATCTGCTACAAAGAGAAGACATATATTGTACATCTTTGACCCATATACACAAGAACACAATATACACAGAACGCCTCGGAGGAGTGGGGACATTGTCAGGAGGTTTTTGAGAGATGTTGCTCCCCTACCAGCACCCCCTCCGTGCCTTCCCCACGCACTGGATGGGGCTGCACTCACAGAACATCAGTCACCAAGAGTTCCACCAAGCTGGCAGGCGTCATTCCATTATGGATGGAGTGATCGTGGCCCCCGTCGTGCCTGCCCTGCTGCCCTGGGGGAGAGGTAGGCGAAGAGGATGGAGAGAAGGAGGGAGGGCAGGCACGAGGGACTCTCTTGTGAACCCACAAAGTGCTGGGGGGGTCTCTGGACCCTCGGAGCGAAGGTAGGCCCTGAGAGAAACTTCTTGCCCTGTCACCCTGGTGGGGAAGGATTCTGCGGCCAGGCAGGTCTCTGATAAGGCATTTTCATCTGGGACTTGGTGTCAGAAGAGAGGAGGGAGCAGACGGGGCAGCGCACGTGGTGCAGGGCTACGGGAGGCAGCGAAGCCGGAGTGGTCCCAGCCAGACAAGCCCAGGACAGGGAGTGGAGAGGACAGGAGGGCTTCGCCTCTGGCTCAGTAGTTCATCTGTAAAGCTTCCCCCATGTTCTCCCTCAGCCCCTTGAAGCCTCCCTTCCTGGCGTGAGCCACCAGCACGGAGTGAAATACTGAGAGTCGTCAAAATGGCACATCCAGGCGCATGGAGTGGCAGACAGGCACACGTTCAGAGTTAAGACGAGAGTTCAGGTGAGCTTTGTACAGCAAGGAGCAGCTCCTGGCTGGAGTGTCTGAGGACTTGGGATGACAAAAATGCCACAGTGATCAGATCGGGCCAGGACGAGGGGTGGGCACGGGAGAGAGGAGCCAGTCTGGGCACCTATCGGCGGTAATGGTTTGGGGCATCTGCAAACATGTACTTGAGTCTGTAGGCTTCAGCCAGCAGCAGCCCAATCTCTTCATTACCCCAGTGTATCGTGGGCAGGTTTTGTAGCAACATCAAAAGGCCCTGGAAGAGGGGAAGGTGCTTAGTTTGGAGAGGCTGAAGGCAGAGCACAGATCCAGGGCAGGCTTGGGGCCGGCCTGAGCAGTGGCAGCAGCACTCAGTAACTTTTTGCTCACCACACTCACAGGTCTGAAAGGTTCAGGGACAACATCAAGATGGGCTTGGGTCTAGATCTGAAGCAGTGGAGCACCCCAAGCCCCGTGGAATGAAGGGTGCTGTACAGGGTTACTGCTGGACACAGGAGGGCAAACACTGATCAGAGCTGGAATGGGTTGTTTGAACCCCCCAATAGCTCATTTCTCTGTCCTTATCACCAAGGCACAAGTTACTTCTAGGCAAAGCTCCTGAGACCAGATGATCTTGGAGCCAGCTCTGACAGTTTTCTTATGTCCACACTGGGCTCCCAACCAGAGCAATTCCCTCCCCTCTACTTCCCTTCCCCAGGGAATCACGCCCAACCTCAGGGTCTTACTTGGAAGTCTTCCTCATCCAGGATCTCCTTTCGCCACTTGATCAAGAAGGCAGCGCAGACGTACAGGTGGAAATGGGAGAATCCTTCTGGCTCTGACTGTGGACAGCAAAACTCGGGATGAGTTCCTGCAGTTCAGCTGGAGAACAACCCCCCAGACACAGATGTCCTACTGGGCCACCCAGCACCCAGCTGGCTGCAAACATCCTGGGGCGACCCTGCTTTGTTTCCCTCAGCACCCCAGCTGGTGCCAGGAGAGCTCTGTCCCCGTGGGCCAGGACACAAGTGACAGTGAGAAGCCAAGCAGGGAGGTCGGTGCATACCTGGTAGGTGTCCCAGAGGCGGATGGTGCAGCGGAGGGGCAGCTCCCTCATGAGCAGGTTGTTCATCCAGCGGAAGGCAAACTGCAGGTACTCGACCTCGTACTTCCTAAAGTGATTATGTACCTGCTCTGAAACAGCACATTTCACTTACACACCTGGGGCTCACAGTGCCCCAGCTCCTGCACACTGCTCACAGCACAGTGCCTTTCGCACACTTTCAGGCTGAGACCTTTTTCTCCCAAATTCCTTCTCTCCTCACCCGGTGCTGTCACCAGGAGGTTTCTGGCTGACCCTGCCCTGCACTGGTTCCATAAGTGTTGTAAGAAGTGTCTACCCCTGCCCTTTGTCCCAAAGGAGGCCTCCCTCTGCTGTGACAAACCTGACCAGGCTCCTGTGTCACCTACCATCGATCCGGCTGACCAGCTCCTCCAGGGCCTTCACTTTCTTCTGGATCCCTGGCTGTGCAAAGGTGTAATTGTCCTGTGGGGAGAGGCCCTGAGTCAGAAGCAGCAGCTAGAAATGATTGAACCCAGATCAGCAGTTGTACAGTTGGAATGAAATTATCATGACCAAGGAGACAGGGATCTTGAGCACCAGGATTGTCTGCCTGCTGTGAGTTCCCTGGTCAGGACGGGGCCATCTGGACAGCCACAGCACCCATCTCCCCAGGATTTCACTAACAGATTTAGCTCAGTGAAGCAGCAAAACCTCCCTAATGCTGGAGCATGCAGAATACTCAGCCAGACAGGGAGAGGAGACAACCACACTGCCACCCCAGCAAGGGCAAAGGAATGCCTGTGGCCCCAGAGGCTCACCTGTATCCCATCCAGCAGCTTGCTCATGCACCAAAAGCTGTCAGCCTCAATGCTCCGTAAAACATCCTGGGACAGGTTTGTCACGTCAAAGTTTTCCACATCCTCCTCTGCAAAACAGAGAGGGAGGAGCATCAGGGAGATGGGGGACATCAGGGACATGAGCCTTATCAGGCCAAAGCTTTGCAGGAGGCACTGCAACACTCCCTGTGTGTGAGGGGTGTGCCTGGCCCAGTCACAGCACCCATGCACTCACCTGTTTCTCCAACTGAGCTGAAAAACCCCAAAAGACTTGTTGGTCATGCCCTGAACCCAAATTAGCTCCCCAGAACCACGGGGAGAACACTTTTGTCACCTTTCTGGGATAAGGACTGTGCAGGAACAAAGATCTGGCACACTGGAACCCCTTCAGCCAAAGCACACCTGCCCTGGGGGACAGCAGGTCTCTGCCAGCTGGAGGCACCACAGGGAGAACTGGGAGAGGGGAAACCTTCACTGCAGCCAGAAACCAGGGAAGGAAACACTGCCCGTGGTGTGGGGCAGCACAAGGGAGCTGCCAGTTCCTGCTCCCAGCTGGATTCATCCGCATCATCCCAGGACCAAAGCACAACAGAGGCTGCCAGCTTTGAGGACTCATGAGGAAGAACTGCCAAAGCTTCAGGAACCTCTCTAGAAGAGCAGGACTCCCAGGCATAGCTGCAAGGACCCAAAAGCATGCAAAGATCTTTTCTGGCAACCGAAAAGGCACTGAGTTAAATCCAGCACAGGGACAGCTGGGCCATGTGGCAGACAGGGCTTAGCTTTGTGGGGTTTCTGCCTCTCCTCTCCCAGCTGGCAGGAGAGCTCCAGCAAACAGAAACTGCCCCATGCACAGAATGTGTGCAGCCTCGGTGTGGGGGAAGCAGAGATTTTCCAAGTTTGTTTTTCAAACCCGGTGGGAGTCTGACAGCACAAGGGTCAGTGGCAGCTCTGTCCCCAAAGGGTTCCCACAGAGTAAAAAAGGCTCCTTGTTTGAGATGGGCTTGTGAACCCCCAGGGCGTGTACGGGAGAGATGCCTCGAGGATGGAGGGACAGTGGTGCTGGCTGAGCTTGGAGCAATCACCTACTCCAAGCCAGGCTCACCTTAACCTGGTGGCTGGAAAGAGGCATGGGAAGGCAGTGGGATCGAGGTGAGGAGACAGGAGACACAGGTCTGGCCCTCCCGGCTTGACCGACCCAGCAGTTCCCTCCCCTTTCTCCTTGGGAAGAGAGCACCCACCACGCTGCTGTCATGCCACTAAAGCAGATCAAATAACAGGGCTAAGCTGGCCCATTTCCAGTTTCAGAGGCTCAGAAATCCTGGCAAGCATCTTTGATGTTCCTTGTAAAAAGCAAGAGAAGGAGAAGATGGGGCTCAGGGCTGGAGCCAGGCCACCCTCTTGGCTCACATACATTGCAGGCACTGCCACAGGCTGGGGAAAACCAACACCAGCAGATCCTGTCTGAAGGAGGAAGGGCTGGACAGAGCCAGTGTCTCCAACACTGCTCCCACCTCTGCTTCTCCTCTGGGGCAGAGCTCAGCTCCAGAGCAAACTGCCACCAGGAGCTTTAGGGACAAACAAGAGCTTAACCCACTAATCTCACTATCTTGTACTGCAGAAAGAGCAGCAAAGCTGTTTTCCAGCTGCACATCATCATCATCACCATCCAAAACTGCCACTCTTCTGCTGGCTTCTCTACAGCCACCCTCACATGGTCCAGGTAGGGAGAAAGGCAAGCAAAATCTGTTCGGTGTCCATCTCCTTCCCGAGGTCTCACAGAGAGGAAGGTGGATGGGCAGGCACAGGAGGAGGACAAGGACATGTGGACACCAGGACTGGTGGCAGAGGCAGGCTCAGCCCTGAGGGAATGAGCCCTGTGCCAAGACCTGCCTGTGGATGGAGGACCATGCTGGAGAAGGGGCTGTGGAGACCTGCCCAGCTGATGGAGAACACCAGCACGGGGACAAGAGGAGCAGCTCTGCCAGCACCCTGTGTCAAAGTAAACAGTGGCAGGAGATCCCCAGCAGGAGCCAACACACATTGCAAGAGGCTCTGAACCAAACCCCAAGTGTCTGGAGGGCTCAGCACAAACATCTGCTTAGCAGCAGCACTAAAGAGGCCTCATGAAAAGGAGATATCCAATTTCTGGCTCTGACAGGGACTGGAAGTAAACCAATGGCTTGGTGATGGCCACCTACAGCAGTGCCACACCCAGCCCAGGGGCAACAAGGGCTCAACAAAAGCAAAGTTCCTGTGAGTGATGCTTCAAAAGGGCTCAAGGACGACACAGGAGAAGGCAAAGACCAGAGAAGCCAGGGCTCCATGCACACCCATCCCTGCTTTCCGCAGGGAGGCTTTAATGACTCCCCATATTCTGGCAGTGGGGGCTCAGGGCAGGACTGCATGGCAGGAGGAGAGTTAAGCCCAGTCTCAGCTCACAAATTCCCACCTCTGGGCAAGTCTGCGCTGCCTGCAGTGAGCCCCAGGCCCAGGACAAAACTGGAGGTCAGGATGAGTGGTGACACAAGTTTCTGCTCCTGCTTGCAGGGTAACAGTGTCTTCATTGGGCTGTGATTAGGACTTAGTGACAAAGCCAGCTAGGAGCAAACAAGATCGATCCTTTCCATGGCACTGCTCCCCTCTGCAGCCCTGGAGTGGTGCCAAACAGGTCCCAAAGCTTATGCAAGGCCTGGAATCAGGGATGGAAGTGGTGTCACACAGGCAGAGAGCACTGGGGGAGACTGCAGGGCCAGCACTGACACACCTGGGGATGCTGAACTCACCTCTGAGCTGTCACTGCCATCCTAAATGTAAACACAAGCCCTGAGAGCTGGGAGTGACTCAGCAGAGGGGCTGCAGGACCTGAGCTGGGAGGGACTGAAAGCTCAGTATCCCTGTGCTTGTTATACCCTCTCTGATGACCTGGAAAAACAGGGATATGGTTTCCTCTAGGAGGTGCTGAGCTGTCATTCCTGCCCCAGTTCCTCAGCTGCCAGACCATCTCTCTACATCCCATCCTCCCCAGAGGTGCTGGGTGCCTGTGCCCATTCACAGGGCACCAACAAGCTCAGCTGCCCCTGCAGCCTCAACACCTCCCTCAAGCTCTTCCTCAGCAGCACCTGCAGCAGAAGCCATCTGTGAGGAGGAAGAATTACTCCAGCTATGGATCAGCCTGTGGCAGGGGCCCAAAGCTGCCATGCTTGCTGCCAAGCAGCTGAGGCACTGGTGTCCATGCAGGAGGCTGGGAGAGCATCACAGGAGATGAGCCAGCTTGGCATGTTGGGGCAAAGGGGAAAACACCACAGCTAAACCCAGCCCACCTGCCAAGGGTGCACTGCAGTCTGCCCAGCACCTGGAGGAAGCAGCAGGTCTGGATCCAGACTGGGTGGGAAAAGCAGCTGGTCCCAGCTGGCAGAAGGGTCTGGGGAGTTCAGACAAGGATGGGAAAACTCTGGGAATAAGCTTCTTCCTGCCTCAGCCTAGCTGGTGTTTTCTGAAGCTGGTCAAAGGGGCACACACTCACACACACACACACACACTGGATTCAAGGCATTGCTCAGAAAGAGGCAAACAGTGCCAGTGGGATGCCTTCCGGCAGGCTTGGGAGATGCAGGTTAATAATGGGCCCATCCAGTCCCCAAAGCATCCAGGGTAGCTGGGAGAAACAGCTTCCTGTGAATATTTTCCCTTCAGTTCCCCTCCTTCAGGACCTGGAGACGCCCATCCTGCACCTCCCGTGGAGATGACGGAGAGGAATCAAGCCAAAGGCACTGCAGTGTGGCCAAAGTGCTCTCACCCCGCCCCGAGGCAGCTGCATTTAATGCCTCTGCACACAAGGGCCTGGAGTTCGTTGGGTAACTGCTGACTGTTTCATTATTTGTGTCAACTGCAAACAAAGGAAGCTGCCAAACTGTTCCCTGGAAGTGACTGCTAAGCTACAAACCATTCCCTGCCCAAACCACCCTCCTTTTCCTCATTCTCATTTTCCCCTTTTCCAGCCCTCGGAGGGGATGCCAGACAAGCCCACTGAAGGATGTTTCAGGCCTGGGGCTGGTAACAAAAACAGTGGAGACATCAACCAGACACATCCATCAGCTGGTGAGCTCCAAAGGGAGATTTTAACTGATCTGTAGAAAAGATGATTTGCTGTCTGCAAATGCAATACCTGCCCAAAGCGTGGATGATGGATCAGAAATCTTACAACGAGCTTGGCAGTGGGGACCAGCCTGAGACTGCTTCATGAGAAGCCCCTGGATTGAGCAGTAGGCGGCCAGGGTGTCATCCTGGCCTTGTGTTTCACAGCTAAGCAACATCCCCAGCTTGTGATCTCCCACCTCAGGCTGCCAGCTCTGTCACACAGGCACCCCAGGGTGCCCAGGGAGCTGCAGTGGGCCCTGCTGTGGGGGACAGCCCCTCAGAAGCTCTGATGCAAACATCCCAGGGGACATGGTGGGCAGCCAAGCAGAGGAGCCAGCTGGCAGCACACCGGGTTCCTTCAGGGATCTTGTGGTCAACAAAACACCTGCTCTGAAAGGACAGTGGGGGCAGCAAACCCAAGAGATTTCAGGATGGTGCCAACTTCCCAGAGCAAGCTTTCCAGAAAATGTCATTGAAAATTTTCCAGGCCTGTTGTACACTCCCCTGTGAGCATGGGAATACCCACAGGTGGCACTCAGGTGTGTGAGCCCTCAGTGGCTCCGTGGGCAGGGGCTGCCTGAGCCACACTGGCTGTTCCCTGTCCCGAAGAAGATACAGCTTGAAAAATACAAGGAGAATTTCCTTTGAACAAGAGACTTCCCACAGAAAGGTGAGCTGTCCCTTGGGGTGTGCTGCACAAGGATTACCAAACTGCGCAAGGTCTTCTCCTGCTGCAAGGACTTGGGTGCAGCACAGACTGAGCTGGTCCAGGCCCCAGGATCAGCTGAGAATCAGTGACCCAGCATGGAGAACCCCCAGCCCTGCCCAGCTCCTCAGGGGCCTGTCTGCAAAGGCAGCTGTAGAGAGAAGGCTCCAAATCAATGACTTAAATCCTGTTGCAGAGGGGTTATGAGGGACTGACCACCACCAGCTTTTCCCCACGGAAATTAAAGGCAATTATGGATTTGTCTTTTAACTCTGCTACACAGACCAGGGAGCAGGTAACCACCACAACAGCTCATGATCTAATGACTAGCTTTCAATCCCAGGCTCTGGAGACAGAAGGGGTTTTGTTGCTTGGCCAAATTCAGCACAACTGCTCTCCTGAAGAGGAGTTTTTCCCTACAACCCAAGTTTCAGAGAGAGCTGGAAACAGGAAGGCCACATCCATAGAGGAAGCTTCAATCAGGGGTGAAAACAGCCCTGGAAGATGGTGAGAAACACAAACCCAGCACAGAGCCTAAGAGGGCCAATGCAGCATGAACTCTGCTGCCACATGCAGGGAGAGCTAATCCCTGACACCCACCAGCGTACAGGACTGCAGGAAGTCGCAGCAGGTACCCACAGGCAGCTCTGATGAGGAGCAGGAGCACTTCCCAGGGATCAACCCTGACCACACTGGCTGTCCCAGTGGCAAGCAAGGTGGCTCAGCCCTTCACAAGGCCCTCAGCAGAGACAGATCAGTACTAGTCTGCAAAGCCTTAGCTTAGAAGTACAAGGCTTTCACTCACTTCAGCTTTTGGATCAGACCTTAGAAACTTTATTTATCAGACCTAAAAAAATTTATTCAACGGGATTTCTGTCACTAATACAGTCTTATAAATTATCTTCTATTAACAGTGAACACTAAGAGCCTTTAAATATAGGCATTATGACATGCCAGTATTAATGTCAACTCCAAAACATAGCTAGAGCCAGAGAAAGAATAAAAACACCACGGATGGAAAGGACTTTATATCCAGCTAAAAGCAAGTGGCTGACAAGAAATCCAGAAGCAGCAGGGAGAAGTCAGTTTGCTTTCTGAAACTCTCAGTTTGAGAAACACACTTGTACTAGCAGAAAGGGAAGGAGTCTGTATTTAAACCATTTATTTTACATTCTCAGCAGGGTCTCTTTAAACTTCATTCATTCCTCCTAGAGCAGGAACTGTCTGCCAAGTCCAAGCTTTGAGAGCAAGACCCTCCGCCAACTCTATATCAGGGCATTGCCTGAGCTCTCTCAGTGCCCAGAAGATCCCACTGCCCTCCAAGCTGTGAGGTTGTTAAGTACACTGAAACGCAAACCCACCCTTAGCACTTCACCTTCTGTGGGGCTCAGCAAGATTATGAAACTGAATTCAGTTCAACCAGGGAGCAGAGATACAGCAAGAGGTCAAAATACAACTCCAGCCTGGCCCAGGCACTCTGAAGGAAGAGCACATCATCTCCTTCTAAATCCCCTTTCCTCACGCCAGCATTTCACGCCTCAAACCCCACGGTCAGGAGTGCTTAGAGCAGCAAGTGTCACTTACCAACATGCTCAGAGAGGAACACAACAAAGAACGGGGTGACCAGGTCATTGATGCCCTGCACATAGCCGCTGGCTGGGTGGCGAATGGCCCAGATAAACAGGATTCTCTCAAAAATCTAGGGAAGAACCAGGGAAAGCAGGTACCTGCATTAGCCATGCACAGAGGGAAGGCAGGAAAGCATAACTGCTAAGCTCGGGGAGTGCAGACCATGCACTGACAGGCTTTCCTGTTAGCAGTAAGGTAATGTTAGAAGCATGAAAGTCCTAGGAGAGGCTCCTGTGTCATCCACAGATCCCATACACAGGCCAGCCCACTCTTCAAAGACAGTCCAGGCTCCTCATCAAAACCTCTGCCTGAAGAAATGCAGACCCAACTTTTCCAGACCCAGACAGCTTAATATCCACAGGACAGGGCTGCCTCTTGGCAGAGCAGCCTCCTTGGCTGAACACGAGGTGGGAAGATGAGGTATCAGCACACTACTTCCAGAAAAACACCACAGATCAGGACACTTCCCAAGAGGGCAGCCTCCCTCACAACAACCACCATTCCCAGACTGCCCCAATCTGCTGGACACCATGCTCTGACACACCACATCCACACACTGAGCTTGTTTCCAGAGAGGACAGGTGCCCACACCTCCTGGCCACCTCTCGAACACATCCCTGCCTGGGTTTCTCCCATAAAAGAGGTTTTGAAGCAAAACAGAACTATTCTGTGTTCTGGTTCAACTATCCTGTTTGCCTTCAATTTGTCTCAAAACAAAAGCTTCAGGTTTTTTTACCAGCTCTCGGCTACATCTTGCCAAAGAAGAGATCATCTCATAACCCCTAACTCCAGGTTTGATGTGTTTCAGAAACATGGGACAAGACCAGACAGTTCCAGGAGGTATTTGCACCAGGAGCTGTCAGGCAGCTGTCAGGGAAGTTTCCCCACAACGTTAACTCCCTAGAAGTGCTGGCCTCACTCCACACATCTCACGGCAAATGCAGGGCAGGAGCTTCACCCCCTTACCTCCTGGACGAGTGGCTGCTGGAAGAGGGGAATGAGTGGGTTGGTCCTTGGAATGTCAATGTGGATCTGGAAAAGAAGGTGGGTTACACACACCAGCTGTGCTTTCCAGGGGTACAATAACTTGTCACAGGCTAACAGAGGGGAATCCACCACCAGTGTTCCCCCAGGCAAGAGCTGACGTGCACAGTGAGGGCTACAGACGACAGCTGTACTGAGAAAATCATCCACAGTTATCTGCAGTCGGATGGGTCATGTGCAGGCAGGCAGTTCAGAACTGACATTTAGTATTAGATAAATTCAAGAAAAGCTTAAACTAGCAAGCACAGAACCATGGTGCCTTTTCCCCAAAGAGAAGACTCCTCCTAGCTACAGCTAGAGCAAGTCCTGGCATGACCCCACCCATGGGGACAGGCAGCAGCATGAGAGAGGAGAGGGCTATATCCAAAGCAGAAAGGCAGGAGGAGGGCTCCTACCTGTCTGTAGGTGTCCTGGTGGTGCTCCTCATTCCGGGAGTCGTAGTACTGCTGGATGAAGCCGAAGTACTCCTCCCTTTTGCGCTGCAGGGTCAGCTTCCGGCGCTCCGAGTTGGCGGGGAGATAGCCCTGCATCGGGAATGCTCAGTCAGGGCAGACCCTCCTCCCTCAGCAGCCCTGAAATCCTGCCAGCTGCGCACCCACAAGCAGCAGGCATACAGCTCAGGAGCTGGGGAAAGAGCTTTCATGGAATTTGGCCTTGCCAGCCCCTGATCTTGGAGCAATGCAGCTTCATCAGATTCAGTTCCCCAAAAGAGAACGAACCAGCCAGTCCTCACACCAGTGTGGGCTTTGAGCTCAAAGAGGATGCAGCAATGGCACTCCCTGATCAAAAACCCCACAGCTCACCTGGAAGCTGGGCTCTGGGAACACACAAGCAAAGCTGGCTGTGGGACACAGGGAGGTGGAGGAGCACATGTCCCTGGGGTGGCACGGTCCTCCCAGACTCCCGGTACTTACTGACAGCAGTCTCCACGTCACAGGCCGGACCTCTCTGGGCACACCAGGCCAGCTGCACTTTCTCAGCTCATCTGCAAACGGACAGTGGTGGCAATGGATTAGATCCTAGGCACGTCCAGGCACCACTACACCTAGAAGGAGAGGAAAGCCCAGTCTGCTCCTGCAGGCTCTGCAGACAATGAGCCTCCAGGAAGGCTCCCACACTAGCAATGACTGGGGATGTGGGTCTGCTGCAAGGAGAGCAGAGATGATTTCAGCCCAGCTTGGGCACAGAGCTGGGAGCTGCGGGGTCACCAGTGTGCCAGGACCTCAGTTCTCATGCAGAGCCCAACAGCCCCCAGTGATCCCAACCATCATGTGCAAGATGGAGAATGGTTAGGGACAGACAGGGAGGGGTTGGAGGACATCTCCATCTGCCAGCAGAGCGATTCCTGCAAACACCCATCTGCTCCAACTGCGGGCAGTGATTTTTTCCACCCCGGAGCAGACTGATGCAGGCAGCAAGGCCCCACTGCCCTCCCCTGCCCACCCTCGTCCTGCCCCACTCACCCAGGTCGGTGTTGTGACTGGAAAGGAGCTGCCGGAACTTCTCCAGGCGCGTTTTCTCCCGCACGGTCATGGGGGGAGCCCCGGAGGCGTTTTGGTCTGAGATTCGAGCCACGAGGGGAATGACAGGCCGGAGGGGCAGGGACTGCTGCTTCTGCAGGGGGCTCCGCACACAGGCCTCCTCTAGCAAGGAGCAGATGCTGCTCTGAGCTGGGGAAGGAGGTCCCACCTCTCCAACCCCACCTCGCTCCCCCAGCCACTGTCAGACACTGCAGATTTCACCCTTCTGCTCCTCAGTGCCTCGGAACAGCATCACTGGCCCACTCCAATGGATCAGCAGTTCAAAGGCATCCATTGTGGTTTTTCCACCACTTCCCCCCATTTCTGCCTCCTTTTCTTCCTCCTGCATCCAGACACCTGGCTGCAAGTGGATCAGACTTCCCCTGGCATGTGGGTAGGACACAGGAGACAAGGCAGAACTGACGTTCAGATCTGCTCTGCTCTCCAGATCCAAACAGCAGTCAAGCTAATTGCTACTGCAGAGAGAGGAGCTGACGGGCTGCCAGTGCCATCTCCTGAGGTACTCTCACTGCACAGGCAGACAAGGCACAGAGAGCAGGGGCTGCTGCTGCCCAATTCCCTGCCCAAGCTGTGTCAGCACAACCTCACCCAGACCTTTGCTAAGAGCAGCACACCAAACCACCGTGGAAGCAGACAGTGAGCGAGTCCCAGCAAGAACTTAACAGATCTCAAAACTGACTTAGCACCCAGATCATGGAATATTCTGGGACAGACATGCCTGTATGCAGGACATTGAGCAGCTGAGAACACAAGCATTAAAGCCAGGCCTCTGAAAATGGCTCCTTGGAGTAGAGGATACTAAAAGGAAGAAAAAGCCTCTGTTGTGCTTATGGGCTGTGCCACAGTCTCTTGCCCATACTGCGAGTAGCAACAAGCAGGTGAGTTCAGTGGCCACGGAAGAGAGCACTGGAGCAGGAGGCTGCTCCTGAAGATGGCTCTTACCAGAGGTCCTGGAGAGCTGGGCCTCGCTGCTGGACTTGATGACCTTGCAGTTGGTGGGCAGGTCACCGAGGGCAGGCTGGCACCGCTCGGGCTTCACCCGCAGCTTGCTGTGGTTCTCCAGAACCTGCGCCGCCGTGGCCTTGGCCACTTTAGAGTTCAGAGTTTGCAAAGAGGATGAAGAGGAGGAGGAGAAGTCCTCATCTTCATCATCCTCGATGTCCCAGGCATCGCTGGTGCTGCGGGCAAACTCGTGGAAGCTGGAGGCCTTCTTGCTTTTCATGGGCAGTCCGCTGGCCTTGGAGCGGTCCTTGATGAAGCTGCGAGCCAGAGGAACAGGACCAGAGCGGCGCTGTTGGAGGAGTTAATTTTCTTCCCCTTGCCCACACCCTCACTCCAATCAGCCAATCCCTTTTTCCAGTTTCCCTGTTCCTCCTCCCAGACCTGAGGAATATGTTAAGTCTCTCTGGGCTGCCCACTGCCAGGAGTGGCTGTCACAGGCTGCTGTAGCAGCAGTCTCAGAGGCCACAGTGGCAGCACACAGCTGGAGAGGCGCCAGCTTTCCTGGCTCAGAAAGGCAAAGGGAAAACAGGTACAGTTCCTCCAGCTCTGCCTTCCACACCCTACACAAAATAGGTAGATTGACACCCAAAAAAAGGTCTTACAACCTGGAGAGAGGCAGGTCAGAGGGCAGACAGAGCAGGTCTCCTTCCATGGACACTCCTAAAACTGCTGCAGTTGTTCCCAGCAGCCAGACCAGCCTGGGTCTTTGCTCAGGCACAGAAGGAATTTACCCTTAAGCTACAGGAGCCAAAGTCCACCACCTGAAGCAGGGAACTTTTGCACAGGACAGGGACAAGGAGGCAGTTCAGACCAGGAATTCTGCCTTTTCCTGCTGGGAAGGCTACTGCAGTTCTCCAGCCCTGTAGGTGCTGGGCAGCTTTACCTCCCTTTCCCTTAATTCCTCCAGCTCCAAAGAGAAGCAGAAGGATCAGACACAGCTAAAAAAAANTTTCCTTTGATGTGGGTCTTACTGTAAGGATTTCTGGCCATAAAGGGCACCAGCAGATAAGCTCTCCCTGCAAGCTTTGGTAGAGCTCAAGGCAGCACCACACCCCACTGCCGTCCTTTGTAGCAATATCACAGTGCCAGGGATGCTGGAGACCTCCACCTACTGCAGAACTGAGCCCCAAACCTGCCAGGCCTTGTGGCCTGCATCTCCAGGAGACAAACACTTACTTTTTGGTGAGCCGGGAATCCAGCGGAGGATGCTGTGCTCCATAGACAGGCTGAATGCTGCAGGAAGGGGAAAAGAAAAATCCCAGGTTGCTGTAAAAAAAGGTCCGACAAATAATCTCAGCCTAAACTGGGGTCATGCTTCTTGCCTGCTATGGGGAGCTGAATAGAAGACCAAAAGCAGCCTCAAAAACCTAACTTACAAGTCTTAGATCCAAAATGCCACACGGAGATGAAGATTTGCTCTTTGCAGTAGCAAAGAGAAGCCTTGTTTAAACTCTTCGGCCCGGTCCAGCCTGAGCTGGGATTTGAGATCTGCTCTTTCCTGCACCACAGCTCACCAAACCACGTGTCCCAGTCCTGCTGCATACACTGATGTTCCTTCTCTTTTCCAGCAAGGGGACTTCCAGCTTGGGGAAGTCACCCTCCCAGGCCCTGTGGGACAGGGACTCCAGGCACTGACACTGGGGCTCCTCCATAATGTAGTTTAGGGTTTGAAGCCCATGCTGGCTCTCAGGATCACAGCCAGTGCCACGGAGAAGGAATGCCTGGTACAGTACGTGGTTTGACTCAGTTCCAAATCCTGGTTTAATCAACTACTTCCTATGTGGCCTGGAATGAATCACCTCATCTCTGTCCCTGCTTCCTTGGGACTCATGGGACACAGAGCCTGAGGGCTCCAGGCCCTACATGGGGAGCATCACCTCAGAGAGGAGCTACCAAAAACATGCTGACCACTGTTTTTACAGACTCTGGAAGTGAGACAGGGATTTTGAGTTATCACCTGCATCGGAGGAACTATTCACAGCCACCCCACCCTCGAAATAACCTCTGGAAAACAAGTCCTGCAATGCCATGGCAGAGACAAAGGCCCTTTCAGAGCTGGCACACAAGGAACAAGCTTCTCTTGGGTCAATAGAGCTGGCCTGGTTTCTAGGAGCTGCAGATGGTGCCCAGCAGTAAAACCAGCAGAGCCCAGCCATGGAGGAGAGGGATGGCAGCCCGATGCAGCTGGGAACAAGCTGAGGATGCAGAAGCAACAGGTCCAGCTGGCAGGGGAGAGATGCAGAGAGCCAGGGCAGAGGCTGGAAACAAGCACAGTGCCGAGAGATCCTGGTGGCGCAGCCCAGCTAGGGGTGGGCTCACCACTGCAGTGGTTGTCCCTCATGGCTGGAAGTCCTCACCGAGTTTGTACATCAAGGATTAAGCCTAGGACAGAGTGTGATGACTAATGAGCACCTGGAAGTCAGGACAGCAATTAAGCAGAGGCAGCTCCGCGGCTGGTCATAGCAAAGAGATGATGAGGAGTCAGACGAACAAGGCCTCCAGATCAGCATTGCTTCCCAGTGACTTGTGGCAGCTCCCTGCAGGACAGCAGCCAGCAGAGCCTCTCCCACGCCCAGTACCAAACTCACACTGTCCCAGGATATCCAGCACAAGGTGCCTCCTCCCTGTCAGGGACCCACAGGCTGCCAGTGGGGAACTGCTTCGATTCACTCATGAAGGCCTGGACTTCACAAGACCAATGAAGGAGGTGTGTGTGAGAGAGGAGGGGATGTGGCACCCAGTGCTGGGGAAGGAAACCCTTTCCTGGGGTTCTGAATCAATATTTGATACAATGGCAGAGGGTCTCACCTGCACACAGCTCTTTTTAAAGTCTTACAACCCAGACACTCCCAAACAAAGAGTTTCAAACGGATCTAAACTGTGCTCCCAGCCTGAGTCCCCTGTTCTGTGCCAGTTTAAACTCTTTGGGACAGGCATTTCCTGTTACCTGGGTGTTCAGTGGAGGGTACAGGGGGTGACCCATGGGGTGAGGTACAATTGCTGTGCTCCCTGTGTGACACCTCACAGGACCATCACAGGGTGTGGGTTATTGACACTGCAGCAGAGCATAGCCATGAAACACCACTGCCTTTCTGGACACATTTAATTCCAGCAGGCTGTTTCTCCCCTTTTAAAACAGCCTCTAAATAACCCCTGCAGACCCTGGCTGCCCATCTCTCTAAAGAGCAGGGAATAAACAACACATCGCAGAGGACAACACACCAGAGCACTCAGCCAACACATCTCTAGAAAATTACCAGGCAGAGAATTCCCAGTGCAAAAACCACAAGGCAGCACTGGGAAAACAAAACAGCATCTACCAGTTCTAAACCTACACCTAAAATCTACCCTAAATCTACAGGGACCAAAAGCTAATAAACTTTATTAGCAAATAAAAGCTAATACAGCTAATTGACCAAATGCACAAAGTGTCATGGAAAAGGAAGCTAACACAGTATCCAAGTCCCTACAAAGCCTCCCTCTGCCAGATTGTCAGGGGAAAGAAGGAAGAGAGCCAAGAATCTGTACAGGAGGGTCTCTCAAGCTCAGATGAAAAAGGAGAAGATGAAGTTCATGTCTAGTGACCATGGATGCAGCACATCCCACCTCCACCCTCTGAGTCGGGCTGCTGAAGACCTGTTGGTGACTGTCCCTGGAAAGAACCAGCACACAGGAGGTAACAAGGCTCCTGGATCCAGGATATCTGCCAAGCAGGCAGTTAGGAGAAGGAGAGAACACTGCCAAAATCTTCCCGATGCAGAGCGGCACAGGCAGGACCGCCTGCCGGCCAGACCGGTTCACCTGGTTTGAGCTTTCCAAGGCAAAGCTCGGAAATCACCAAATGCAGAAGAGAGGTGGTGTCCCAGACCACCAGCTGAGGGCATGGCTGAGACCTGCAGGTAAGAGACAGCTGGGAAATAGCCCCGGGAAAGCACAGGATCCTCCTCCCACAGGAGCAGCAGAGGGGGCACACAGCGCTCCCTGCTCTCTCCCTTTGCTCACCACAGACATGGATTGTCCAGCCAACCTGAAGGAGTTGCACAGTGACAAGCAGATGACTGAAAGCACATTAGAAAGAGATATTTAACTGGCCCAGCAGGATTGAAAGCCAACTAAGCATTTCAGACTGCACCCATACCCCAGGAGGCGAAGGGCAGGGTTCAGATAAGGCAAGAGAGCAAAACTGAGGAGCACCAGGCAGGAAAAGCACTTGAGAGAGCCTCCACAGAGGGGCTGATGCCCTCTTTCCACGTCAGCCTTGCTCCCAAGGCGTTGTAGGGAGCCTTTCCTTCATCAACACCAGCCTCTTCTTCCTAAATACCACGTCAGTCACACATTTCACTTGTTTCTCCCATCCCTGAGTGAGTAAAGGTGCCTTGAGAGGAAGCAGGACATCACAGCCAGAGGAACTGAGGCAGAGATGGTACAAATAGAGCCCTCTTGGGCAGAGGGGAGCCAGGTCTGACATCCCACACAGGAGAGGGTAACGGGGGGCTTCCGTGCCTTATCAGGGACAGAGCTGCTGCCACCCAGGGCGGCACCTCTAAGGAGGTCGGGAAGGATGAGTTTTCTTCAGTATCTGTGGAAAGGAAGACGGTACAGCCCTGGCTCTGAGGCTGCCCCAAAGAGGCCTCCAGAGCACCCGGATCCCTCCATCCTGCTTCCCATGGGGGGCACACAGTGGGTCCCCGCAGCCCCCACACAGCCTGCCCTGTCCTACAGATGATGGAGCAGCTCTGACCCTGCCCTTGTCCCCTACGCATTAAGCCTTCCACCAGCAAAATTCCCGTCCCACAGCCTGGGGTGGCCCTGGCATCCCCTCTATTTCAGGGAGGAACCCCGGGGCCCCCAACCAGCTCCGCAGCCGGGACAGCCCCTTCTGGTACGCCCAGAGCCTTCCAGGAGTACCCTGAGCCCCAGAACCAGCCTGGGTGACAGCCCCTTCCCCAGCCGGAGCGCGGGGGGCGCGGCCCTCGCACCCCTTCCCCGCGGCTCACCTGCCCGGCAGCTTGGCGCTCCGCTTCCAGAACTGCCTGCCGCTCTCGGCCGCCATGGCGGAGGGCAGGGCGGGCCCGGCGNCAGGGGATTTCTGCTTTCCCAGGGAATTCGCGGCGCGGTTTCATCCCCGCCCTGCATCCCGCTCGCCTGTCCTGGGGCGTTTTAGGTCCGGTGAAGTGGCCGCTTCGGTCTGACACAGGAGCTGCTTCTGGTTCAGACTTTTGAAAATATTAAAGAAATTAAAAATTGCCTCCAGGCAGCGTGGCATTTTCTGCACCAGACGCTATGATTTGTCTTCTTTTTATTTCTAGTGCATAAAGCCCATAAATAGCACTCCAGATTGGAGTAACACCTCTCGTATTATTACTATTATTCTCCACCCCACTTATTCCCATATGGAGCACTGAAGAATAACTATTAATGCGTAATTATGCAAATATTCTATTGCATATGCAAATTAAGGGACAAATTTTTTTCCCCACTGCCACCCCATAACCAATACCAAGCAGCTGCAGCACAAAGAACTGCAAAAAAAAGAGGGAAAAATAAATGAAAAACAAAAACACACACACATGTACAAAATAGAATGGCATAAAAAAGAGTCAAAACCCAAACTACTTAAAAAAAAAATTAAAAGCCAGCAACCACATTAAAAAAATTAAAAAGCCAGCAACCACTCTAGGACCATCAAGAATAAACAGGAAACAGAAGAGTCCCAGACTGGAACTGGCTCCTTCCACATTTTAGGTATCTATGGTCTGGATATCCATGGTCTATCAATCTTGCTAATATCTGCTTTCTATTCCTCTATTTATAGTTTTCATATCTGGTTTTTATTGTCTTCTTTCTATTCAGTTTGTTATTCATATTTCTGGTACCCACTTCCTATCCTTCCTGTTATTCATATTTCTGGTATGTACATTTTATGATACTTTTTAATATCTTTCAATTCACCTTGCTACTGATCTCTCAAGTATCTACTTTCTACTCACCTTGATATTTATCTTTCTAGTCTAACTTGTTAGGGTTGAGGTTTGAGTTAGGATTGGTATTAGGGTAAAGGTTAGGGTTGGGTTTAAGGGTTAGGGGTTAGGATTTAGGGTTTAGGTTTGTGATTTGGGTTAGATTTTCAGGCTAGGAATAAGTTTATGATGTTTTAATAGGTTTTTTAATGGTTTTTAATGGTGAGGGTTAGGGTGTATGGTTAAGTTTAGGGTAAGAGTAAGGGGATTAATGTTAGGTGTAGGTTAGGTTAGTGTTGGAGTTTATGGTTGGGATAAGGGGAAAGGATTAGGGTTTGAGATAGCTTTATGTTTAATGGTTAGTGTCAGGTTTAGGTTTAAGTTTAGGGTTACAGACAGTTGTTTTCCACGGGAAGAAAAGACCAGTGCCCCAGTGTCTCGGGAGCAGCTGTGGGATGACCCCTGCAAGACCAAGTCCAGCCAGAGCTGTGGTTCCCAGCAGCTTTTTTCTGGGATCAATCCTTGGACTCTGCCCATTTTAGGAGTTGAAAACCAATATTGGTCCTAAAATTGTAGGTGTTGGAAACCCATGTTTGTCCTAAAGCTGCTCCCAGACAGAAGCTGCTGGCACTGCTGGGGGTGGCCTTTCTGTGGTGGCCCCTCTGCTGCTCCCCAGATTCGGAGGCGCTGGATTTTCCTTCCTGAGGAGAACCACCCTTCCCAGCCAGCTGCTGTGGCTGGCAGTGAGATTCCACCTCCTAAACCCGCAGCAATCTGAGGATTTCTCCCAGACCGAGGCCACCAGGACTGTCAGGTCTGGCTGGCCTCGGCCTCCCCTGGGCAGCCTCTCATCTGCACCTGGAATGCTGGGGCTGCTCTCTTCCCTTCCCATGGAGAGGAGCTTTCCTTCTCCTCACGGGACTGGGGCTGAAATTCTGATTCTCCCCCTGGAATTCATTGCAGCCAAGGAGGGCTCCCAGACAAAAGCTGTCACAACAACCAGGCCTGCCCGGCCTTGGCCTCCCCTGGGCCACCCCTCATCGGCTCCTCACACACTGGGAACACGTGTTCCTTTCCCAGTTAAGTGCAAATTTGGGGTTATCTTCTTCCTGGATTGGGACCATAGAGTCCAAACCTAGGATTTGCACATGGTATAGACCCCAGATAAAAACCCCAGATAAACCACAGCCATGGATTGTGAACCCAAAACTAACAGCTGATGAGCCCGTGTGAAAAATGCATATGATATGATTGGCTTTTCACAAATATAAAAATGAATACTATATGTGTTATGTTTGAAAGTAATGTTGTATTAATATTTTTTGTTAGTCATGTTGTATTAATCAGTGCAATTTAGGCTATAGTAGAGTGTTAAAATAGAAGCTATGTGATATTTTTTTTCTAACCAGCATAAAGCGTGAATGATTCCTTGCACAGAGATAACAGCAAGAGTTACTGCTTCCTTATCAAGCAAAAACAAACACCACGACACCTTCTCCCAGACTTGTTAGAGCCAAGAAGAAGTTGACAAAAACCAGATAAAAACTCAAGCTGGCAAGGAACTCATGCATCTCATATGAATATGCAACAGGCTATTACTTTTAAGGGCCATCCTTTGTCTTCAAGTGTCTTCCTAGATGATTGGAATTTAGGACACCCAGATGTCTGTATTTTTTTTGTTTTTATTGTCTTTTTTATTATCCTAACTCTGATTGTCCAAAATTTCTATTGTTTTATCTTTATTATTGTTTCTATAATTATTTTATTAAACTTCTAAGATTTTTTTTAACAAGTGATTGGTGTTTTTCACAGCCCATGACCAGAAAGGCTAAAGCAGAGTCTCCAAACCTACAGCTGAGGTTGATTCCTCAGAGAGTAACCCATAACCATGGAGGCTGAACCTGGGACTGACCCCCGTAGCTCAGTTCCTGAGGCAATCCCTGGGCTGGGGGCTCAACACCACAAATAGGAACTGCACATTTCCGTGCTCGGCACCTGAAAGCGTGCCAGGGTTTTTTCTCCAGCAAGGACAGCAGCCATCCCCTGTCACAGGCTGCCCACCGGAGCTCAAAGCCCTTTCTGTACTGACCCTTTCCGTACCTGAAATGGAAAACTGTATTATTTGTGGCTAAACCGACTGCTCCAGAGCTCTCTGGGGCCACACGGGCTCACTCATCCCTCTGCAGGTGTGCCCCATTTCCTTCCCGCGTTTCCCCTCAGGCAGGACAGCCCGGAGGTGACAAGGCTATGCTGGTGGGTTGATGTCTCCATTCCCCCCCTAGTGAAACATCCCTCATTATTTATTTTTCCTGTACCAGCAGTGCCACCCTTTGGAGCAGGAGAGCAGGGACAGGAGTCAGGGAAGGGCTGGAGCTGTGCCAGGGATGGTTTAGGTTGGATATCAGGAAAGGTTCTTCCCCCAGATGGTGCTGGGCACTGCCCAGGGAATGGGCACAGCCCCGAGGCTGCCGGAGCTCCAGGAGAGTTTGGACAATGCTCCAGGGATGCCCAGGGTGGGATTTTGGGGTGTCTGTGCAGGGGGAAGTGCTGGGCTTGATGATCCTTGTAGGTCCCTTCCAGCTCAGGATATTCCATGATTCTCTGACTGTGGCAGTTTGGGGTCTGTTCGATGCTTCTCTGACGTGTACAGGGTGGGATTCTTGAGGCTGCCCTGTGAAGAGCCGGGAGCAGGACTTGCATCCCTGTGAGTCTCTTCCCACCCAGGGTACTCCATGATTCCGTGAGTCCTGATGGTGTTGCAGTGCCTGTTCCTGGCTCCTGGTGGTTCCTCACAGGCTTGGGAGGGTTATCCAGGCTGGTCAGAGCGGGAAGCTGAAGGTGGGGGACTGGATCTCTCCCATGGCAGCTTCCTGCAGCTCATCAGCGATGTGGGCACCCCGGTGACCCTCACAGTGGTGGCTGAGGAAGGCAAGGAAAGTGCCACCACGCTGCCAGAGTCTCATCTTTGTCACTGCTGGTGTTTATTCACTTCAATGGAGTATTTGAAGATGTGCAAAATTAAAGAGAGTGAATCCCAGAATAAGCTGAGTTGAGTGGGAGTCACAGGGATCATCAGCTCCTGGAAGGAGAATGAGTTGGGAGCTCATTGCTCTGGAGGAGCGGGAGGCAGGTGGGGCAGAGAGAGGCACCTGCCAAGGTGGCTGTGCCAAAAAGAAGGTACAAGAATTAACAATTCAGTGTGAAATGAGAGAAATTCCCACGTGTGAGAGAGGGAAAGTGCTGCTGACACAGAAACAGGTCCTGTCCAGACCTTGTGTCCTCCAGCCAAGGGGAAATAACCCTTCCTGAGGGGGCTGCAGCACCATGGGATGACGCTCAGTGAGAAAATCTCCCCCTGCTCAGGGCTCTGGCGCTGCAGGAGCCACCAGGGCTTTGCTGCCAGTGGGGTTGGTGCTCCCAGGGTGCTCCTGCTCTCCAAACCTCTCCATTAAATCCAGAGTTTTCCCTTTCTTCCCTGCTAAAACACACAAATTCCCCAAAGCTGCATCCCTGGGATACAGCAGAAATGTCTCGTGGTTGTCTGTGCCAAAACTTCCCCTTGGAAAAGGGTCACAGTTTTTTCTTTTTAAGGAAAAACCCTTGACAGATTTTCCTTCAAACCCTTCACCTGCAAACCCCTGCTGTGTCACCTGAGCAGCAAAGGGAGTCCTGGGGACTGCACAGTCCCATCTCCAGCCTGGGATTTAATGACAGCTCCCGCACAACACCACGGTATTGTTTCTAAACAAAAATGTAAATATGTAAAATCCAATCATTTGGAGAGAAAAGCTGTTTTCCAACCCTGCATTTTTCTGGATTGCTGCTTATGGGTTTAATTAAACACTCGATCATTAAATTTGGCTTTTTTTTCACCTTTTAAATAATAAATACCTAAATCCAGACTGTGGCTGAAGCCAGCAGATGATTCTCTAATTTCACATTCATTTCAAATATTTAACATGCCATCTCAGCCTGCTACACAGAATTTCAAAGACTTAACATCCCTTTTTGTTAATGCTTGAAGCAAAGAGAACTCTATAAATTGTTATTTTTCTATTAAGATTTTTATTTTTATCAAATCTGATTTATTCCAGTTTGAAGGGACACACTTCAAAGCAGTTGCCCAGGGTGATTAAAAAGCTGCTGAAGTTTGAGTTGGTTAAATTAGATCTGTTTCTCTGCAGCTTTTAATCTTTGAATCCCAGACTGGTTTGGGTTGGAAGGACCTTAAAGCTCATTTCATTCCACTTTCCACTTTGTTTCCAAATGAAGTTTTCTGAATATCATGTTTCTAAACATGATTTATGCACGACCTTACCTGGACTCTGTGTAAAAACCTTTCCCACTGCCTCAATTGCAGGTTTGGAGCTGAAATGTAGAGATAAAACCTGGACCTGGAGACGCTCAACAAAGAGAGGGAATAAAAACCCCTCAATAGCAGGTGGTAAAACCAGAGTGAAGATCAGTCAGAAAGAAATCTGTGGCTCAGGGGAGCTGGAGTTGAGTGTTTCAGATGTAAAGAATTTTGTGACAGTGAAAGAGAAAGGAACAGAACCTGTTCCCCTGGAGTGGGAATAAATCTCCATTTTAAAATTCCCCTGGATGCAGCTGCAGGAGCAGAGCTTGGCTGTCAGCAGAGCCCTGCGTGCAGAGGGGAAATCCAGAGTGAGGTGGGTGAGTCAGGGAGAGCTCCCAGGGCTGCCCCACAGCTGGGAAAACCCAGGATGCAGCTTCAGAAAATCCAAAATGTCCTTTCTGCTGGGAGCTGCGGAGCCTCACTGGGCACAAACCCTGGCAGAGTTTGTGCTTTGCCCTCTGAGCCTGGCACCAAATCCTGCGCTGGGTCCCTTCCCTCCCTGCCAGCCCTGGGATCTTTGCTTTTCCTGGGAATAAATGAATCCCCTTCATGCGCCAGAAGAGATTTTTTACACATTTTTCACCAAAGCAGGAGCCTGTCAGCTCTCGTCCTGTGTCAGCTGGGAGCCGGGCTGCAGGACTTCTACCACCAGATGGAATTTTCCTTGCCTGTGCTTCTGAATTAAAAATCTGAGCATGAACCAGGAGGAAAAGTTGATATTTTTATCTCCAGAGGAAAACCTCTCTATGGATGTCACAGGAAGGGCACTGAGCAGTGCTGTGGAGGGCTTGGGAGGCCCCACATACCTGAGAAATTCAGTTCAAAAGGCTTTAAATTTCCCTTCCCTTAAGATGCTTGAGCACTTTTTAATATTTTAATAGAATTTGTTTGTTCTTAATTAAGAAATGCAGTAATGTGCTGTACCAAACAGGGCCGGAACATCTGTAGTTTCTGTGCTTGGGATTATTTTTTTTTAACCCTTTCAGGGAAGAGGAGATGATCAGTTTATAATTAAGTCCAGAAGTCCATCTTGGGGCAGTACTTGCCATCCAGGTGCTACCTAAGAGGCAGCTTTTTGCATGGACCGAGGCTCCTTGTTCTTAACTGGCAGAGTCATTTTGTATCTTGAAATGTGATTTTCTTCCGCAAATGCACTCGATTTATTGTAAAGTGCACAATAACATTTTTTTCCATGCATGGGAAAATAATATGAAGTGATTTAAAGTGGTTCTATTAAAATTATATTCTACTTTAATTCTTATTCAGCTTTTGGGAGAAGACAAAACAGTTTTAAATTCCTGTCAGTGAACTCCTTCCCCCAGTGTGGCTCTGGGACCAGTTCCTCACCTTTCCTGGAGCTGGCCAGTAAAACTCTGTTGTGCCTTAAATAATTTGGCAATTTCCCTCCATTTTTGGGGCTTCCAAATCCCCACTGCCCCTGCAGGTCCCCGTTCCCTTCCCTTTCCTGAGGTATATTTCTTAAATGGCTGTGGCTCTTGATGTCTTACAAAATTTGAATAAATTGAATATCTGAACCAATTTCATGGATGTGACCAGCCCTGATCCCTTCTGACCTTTCTCAACTTCCAAACAGGCTAAAACTCTTCTGTTCATGTCAGGATCACTAAAATTGTGTTGCTTTTTCTGAGGAAAAGCAGAATAAAAGCAGAAAAGTAATTTCCAGCTACAGGAAACCATCCAGAGGGTGTGGGGATGTGGGAACTCATCCCTCAGGGCCCTGCCAGGAAGCTCACAAAAGCAGAACATCAAAACTTTTCCCTGGTGGACACAGGTAGAAAAATGCATTGAATTGTCTCTCAGACTGTTTTAGCTCATGTTTTAAATCTGATTATCTCCTTAGGAAGGTTGAGCACTTGTAGTTACGAAAGAAACAGAAAATGTTGTAATGGAGCTGTTACAGACCCTTTGGCAAAGTTTCTTGAAGAATTTTGTGCAATCTCAGAATCAGAAGGAAAAATGTTCTGAATGTTTAGGCTCAGAACAAAACAATTACCTTGAGCTGGGATGAATTCAGTTTAAATTCTCAAAAAAGAGAAATATTGGAAGGTTTTTCTGAAAAAAATGGATTTTAAAATCTGCCTTTATGTCCTCCTCCTTTTTATTGTGAGCAGCAGATCCTTTGGGGCACTTTAGGAGCCCCAACAGGAGATTGCACAGTGGAGCAGGAGAGCTGGGAGGAGAATCACTGTCCAGTGAATGTTAAAGGAATGTTTGTGTGTACATTGTTCTGTGCCATCTCTGGAAATAGAAACCTCTTTTTTTTTCCTGAAATATGATGTTAATTCTTATCTTTGCGTAAGGAATTCACTCTTGGACATTGCAGTAAAAGCAAAATACGTGGGTCGAGCGGAGAGGACGATGATGGCGGGGGCTCTGCGGCTGCATTTCCAGAGGCTGGAGCGTGGAGCTGAGCCAGGTGCCCATGAGATGCCATCCCCCCGCAGTCCCGGTGCTTCCCTGCCCCTGGCACACGGCTCTGCCTCTCTTTGTGCTGCATTTGCAGGCTGCGGCTGGCACAGATCCTGCCTGCGAGGCTGGATGGGATGTGGAATCCTTGCTATTGTTAACTCCCCTTATCCCATTCTTCACAGTAATTAGCTTTTCCCCTGGTGCTTGGGAGACTCCACTCGGTGCTGAGGTTTTCCCTCAGTTCCTCCTCCGAGTGGGCTCACACAGAGCTCCAGGGCTCGGCTCTGTGGGCAAGGCAAGCCCAGGGTCAGGGGAGGAGAGGAGACCTCAGCAGGGTCTGCAGCTCCTCCCGAGGAACAGGAGCCAGGAAAGGGCTGGAGCTGTGCCAGGGCAGCTGGGATGGGCAGCAGGGAAAGGCTGGATAGCAGGAAAGGCTGGATATTGGGAAAGACTGGATATCACAAAACGTTGGATATCAGGAAATGTTGGACATCGAGAAAGGCTGGTTTAGGGATAGGTTGGATATCAGGGAAAGGCTGGATAGCAGGAAAGGCTGGATCAGGGAAGGGCTGGATATCAGGAAAGATTGGATATCAGGAAATGTTGGATATTGGGAAAGATTGGGTATCAGGAGAGCTTGGATCAGGAGAGGCCAGATATCAGGAAAGGTTGGATATCAGAAGAGCTTGGCTCAGGGATAGGCTGGATATCAGGGAAAGGCTGGATATCAGGAAAGGCTGGATATCAGGAAAGGTTGGATCAGGGATAGGCTGGATATCAGGAAAGACTGGATCAGGGATAGGTTGGATATCGGGAAAGGTTGGATTAGGGAAAGATGGGATATCAGGAAAGGCTGGATATCAGGAGAGCTTGGCTCAGGGATAGGTTGGATATCAGGAAAGGTTCCTCTCCCCGAGGTGGTGGGCACTGCCCAGGCTCCCCAGGGAAGGGGCACGGCCCCAGCCCAGCGCTGGCCCAGCCCGGGGTTGTTCACATCTCTCATTTCCCCTCACCTGCACGCCGAGTCACTTTTGGCTGTACTTCGACACCGTGAGAATAACCCCAACCTTTCAAAAAAATTTTAGCATAACAGTTCCAGTTCATTTAGCTTTATGAAACAATGTAGGTCAGGGACTTTCTATTTCGCAATTCTGCTGTGTAGGCTCTAAAATTGTTTTGATCCCAGACCGTGTCAGTCCTGCAGGGATCCAGCATTCTGAGCACCAGGTTTTTTTTTCCAAAATCACATCCTCAGGGTTTTTGGGGGTTTTAGAAAAACACAGTACAGAAACCTGACTAAAGAAGGTTTTGAGAATATGCCGTTTCATAATGTTTTTTAAATTTAACTCAGTATTTGCTGCTGAGGTCCTGAAATTCTGACATATTTAGTGATTATTACTTTTTGTGTAGTTGTTTGGTCAAATCTCTTGCTGTTCACTTCCAGGAGATTGGGATAGCAACAGTCCAGCTTCAGCAAATGTAATATATGAGGAACAGTCACCATTATCTTCATCTTCCCATTGTGCTTCCCCATCTGCAGTGAGTTATTTACCAGCACCAGGAGAAGCTTTACCAGAGTTCAGCTGTCTGAGGAGGTAGAATGAGCAGAGAATGCTGTGCCTGACAAGATAAGCCTCAGTTTTCTCCCCAGAGAACACAGAACAGATGGGAATGTCCCTCCAGCCTTGGTTTGGAATCACTAAAGGTAGCTTGGAAGCAGGGACCAGAAGGGACAGATCTGCCACTCCAGCAAAGGCAGGGGCTGCTGAGGGTCAGCCCCACATGGGATTCCACAGCCCCAGGGATGGGGATCCTGAAAAAAAAACCCCATAAATCTGACAGTTCCAGGAGTGAGAGTAAAGCCACGCAAACCATGACAAAAAAGTTTTCCATGGAAATGGAGGAAGGACAGCCAGTCCCCCCCAAAGGCAGGAAGCAAGCCAGGAAGTGCAGAACAAGTGGGAAGGATCCAAGGCAGAACACCCGGTGCTGATAAGGTGACTGTGGAGCAGCTGAAAGGTGGGAATGGCAAACCAGGAGTCACCAGAGGCAGAAAACCCCAGGAAAGGCAGAAGGGTGCTCTGCAGGGCGACACTACCCAGTGTTTGATGGGAATCACCTTCCCTTCAGGAGCTCCAGGAGAAAAACCTCTGAGAGTGATTCATTAGCCAGGTCCAGCTCTGAAGAGGCAGAAATTGAGAATCTCCAGCTTTTCCAGTATCCCACTGCCTTCTATGGAGATGCAGGAGGGTGCAGGCACGGGAGGCTGACAGTGAACAGACACCACGGAGAGGGACACGTGGAACCTCCCAGCCTGAGGGGAACTCTCCAGTGAGGAAACCACCAGTAATTCCTGAGCCATGGAGGGTCCCCAGGGGCTGTAAGGGCACCCCAGCAGCAGGAGTGGCAGGAAAATGGCCGTGACTGACTGACAGTGACTTCTAGAACATGTTCTAATCAGTTTTCCAATGAGGCTTATTTAAAGCATGGGTTCTTTTCACACAGTTGTCTTTTTTTTCCCCTCAGAAACTGGTCAGAGGGGGAAAAGTATTTGATTTGTCCTTATCTAAGGTGCATGAGGGACCTTGTGGATGGCTTCAGGGACACTCTGCCATGAGCTGCTGTCCCTGTGTCCTTTTGCTGGCCATCCCGGCTGCTCCAACCTTGCCCTGCTGCAGCTTCTCCGGGTGCTGGAGCTCTGAACAAATGTATTTAATGCCTCTGGTGCCAGTGTGATCCTGACTCACTTCCTGCTCTTGTGCCAAGCTATCTCCTGTATCCAGTCCATCTAATCCTTCCCACGTGGGTCCCAGGCACAGACAAGGCAGGTTTGGGCTGAAATGGGGCTTTTCTCCAGAGCTTGGTGCGTGTTTACATCAGCAATCCCTCGTGCTCCTGCTGGGCCAGGGAGAACGGGGGCGAGTTAGTTCTGTCAGTCCCAGGGCAGCAAAGAAGCCACTGATGCTGCTCCATTGATTTGTTTCCTGGGATTTCTGTATCCAGCACAAAACCCTGGAGCTGAATATGATATTTGACGTAATTCTGTAATTTTGCTTTTTCTGAACGCAGCACAATCACTTCAGTTCCTTGATTCAGGGGGATTTGGTTTGCAAACCTCTGTGTGAGGAGGTTCTGAGTTCTGTTCTCTGAGTTTTCTGTGCTTTGGGCATTCCTTTGGTTTCACTTGTGGCATCATGACATCCTCAGCCTGTGCGTAGAGCTGAGACGGAAGTCCCACCTTTAATTATTTATTGCTAATTAGGAATTGGATTTTTTATCTTTGTAGAGGTAAAAAAACCTGACTTTGGGACAGACTCAGCTGCCAGAGCAGCTTCCTCAGTGTAGTTTTTGCCTGTGTGTCTAAGAACTCTCCCAGATTTTCTCGGAATGAGTGATCAAGGAGTGCTGACAGCACACAGGGGACTCACCTGTGCTTTGGGCTGGAAGGAATATTTAACAGAGGTATATCATCCCCAGAACTCACTGACACATCAGCCCCACGGCTGTCAGAACAGGCTGCAGGGGTTTATTATTCATAATTTAGTGATGGTTTCCTGACATCTGAGGTGTTTAATGACTGCAGAAAAGTGGGAAAAGGAGCCCGTTGGTCCAGTTTGCAGGAGAGAGGAATAAAAGATTGAGCTTCACTTACTCAAAATTCAAACTGATAGGATTTGCTCTTTGAAAGTAAGAGAGTATCTCATTTTGGCTTTGAAACTTTAGATATTTTTAAGGGCTAACAAAGCAAAGTGAGGCAGTTGTGAGTGGAATTCTTCACAAGGACAGCTGACTGCTCCAACAGCTTTTAAACAAAGACTTTGGGAATTCAAAGGGCTTTAAAGCAGCTCTGAACTGTGCCCAGCTGCTGGGTGATCCATTGAAGTTTGCTGTGGAGCAGAACACATACAAATCCTCCCTGGCTGGAGAAGGGCTGTGGAATATTTAATACTCTGAGCAGCCTGTGCAGATATTCCTGTGTTCTTCCCCAGAGGCTGGGTCATGTTGTGTGCCCTCACCCTGAGCACTGAGGACAGTGACAAATCCAGAGCTTTAATTCCAGAGGAACTGGCAGCACTGAAATGATTTTCCTGCCATCACCTCCCGTTTTCCTGTGTGAATGTGACCTGATCACGTCCTACCTGTGTGGGATTTCCTCTTCCCTGGACCTTTCTCTGTGCTTCCTGCATCCACGTGGCCTTGGAATGCTACACAAGGGATGGATGTGCTGGGTGTAAATATTTATCTATTGCACAGCACCTTCACACAGGCTCCTGAGGTTCTGACAGGAGAGAGACCGGTAAATCACTCATTATTTTTACACAGATCGTAAAACCCAACTCCAGTTCATTGCCTGTTGGTTCTGCACTGCCTAAACCAGGCTCTTGGTTGGCTTTCAGGGGTGTGACCCAGCTGTTACCCACAAACATGCTGCTTTTCTGGAAAACAAATGCAATTTATTATTGGATGTTTCCTTGACCCCCCCATTCCAGTAACAGATGTTCAAAAAGATGGTATAAAAATCATCAAGTGCTGTAAAAACTGTTGGTAATGATGAAGTGCTTGTCCTGCAGGTTTATTTGCACATTTTGCTATATAAAACTGTCACCTCTTTTTACATCTCACAACTTTTCCTTGTACAGAATATAGCTGTAAACAACTTATTACCAAAAATTCCTCTGCTATTTTAAGAAGTTCCTCAGTTTTTGCTCTTTTCACTACTAATAAATAGAAGCCATTGGAGCCAGTGAAGGGAAATGTAACAGAAGCCTTCAAGTATTTTCTTGCTCTCCATGACCTTTCCAAACATGAACCTGAGTAAGTCTTTGTCCAAGCTGTTTTTCCACCCCAGATTTCCTCCCCAGGTGTTCAGGGTGAGGCTCTATTGCAGTGTTGGGCTGCAACAGCTGCTCCCACCATGGAGCAGAGCTGCTGTCACAGCCAGGACAGGATGGGGCTGAGTATTCCAGGGAGCAGATGTGGCAAAACGTTCTCCAGCTCATGAAACACTGCCTGTAGTGTGTGTTGAAAGGTTTTTCTCCTGTAACCACTGTCCTCAAAAAATACTGGTGATTTCTTTGCAGCAGCCCCAGCACAAGCCACCAGCAGGATTTGGGTGTTGCTGGATTGGCAGCAGGGAGGGAGAATTCACCTGGTGCATCCTGGGGTGCTTCAGGATGGAGGCAAAGCCTTGAGCACACAGAGCTTTAAGGAAAAAAAAGCTCTTCAGCACAGCCAGGTCAGTGCAGCAAAGGATTCTCAACCTGGAATATTCCAGTGCAGCCCCAGGAAGGCTGACTGGGCCAGGAGGGCTGAGCCCCTCCTTGTCACATGCCCAGAGTCCAGGTCTGACAGAAACATGGCCCCAGTCACAGCCACTGGTGTCCCCCCAGCTGCAGCTCTTGCATGGCTTTAGTGTTTGATGTCCCACTCCAGTTCCTGCTGGTTCAGTGCCAGCTGCCAGGATTTGGCCCCCTTAATCCAGTTTTTCTGTGCATGCCATGGGATGACATCACTGATGAGACCAGTTCATTCTGGATGTTGTAGAGCAGTAAAGCAGAAAGAAAACTTCTGACACATACACTGGGAATCTGTTTAAAAATTGGAATTACAGATTTCTGTCAGTTTTCTTCTTTCTGCCCACACTGCTGGTTTTCTTCTCTGGTGGAGATGCCCAGGGCTGATGTTCTGCCAGTTTATGGTTTGATTTTCCATAACTGCAAAGAGACAAGAAAGGGAGTTGGGGGTCTCACAGGAATGGTCTTCATCTCCAGGTAACATTCTGCGTCTCCTGCCCATCCTGCTCTGCTCAGTGAGCTCCAGTTTCAGGATGAGCCACGGGAGGGATAAAGGGAAGAACCCTGGATTCTCACAGCTTCCCCTGAAGGGAACTGAAACTGAAGTGAGCCCTGTCCTTCCCCCCAAAACTGCCTCAGGGAGGTGGGGACACAGCCAGCACGTTCTGGTGTCCGGGTTCCCAGTGCAAACCCAGGCCTCTCTCGGGGCTGTGGCCCCACAGGTGACCCCAGAGCTGTTCTGCTGGCTGGGACAGGGACACTTACTCTGATGTTGAATCCTAGCAGGTCACTGATCACTCCTGAGACAGCAGAGAGGATGACAACCCGTGTGATGTTGTAGATCAGTGGGTTCATGGTCAGCCCATACAGCCTGAATGGACTATCCAATTCCTGCAGTGACAGGACAAGGACAGGGGTCCATTAGCACTCAGCAATAGCACAGAATTCTTCCTCTGACTTTTAGCTCAGCACTGGCACTCCAACAGACTGGGCTGCCTCTGGGTCCTTTCTTAAATACATGTACAGGAATTGCCCATGTTCCAGAGACTTCTCCTGCTGAATCCAAAGGCTCTGCAGCAACCCCAGCTGCCCCAGAGCCTGACACTCCAGGCTGCAGAACCACCCAGCCCAATTTATGGGCTTCCAGACTCTGCTCACTCCTTCCCAAGACTCTCCTGGCTGCTGGCAGTGAGCTCCAGCATCAGAGCTGCTGAAGGAAAATGAGACTGGAGCAGTCTGTGCTCACCACAGCCTCTCCTCTCAGAATCACAGAATTTCTAGGTTGGAAGAGACCTTCACAATCATCGAGTCCAACCCCAACTAGATCATGGCACCAAGTGCCACATCTGGTCTTTTTTTAAACACATCTCACTTAGTTAAACCATTGCTCATCAAAAGTTCACAGCACTAATTACCCACACTGGCCTTGTGCTGCACCCTCTCCTGTCCCAGCTGCAGCAGCACTGAAAAACCCCCTTTGTGAGCCCTAACTCCAAGAGCCAAGGGAAGGGCCACATGGCACTGCCATCACTCCCTGCTTCCATAAAATCCATCATTCAGGCAGAGCATCTCACCTTCAGCAGCTTTGTGGACAGTTTCAGCACGTTGTTTACCAGAGACAGCTGCTCCTTCTTGTTTGGCTTCTTTTCCATCTTCAGGTACAAGTTTATCTGTGACAGACACCACAGGCCAGGGGCTGATATTCCAGCACCAGCCCCCAGCTGATTTCTAACAACAGGAAACTGAAGCCATTTTTGCAGTCTGCTGTCACTCCTGAAGTAGTGAATTTAGCACTGATAACATCGTTCTTTTCCAGTTGTTTTGGCTAACACACATTAACCCAGAGACCAAAATAATGTAGAATTTTGGAGTTTGAGTCTGTCCCAACAGGACCAGCTCATCCCTCCCATGCTGACCAGTGCTTTGTTGCCTGCTTGTTAATTCCTACATTTTCAAGTTTGATTCCAGTATTTAAGCTGGTTTGAAATACAATAATTATATCCAAACAAACCACAAAGCCCAGGGGAGAACAAGCTAAAGGGAGCTACCTGCTCAGTGAGCAGGATGGAAATGTTGCTGTATTTCTTGTTGGTCTCAGAGCCCAGAGACGCCAGACGGAGCAGGAAGAGGAGCAGTGCTGCCTCCCACATCAGGAACTCCCAGTTGTAAGCTGCACTCAGAAAGGTTTTGTGACCCTTAAGAACCTGTATGGGGAGAAAGCAAAGCACCAAATGTCACTGACAAACTGCCTGTTCTTGGGATTAAGTGCACAAGCACTGCCCCTGCTCCTCTGCCCAGCCCTGTGTGCTCTACAGCCACTGACAGCTCTTCCCAAGAAGTGTAAATCACTCCTGTGATGGGGTTACAGGGAAAGGTCTCATTTCTAACCTGCCTTGAGCTTGGAATTGGGTATGTTTTCCTTCTGCTCAGAAAAGGAGCCTTGTTCCTCCTCTCCCCTCCCTCTGTCCAACTAACAGGCAATGAAGTGCCTTTCCTTGTCCTGTCCCACTGGCAGCCTCAGCCAGGCGAAGCAGCTCCTGCCTTTCCCAGTATGGCCTCACACAGCAGGACTGGGATTGTCATTCCTTCCTCCGGAAACCTGTGGCTTACAGGAACAGCCACATCAGTGACAGTATCTACAAACCACCAGCTCCTGCTACCACAGCTGCCCCTTCAGGGGGTCAAGGACCTGCCTGAACGCAGCACTGACCAAGAAAACAGCCCCAGCATTGGCACTGCTGCCTGTAACAGGTCTAGTCAAGGGTTAAAAGGTGCCAGTAATAGTTCTTGACCTGCTTTTCCACATGGTGGTTACAGACATGCTCCAAGCAGCCCTCTGGAATAAATGTCCTGTGAACGCCTGAGGTCCTTGGGCAGAGTCTCCTCTCCTTTGTGCCCGAACAGCCATGTTCTGAAATTTTTCTAATGATTATAAAACCCCTGACCTTGCTCTGTAAGCACAGAATGAACCTCTTTCTCCAACTAAAAATGACAAAGCTCTTAAAAAATGCTACATTCTCTGTGTTACTCTGGATTCAAACAGCTCCACTTCAAGCCTTTTGTAGGCTGGTGAAAGAAAAGCCTCCAGCACTTGGGAGGGTTTTCCCTACTTTATAAACCACAAAGGTTAAAATCTCACCTGGGCACAGCAGATAAAAGCAATTGAAAGAGCCAATAAAAAGACTGAGGACACCACAACATCCACAGACCTCTGGGGGCCTCGTCTCTGCAGAAACAAGAACATGGGGTCAGGGCTGAGGGCAGTGTGCAGCCAAAACTCACCACAAACAGCTGGCACTGGCACTGGCACACCCTCTGCAAGAAGCAAACCCCAGATCAGAACTCACCTTTAGATAGGAACGAAGGGATAACCAGATCTTGATGTTCTCCACCTTCTTGAGCCTGAAGTGAGGGATTTCATATTTCCTGGCTTTCCGAGCAGATGTAATGTGACTAAAGAGCTTGGCAAACAAAAACCGCTGCAAGTTTAAAACAGAACCATAAATTAATTTAAGACAGAACAGATTGCTTGGGATTCTTAGTGGCACCTGGCAAAAAGGGTCACTGGGGAAGCCCAGCATGAGACCTGGGTGCTCAACCTCTCTAGCAGCAGTTGTTTTCATAGAATTCCAGACTGGTTTGTATTGGGAGGGACCTTAAAGCTCATCTTTTTCAGCCCTTGCCATGGGCAGGGACATTTTCCACTCCCCCAGGTTGCTCCAAGCCCTGTCCAACCTGGCCTTGAAGACTTCCAGGGATGGGGCAGCCACAGCTTCTCTGGGCAACAGGGAGGGGACAGAGTAAGACCCTGGGCACAGGTAAGGGAGGGAACAGGGGGTGTCAGGAATGGTATTGATAGGTAAAATTTGTGACTGATGAGTAAGAGCCTTCCCAGACTCCCCTCCCTGACCTTGGCAAGGGCTAGGATGAACATCCCATCCCATTTTTATTCCTGAAAGGCATCAGGACCTTTAAACCCACCTGTTTGTAGGTTCTCTCAGCAACACACATCATGAAGAAAAACATCCAAGTTAAGCACAGCCTTTCCAGAAAGTTGATGGCAGACAGGATGAACACTGGGGCGCTGGCAGGGGCTCCACAGAAGATGTGCAGAAGCTCCATGAGCGAAATGGAGCAGAGCTGCTCCAGGTTATCTGTGCGGAACAGTCTGTAGAGGAATGGCAGGAAGGCCAATCCGATGGTGATGATGTTTCCCAGCATTTGATACCCCACTCCTTGCTGGTGGGCATTAACCTGGCAAGCAGGAATAAAATTGGGATCATTACCTGGGGTTTGCATCAAGGAAAAGGCCTGCTGTTGTGGTAATATCAACTCAGACAAGCAGTCGGCTCTCCTTCCCTTCACAGGGCAGAGCCGAAAATAATTCCACCCATTTCAGTCCAAACCCAAAACCAACCAGCCAAATAATCAACTCTCCACCTTCAGCACCCTGCAGAGGCAACCAGAGAGAATCAGCACTGGTCAGTCTTCAAGAGACCTCCTGAATTGGGGGTTAGGCAATTTTTCAGTAAGAACATGTGGGACAACCATCTTTGCAGCTGGGGAGGGGCCAGTTTCATACTGCCCCTAATATTGCATGTGTAACTATTTCCAGGGGTTTTGGTGGTTGTTTTTTAAAGTGTGGGGGAGAAGCTGCAGTGCCACACAGCCCCCTTACCCTGCTCATGATAATCCCACTGATCTCCAGCACAGACATGTCCACCTTCTTGCAGTCATTCCCTTCCCAGATCAGAGCACTCACTTTGGCAGATGCTGGGCTGGTGTTCTGCAGCCAAAACAGATGGTTCTAGAAAAGAGAGAGGAGTACAAAATGTGGGTCAGCTCTTTCTGTCCTCCTGTAAGTAATGCCTTTGCCTAGAATGGAATTAGATTGAGGGGAGAATTCCCTTTTGGGTGAAATACTCCATTTTGGGATGAGCAGTGGTGCAGAGTGGAGGGATGGACTCGATCATTCAATCACTGATTCTGTTTAGAGCACTCCAGACCTCCATGTGGTTCTGGCCTCATCCAGGTTGTTCACCTTATACCAACAGCATCCTTGTGTGCCACTCCTATTTGGGAAGACAGGGGGTGTTGGAACCCTGGGCACTGAGAATCTCAGGCTTTCTGTGCTGACAGCACTGACCCCCAAGCAAACACTGCATTGGACCTGAGGCTGTGGAAGAGGCTTCCAAAATTGAGTGATAGCACTGGGATTGTGGGTGTGGAGTTTGAATAGAAGTGTGTAATATCACATGCTGGAAAACTTAAGAGTTTAAGGCTTTAGAATACAGTAATATACATAAAGCAAGATGGAGAATTTAGGGCATAGGCTAAGTCCTTCTTTTTCACCTTCTTTGTGGGTCTGGGTGGTGTTTTGTAATTGGGTAGAAAAATCCACATTGTGGGCCACAGGTGGCTAGTTATTGGGTTAAAAGTAAAAATAATTTAGGTGTTATTTCTTAATTGGACAGTTTATCCTTAAAAGGCCTTGCAGAGAGAGAGACAGTGCTCCATTTTCAGTTTGTTAGCTAGAAGTGCTGTAGAACTCATGATTTATGAGACTGTAATATAGATAAGAATTAATAAACATCTGAGTCTGAACAAGAAATACGGTCTGGAGCATTTAATCCCGATTCTGGCAAGAAGATAAAAGGGGGAAGAAGGAGAAGCACTCCCAGCTCCTGGATGGAAATCACCAACCTGCTGGAAGACGTCTTCCTTCAGGTCCCTGCGGGAGTCCCTGGCAGAGCGCTCCTCGCTGTCGCTGGTGCCGGAGGAGCGGCACTCGGGGCCGTGCAGGAGATCATCCCACAGCATGTCCTCCGTCTCCGAGTCCTGCCGGGTGCTCTCCGAGTCCCGCCGGCTCCCGCTGCAGCTCCGCCCCACGCTCAGGCACGACCTGGGCTCCTGCAAGGGCAGCCAAGGTCACACGGCACAGCCCCACGCGTGGTTCGTGAAACCAGCACCTCCTCATTATCCCCATCCCCATGCTCCTCCTCCTCANCATCTTACTCAGTCAGTATTTTTCATGCTCACATTCTGTACCTCATAATCCCCATCCCCATGCTCCTCCTCCTCCTCATCCTCGTCCTCATCCTCCTCCTCCTCCTTCTCCTCCTCGTACTCCTCCTTGTCCTCTCCCTCCTCCTCCTCCTCCTTGTACTACTCCTCCTCCCCCTCATCCTCATTATCCTCATCCTCCTCCTCTTCCCCCTCCTCCCCCTTCTTGTCCTCCTTCTCTTCCTCTTTTCCCCCAGCTCCCCAGAGCTTTGAGTGCTCCCAGTTGCACCCACACAGTGGAAATGGTTTAAGACAACGTTTGGGGAAAAAGCATTTCTATACCAGAACTCACACAGAGCTCATTAATTCCCTACCTCTGTTCTCAACTGACAAAATAAAAGCTGGTGTACTCATTTCAATACAAAAATGTCCTTTTTTATGCCTTTTGCATAATCTGTTTTAATATTTCATTTATATTTTGTATTAATTTATAGATCTCTATATTTATAATTTGATATTTGCACATTTCTATTTTATTTTCAGGTAGGGTGAGTGGCAGGGGCAAAAAACCAAAGTAATGAAGTGACTGAGTATGTCTCACAGAATAGATTTATTCCTTTATTACAGGAGTTGGACTTGATCCTTGTGGGTCCCTTCCAACTCAGGATAGTCTGTGATTTTAAAATCAAAATTTATTAGCTTAAAAGCTACAAGCACAGCACTGCCTCCCAACCACAAGAACAATTGCAGCAATTCCACAGGAGCAATTAGAGGCAGCTTGGACTGTCCTCTGCTGCCAGCAGTTAGTTGTTTGTTTGTTTGTGGTTTGTTTAACAAAGCAGCACAATCAGGACTGTGAACACTGTGAAGGTTTACAAAGCTGCCAAGCAGCAGGGAGGGAGGAGGTCACACCTTGCACCTGAGGATTCTGAAGCGCAATCATTTCATAACTGTTCTGATGGAGGGGGGTTGGAATGAAATGAGCTTTGGGGTCCCTTCCAGCCCAACCCATTCTCTGGTTCTGTGAACCCTGCCAGCCTGGGAAAGCTCCCTCTCCTGACTTTACAACCATACCTGCCTGTATAATGTGGATTCCAGCTCAGACTCCACAACACTGTCCGAGTCTCTGGCACCTTTCAGGGCTTGCTTGACCTGCTAAGACCAAAGGAAAACCACCTCATTATCCATAGCAAAACAAGGCGTGGAAAACAGCACTAATCCCACCGGGGTACCTGTGAGACAGCCTGGTTGAGAGAAACCAGAGGCCTCTTCTTCTCCTCGTAGCTGTTGTCACTGGAAGCCCCTTCCATGCTGTGGCGTAAGAGGATCCTTTGTGCCACGGCCCCGGCATCCTCCTCGCTCGACAGCTCATCAGAAACGCCGTCTCTGTTGGTGCCATCATCCTACAAGTGCAGGGCCAAAGCCAAGGACCAGCCTGAGTCCTAGCAAAGGCTCAGAGGCAGAGCTGCCCCCTGCACTGCCCTCAGTGCCTGCAGAGCCAGCACGTGATCCCCACAGAACACACAGAAACACAGCTCTCTTGGCATCACAGAGACTTCACAGACTTTAACTCCTTTCTCCTGCTCTTGTCTTGCCACAGAGGTAATGAGAGAGAATTTTGGGTGGGTGGAGTTGGGGCAAGGGCAGGAAGAGGAGGTGGCAGCAGCAGCTCTTGGCTGTGCCTTACCAGCAGCCTTAAGGCCAGATGAATCTACAAGCTGGGGGGTAACAAACCCCAAATCCTGGGCTGTGCCCCTCCACCAAGCTCTGCCCCTCTCCAAACTCCTTCACAGAGGAGGTGAGATGGCACAGTATGACAGAATTCCACACAGGATCTATTCCAAATTCTTCATGTGGAGTTAACACACCACTGGCCCAGAGGACACTCAAGAGTAATTCCCAAAATCTTTATGTTTCAAAGCTTTCAACAGAGGTCATGATACTTCAGCTCTTCCTCTCTCCCCACGAGATGTCTCAGTCTTGCAAGACAAAATATTTTACAGAACTGCTTTTGAAAATGGCCAATTTATTTAGTCATTATCAGCACTCTCCCTTAACTGACCACCTCGTGAGCAGAAGTGTCAACAATTACCAGAGCCTTTGGTAAGACACACATTCCAGCACTGTCTGTGTTTGACCACACTTGGTCAGGTTGGACAGGGCTTGGAGCAACATGGGAGAGTGGAAGGTGTCCCTGCCCATAGCACGGGGTGGAATGAGATGACTTTTAAGATTCCTTCCAACCCAAACTATTCTGGAATTCTGTTCTATGATTATGAAAACAAAGTACCAGCACCTTTTCAGCTGCTCAGTGAGAGGCAGAAAGGGGTTTCTAGGTTCCCTAATGCAGGCAAAGATTAGCAGAAGGAGGGAATATCTTGTATTAGATCAAACCATACAGTTAAATACCAACACACTTCTGGGCACACAAAGAATACACTGAAACTGTGATTTCAAAGGATCTCCCCTGGCAGTACCTGATGGCTCTTCTCCCCATCAGAAAGTTTACTTTTCTCTTTGGAGTGCAGCAGCCTGTGTTCAGATCTGGCCTGTCTGGGTTTGATGCCATCACCCACAGCACTCACACCACTTTCTGTCTCGGTCCCTTTCTCAGCTACCAGCTTTACTCTTCTATTCCTAGGAGAGAAAGTACAATTAAATGCTTTTATGTCAGGGAAAAACTCTTTGGGGTAAAACATTCTGGTCTTCCCTTGTCACACAGGTGCAGCATCAAACAAGATACCTAAGAGAGAAGTAATTCTTTTTGGCTGACAGGCTTTGTGTGCTGAGTCTGTTAAAAAGATTTGTATCTGCTTCACCCTCACTCGACATGTCTTTTGTAACTCTAATAGTATCTTAAAACTTCTAAATCAAGGTGAAATTTTTCATTATTTATATATATATATAAAAATAAGAGCAATTCAGAAGACAAAAGTCCTCATGAAGAGCAAGCACCTAGGAGCTGGAAACTCACCAGGAAATTCACCTGGGAAAACAAGGAAATACTATTCCATACAATCTCTCCTCCTTTTCCTTGAGTTACTTTTAGAGAAGGAAAGTGCCAAAGTGAGATAATTGTCCAAACCAGAAGGCCCAATTGCTTTTGGAAATCAGCTAAAACAGCAATATAATCTGAGCACTTAAACAAGGTCACTTATCTGATAAATAAAAATAAACTCCACCAGATTCTACAGCTCATCTAACACTTGGTCTCACATGATCTAATTTTATACAGTCTAATTTTATATGATCTAATAATGAGATACTAAATATTCCTGAGGAATCAGCTTCCCACATTACCACGAAAGTCATAATTCAAAAGAAGACTGACAGTCTGTGGGGATGTCAGTGACAGCACACGCTGTGCCTTCATTCTCTGGGCACCAAATTGCTCCCAGTGTCATGAGCAGCACAAAGCCAGCAGGGACCACGTACCTCCTCTGGAAGAGCAGACTGGATAAATTGGTCAGCAGAGATGCAGAGCCAGACTGCTCTTCCTTGCTGGTTTTGTCAGGAGAAGACCAACTGTTCCCATCCACACCCACAGGTTTGCGTAACTTCCTGAGTTTTAAGACAAGGAGAGTTAAGTTGGTGTAAGAAGCTACTTTAAGGTCTTTCTTAAAAGATCTGAAGAAGATCTGAACAGCTTTTAGGATGCCATTTTTCTGAAGTCATGCAAACAGAATACTGACTTCCAAATAAAAATCTGCCTCATACCCCCAGCCCATCAGGGCATCGGTGGGAAAGGCACAAGGGAAAAATCCAGAGGGAATCTTTGCTGCAGCAGCCTGGAGGAGGAAAAGCTGGATGCAGCCCCACCATGTGCAGCTGTGATCCCACCAGGGGCGGTGCTGGCGCTCACCTGCGGCGCCGGCTGAGCCCGTTGTTCCCTGCAGCTCTGTTCACCTGTGTGGACACGATCTGGCAGTGAACTGTCCCCAGCAGCAGCATAAGGCACAGGGGTCCCATCACCTCACTGGCACTCACAACAGGCACCATGAAGTACAGCACCACAGCTACGACTGGAAAGGGGGAAACGGCACCAACAGAAAAATTAAAGGGTCTGTCTCAACTATTTGTTTTTACTCTGCTTTGTCGTCTTATTATTTAATTTCTGCAATTACTAGTGCCACACACCTTGGAATCCACATTAAATAGGTTCCAGACAAGATCCTCATGCTTTACATTATGGACTACAAAATCATAGACTCACTAAGCTTGGAAAAGCCCTGAGACCATCAAGTCCAACCACTGCCCCAGCACTGCCAGGTCCACCCCTAACCCAATTCTCTGCAGGAGCCACATCCATACATTCTCTGATGCCACATTCCTTTCAGGAGAAGGTTTATGGCACAGCCTGTTCCCTCACCTTGCATAACATAGAGCACCAAGAGCCACATAAAAATACGCTGGGAAGTGACCTGTATCCACCACTGGCTGAACAAGGGGAAAAACACCACTCTCACAATTCCCTTCCTCGTCAGTGATGTCCAGGGAATTTCAGGCTTGGCTTTGGCAAAGGTAGAGCCTTGGAATTAAAGGGGAAACAAGCCATCATTAACTGTGAATCACAAGAATTCCCTTGCTGGAGTTGCCTTTTGGGCAGCCCCAGCCCTGCCACAGGGCTGAGCAAGGGTGACAGCAGCCCAGCTTCAGGCACCACTCAAAGCTCCACAGTCCCAGCAGACACAGCTAAAGCAGCTCCTTGTCTTCTCTCAGAGCTCTGGCTCTGACCTTTCCCCGCCCACCCAACCCTGCTCCCACCGACCACCCCTGCAGAGCCACCCCAAATTCCTCCTGCTCTGCTCTCAGGTTCCCAGTGCTCACAAGCAGGGGGTTCCCCTGGCAGCAGGGCAGGTTCTGCTTCCCCCAGCCTGCACAAGGCTGTGATGCACCCACAGAATCATGGACTCTCCTGAGCTGGAAGGGACCCACAGGGATCGCCAAGTCCATCCCCTGCCCTGCACAGACACCCCACAATCCCACCCTGGGCACCCCTGGCAGCGCTG
>WBMY01001670.1:245899-265926 GCA_013397315.1 Donacobius atricapilla
TACCGAGCCCGGCCCGGCCCCGAGCCCGGCCCCGCTCCCCTTACCCGGGAAACCCCCGGCGCTCGACTGGCTCCGCCTGCCGCCCCTCAGCCCCCGCCCAGGCAGCGCCAGCCGAGCGCCGAGCGCCGCCCCCCGCAAAACCGCGGAGAAAAGAAGCGCCCAGGCGGCTAAAGGACAAAATCAGACTTTTGTTTATTAAAAAAATACTTTACAGGAAAAAAATTCTATGCATTCCGCAGGACTATTTTACAAAGAAATAGCTTAACAGTTTGACACTGGTGTACAGTCAGCTACCGACAGCGCGGGGGGGCGCGGGGCCGCCCCCGCACACGCGCGAATGTCAATAAATACACTAAGGCCGCACAAAGCAAACAGTCGTCCAGGCAATTGTACACGTCCTCTGGAGGCAGAGACCTTAGATAAATTAAAACCACAGAAAAAAATAATCGTAGCTGCCAATCAAATCAAATCACAAAACAGCAATACAGGAGTCGGTATCTTTACATGTTGTACAGAGAAATCAGGAGAAAGCGGGTGTTTGTCTGAATGCTCGGGGTGTCCTGGCCACTGCTCAGAGCCCACAGGAAGGGACAGAACAGGCTCTGGGGGAGAGGAACCGATCCCTCCGCTCCTCTCGCACCCCCTCAGCCAGCACAGAGCTGCCCAGGCCCTGCAGGGTCCATCACTCGGCTGATTCACACCACAGACCGGGGCGGGCACGCCCGTGAAGGACTGGGGGAAAGCTCGGACGATGTGCCTTGTCCGGGGGACCTGCACTGTAACACGCAGTAAAGCTGGCAAGCACAGCACAGCCCCGGCCCTGGTGAAGCCCCCGGGAACACCTGGTGGTGTCCCTCCCTTCCTGGAAGGGAAGGCGGCAGGTACCTGCACAAGGAGACCTGGAGTTTGTCTAGAGGAGAGAGGAAACCAAAGCCAGCCGGTATTTCAGCTCTACACTGCATTTGCCAGTCCATTTCTAGCACAGCTGAGCCACTTGCCTTTATCCCTGGGANCTGCACAGACACCCCACAATCCCACCCTGGGCACCCCTGGCAGCGCTGTCCAAACTCTCCTGGAGCTCTGGCAGCCTTGGAGCTGTGCCCATTCCCTGGGGAGCCTGGGCAGTGCCAGCACCCTCTGGGGGAAGAACCTTTCCTGATATCCAACCTAAACTCCCCTGGCACAGCTCCAGCTGCTCCCTCGGTGCCATCCCCGTCCCAGAGAGGAACGGAGGCAGCACCGCTCACCGCTGATCAGATCCACATCGATCAGATCGGGCTGGATGTGCCCCTTTTTCTTCGGCTTGTTCTTGAAGCCCTGCGGGGCGGAAGGCAGGGCCGAGTTAGCGGCGAGGGGCGCGGGGCCCGCCCCGCAGCCCCCGCCGCCGGTACCTTCATCTGGGTCTGCTCCACGGCCTTCTCCCATATCTGCTGGTCGTAGGCCCCGATCTGCGGGGAGAGGAGGCTGAGGGCACGGCCGGGCCCGCGCCCGCCCGCCCCGCGCCGCACTCACCTTCTTCTGGTACCATGAAATGGCATCGCGACAGGCCATGGGGGGAGGCGGGACCGGCGCGGCCCCGGTACCGAGCCCGGCCCGGCCCCGAGCCCGGCCCCGCTCCCGTTACCCGGGAAACCCCCGGCGCTCGACTGGCTCCGCCTGCCGCCCCTCAGCCCCCGCCCAGGCAGCGCCAGCCGAGCGCCGAGCGCCGCCCCCCGCAAAACCGCGGAGAAAAGAAGCGCCCAGGCGGCTAAAGGACAAAATCAGACTTTTGTTTATTAAAAAAATACTTTACAGGAAAAAAATTCTATGCATTCCGCAGGACTATTTTACAAAGAAATAGCTTAACAGTTTGACACTGGTGTACAGTCAGCTACCGACAGCGCGGGGGGGCGCGGGGCCGCCCCCGCACACGCGCGAATGTCAATAAATACACTAAGGCCGCACAAAGCAAACAGTCGTCCAGGCAATTGTACACGTCCTCTGGAGGCAGAGACCTTAGATAAATTAAAACCACAGAAAAAAATAATCGTAGCTGCCAATCAAATCAAATTAAATCACGAAACAGCAATACAGGAGTCGGTATCTTTACATGTTGTACAGAGAAATCAGGAGAAAGCGGGTGTTTGTCTGAATGCTCGGGGTGTCCTGGCCACTGCTCAGAGCCCACAGGAAGGGACAGAACAGGCTCTGGGGGAGAGGAACCGATCCCTCCGCTCCTCTCGCACCCCCTCAGCCAGCACAGAGCTGCCCAGGCCCTGCAGGGTCCATCACTCGGCTGATTCACACCACAGACCGGGGCGGGCACGCCCGTGAAGGACTGGGGGAAAGCTCGGACGATGTGCCTTGTCCGGGGGACCTGCACTGTAACACGCAGTAAAGCTGGCAAGCACAGCACAGCCCCGGCCCTGGTGAAGCCCCCGGGAACACCTGGTGGTGTCCCTCCCTTCCTGGAAGGGAAGGCGGCAGGTACCTGCACAAGGAGACCTGGAGTTTGTCTAGAGGAGAGAGGAAACCAAAGCCAGCCGGTATTTCAGCTCTACACTGCATTTGCCAGTCCATTTCTAGCACAGCTGAGCCACTTGCCTTTATCCCTGGGATGTTTTAGTCACCAGCACTTGATTTAAAGTCGAGGCTAAGCCTCAGCTCTGTTTCACAGAGCATTTGGTCAGTGACAGCCGTCTCTAGCACAAAGCTGGAGTATTTTCTACCTGACAACACATCACAGAGCAGATCCCCATAAATGGAGCATGGAGGATTTGCATTAACTGGCCAGCACATTCATATTTAGGAACTGTTCTGTATCTGCTTTCCACTGAGAATAACAGAATGTTAAGATGTTGGAACGGACCTTAAAAATGACCCAGTTCCAACTCCCTGCCCTGTGCCCAACCTCCCACTGGGCCAGGCTGCTCAACCTGGCTTTGAAAACTTCCAGGGCTGGGGCATCCACAACCTCCCTGGGCAACCAGATCCTCACCACCCATCAAACTTCTTCCTTAGCTCTAACCTAAATTCCTCCTCTTTTGATTTGGACATATTCCCGCTTGTCCCCTCACTCATGTCCTGATGAACAGCCCCTCTCCAGCTTCCCTGCAGATCCTAGAAGGGGCTGTGAGGCGTCCACTGAACAGCCCCAACTTCCTCAGTTCAGAATAAGCCATCAAATGTGCCAAAGTTTGATTAGCTCATTAAGGAGCCTGCTTTATGAAATCTTGGGAGAAATTCAAATAGCAGCTATTTAACATGAGATATTCGGTAATATTTACTGGATTTGTTCTGCTCAAACACTAAGTGGCTTGAAGTCATTACTTCCTCTCTAAACTGCTCTAGCTCATAAAAAATCAGTGTTCTACAGGTCTTGGGCTCGAAAACATTTGCATTCATCCCTTCAAGGCTTTGTTCTGGGCACTGAAGCAATGGCCGGAGAGTGAGCAGGTTCCCAAGCAATCCCTCTCACACTTTACATCCAGAGGTGGAATTTGAAAGTCTGCCAGTTTGGTTAAAGCACAGCAAAGCTGAGCATAGATTTAGGATGAGATTCTCAAACAGCTTGTTCCTCTCTCCCTCAGTCTTCCAAAATAGTATAGCATCAGCAACATTCAGGCCATTCAAAGATACCTTTATTTATGTGCATTTAAATCTGACATTAGGTTTTAAGTTAGTAACTGAGCAGAGCACAGAGAGCATGATGCTATTGGTCATGTCCCTCCATGCAAGAGGACGTTAGAGCATTTTCCAGGTACTTCAGGCTGTCATCACAGATTTCACTAAAGCTACAGCTTGGAAGGTAGCACAAACCACCCTAGTCTTCCTTCATCCATTTGAAAACGCGCTATTAGAATTTACAGAGGACAATTTCCAAATAGATTTCATTCCATTCCAATTTACCCAGCGAGCAGACAGGTTGGTGCATGGGGGCTCTCAGAGTTTTTGCTGCCGCTGCAGGCTTGCTTGGCCCCTGCAGGTGTGACAGTTCCTGAGTGATCGGTGCCGGCTGCCAGGGCAGGGCCCCCGGCATGGGCCAGGGAGAGGCGCGGAACGGAACGGGCACGTGGAGTGGAAGACTCGCAGACTTGGTCAAAAGGAAAAGAACACCCCTGGGGAATCTTTGAATGTGAAGGATGAACTGAAACCACTATTGCCTGTGAGGAATTTTACTTTGCACAACCCTTAAAGCTATGAAATTCCTCTCAACATAAAAAGTGGAAAAAACCCACCAGAGAACTGACGGCTCGTTTCTGAGCTGCGCTGAGTCATCTAGAATTTCTGCTAAGATTAAATTACACCCCTGCATGAATCACATTACTTCTCATCATAAAAGCTTTCCATTCTAACACCTTATTTACACAGATTACTAAACGAGTCACTACCACTTCAATCTGTAAATTAGTTTTAAATTGAAATATTTCCTAGTCCTCATTTTTGTACCGAAGACAATACATACATACACATAAGGAGTAATACAGGTTCTAACTAATCACTGCAGTATCTTCTGAGGATTATTTCTCTATTCAGTTTAAAATAGTGACCTCTACACTGAGGTGCTAATATGTATATAAAAGCCTACACAAACAATATTGCACAAAGTAAGATTTATAATAGAGTAACATATTTTAGAGACCCTTATAAAGAGAAGAGTAATAATTGGTATTAAAAAGATGCATCCAGAACTAACACAGCATCTTTGCTTTTGTCTAGTCTAACATAGTGTTTCAAATCTTTCCTACCCCAGTGAGGATTAGAACAAATAAAGTTATCTGGAGACAGCTTAAGTTGCACCAAACCCCAACTTGTACTCTAAATGTGGGGAGGGGGGAGGGAGAGAGAAAAGGGACTTTTCCTTTTGATGACTGGAAAGGGCAGTAATAAATGGGGTGAGTGAAAGTCAAATACAGATTACACCTTAACATCCAGAAATATTGAAAGATCGTTTAAAAACTGTTGCTAGCTGACACTCTACACACTGAGCATGTGCTGCTGATTTTTCCACAGTAACTGGGCACCCAGGAGCTACAGGTGGAAAAAGCAGTCCAACGCCAAAATACTTTTTATTGTGAAATACTAATACAGAACTTACACAGTAAGGCTGTCCTTATTCCAGAAGTCAGGTATCAGCTCAATGCTTATTATATTAAGTGCATCAGTACAAGGGAAAGTGTGGATCCACTGGACACGTTACGACCCGATCAAAACAAGCTGCCAAGTTGGTTAAGTATTTTAAAGCCTTAAAGTGCTCAAAGATAGCAGTTTCCTCCACAAGACTACCAAGAGGTTCTCTAATTTTGACACTAGCATTTATCATGTTCAGGGAAGATGTATTTTGGAAGCAAAAACCCTCACACCAAACAACATAAGCAGTGCTATGAGAAGTGTTAGGTCAGTAAGTCATTGCATTTCAACAGGAATCAGACACTTGCTTCAGTTCTTTTTACAGGTCACCCTTGTAGGAACTGTAAGAAACATCAATTTCTACAGCTTGTATATAAACCAACATGTCAAGAATGGACATACCAAAAATGCCACAAATCATCAAAAGTGCTGTGCTTTCTCTATTTTTTCTTTTTTTTTTTTAACTTTTTTAAGCAATTAAAATGAGATGGGGAAGTCACTTTGCAGGTCTTCTACAAAAGCATCAGTTTCTGGTGAAGTAGAGATAAAGTAGAAGTAGGGAAATAACACTGACCAATGGAGTTCAATCATCTCATGTTCCTGGAGGAATTTCAATCTGACTTTGAGAAGATATTCAACATCTCTTTACTTAAACAGAAAGAAGTGGTAGACCACTGTTACAGGTTGTACTAAGGGGTTAAAATACAACTTGAATTTTGCATAATCTGTGTAAAAAAGATATGCTTGACATTTTGGAATGTCACCTTTCTTTATAGAATTATAGGCAAGATTTCTCCAATAAAACATAAGCCAGTTATAAAACTATAACTTCACATCAAAATTTTAAAAAGTTGTTTAAAAAATGTTTGAATATATACATATCACACAGAAGAGCCTGCATGATCCTGTGGATTGTGTTGCTGATCAGACTCTATTTTAAAACCTGGAAGGGGCTGGGCCACCTGATCTGGTTGCACAAGTCCTGATATTGAAGAAACAGAGGAGGAGAGCACCCCTGGGGTAAGCTGAATTTCTATACCTGGTTCTTCAGACTCTATTTTTACACTCACACCTTGGGGTTCACCTTCTGCCTCTGTGTTTCCAGGAACATCACTGTTCAGGCTTGAATTGCTTTCTGCTTTTGGAGAAGTCTCCCCCACGGGGTGATACTGTTTGAGTCTGATGTGCCAGGCTAAGCTGCAGACTGCTGACACTGTTTTGAACTGATGAATGACATTTCTAGGGATGAAGTAGATGTCATTGTCACACAACTGAATCCTAGCATAGCGAATGCCTTCCCGTCTCATTTGGTTTAGTTTGGCTTCGTCCACCCATTGAACACACTGGGAGAAGGAGAGATGGGACAGTTAGTGGTAAACTCTTCACACAATTCAGCACCTTCCTGTTTTCAAGTTAATTTGTGTCTAAATCAGAATGTTTCTGTTTCACGGGTAAAACTTCAAATTCAAATGAGAACTGAACTTTCAAATACGATTTCTCTGATGTGCACATCTTGAGAGGAGAATGAAGAGGTTTCTATAGTTATAGTTAAAAACAACAATGGGCTGCATTGTTTGGGCTGGCAGGACTGCATTTAGCTGTTTCCATAGCCCAAGACAACATCAAACATTAAAAAAAGCAAGAACAGGCACACACGGCTTAATCAACAGACTGTTTCCATAGCACACCCTGAGACTCACAGCATGAACCACAGCTTGGGGGAAAGGAAAAGAAAAAGGTCCCTTCCAACTGAACTGTTTTATTCTGAAACACAAGGAAATCTACCTAAGAGAGCTGAGAGGATACAAAAGGGCTGACTTTAGGGAGAAGCTGGGATCTGTCAGAAACTCCTCCCAAAACACCAGGAATGAGCTGTCACGAGGACAGATTTGATACCTGTGACACTGGAGGTTCATGCAGGTCCAGCTGAAGTCTCTGCACAACATCAGTGAAGTCTTCAGCATGAAAACAAACCACATCTTTGGTTATACGAGGCTGGTCACTCCTAGGAAAAAAAGAGAATTCCAAGAATTTTGGAAGTATTTGAATTACAGAGCATTACAGCTCTTCCCAGCAGAAAGCTGCATTGAACCAATGACCTGCTCCAGGGTTACACTGTGCACAAAGTCTCAACCCTTCTCAATACTGTATTATTTTGAAAAAGAGGGATAATTCATAGATTTCCCTTTTTTCTCTCTCCATTGTTGCTGCATTCACAACCAAGTGATGTTTGCATGGACAATATACTGAAAAGCCTGAGAACCAGGTTCAAACTGCCACTATCAAAGTCCTCTGTGTTCTAGGAACCATGATTTGCCTGAATTTTTCCATTCTATAATTGGACAGAAATTATTCTGCATTAAAGGAAAAATGTAAAATTACAAAGTAACACTGAAGTTGAAGCGGTGAGGAATTTTATTCAAGAGCTGTGAACCAGAATATAGGAAATACTGGCATCTTCTATTCTAATGCTCTTGCTAATGATGCTGTCCAATTTCTACTGTAATTTCTAGCTATTACAACAATGCAAGTCCAGCTTCTCTGCAAGGCCAACAGCAATATCCTGGGTACATGACCTGAGAAAGCACTGCAGCTGTGAAATTAATTACACTGAGCTCTGGGACTACAGTTACAAAAGCTGGAATTAATATACCTGCTCAGGAAAAGAATAATCAAGGATGATGGTAAAAGTTTAAGGCTTTTGCATATCACTAAAATATTCTGCAAGCTGCTGTTACAAATGTTTTTACTGCCACAAGATGGAAAAACAGGAGGTACACAGCTTGAGGTTTTCAGCTCTGTGCAGCTTTTGTGAATCACAGAATAAATTAGGCTGGAAAAGACTTTAAGATCATCTGGTCCAACCTATGACCTAACACCTCCTCATCAGCTAAACCATGGCACTGAGTGCCACATCCAGGCTTTATTTTTAAACACATCCAGTGACTCCACCACCTCCCTGGGCAGACCATTCCAGCGATTGTCTCATCACAGAGTTCAAACCATTTCTGATTAGGTTTGTTCTGCGAGGAATTATTTTTTTGTCATGAAAAAGAGAATAGCTGGATTCCAGCAGCACTTACCATTCCCCAAACTGCACAGCCTTGAGCACCCCGACGGCAGCTGTGCTCTGCCAGTCAAAGCCCTGCCCCACGTGGTCAGCGTGAGCTCTGGTCCTGTCCTCGAACAGGACCTCGCGGGGCTCGCTGGTCCGAGGTAGGTACTGCAGGTTCTTGATCTCATTCATGGACCTGCAACGGGGTAAAAACACTCACCAAAAATGTCCCTGCGGCTCAAAAATTAACATTTGTAGTGAAATAATCTTAAAATTCTCGGTGCTACAGGCTTCAAGGGAATAAAGCGCTTCCCTCTGATTTTTTTCTAGGTGTTTATTTGGTGAAAGATTGAAACAAAACCAGCAAAGTACAATTCAGGTTATGAGATCAAACTTTACAAAACAAATCAAATCATGTAATTCTTTTGTTCACTTGTGCTGAAAGACTTCCTCCAAGAATGCACTGGTATGTAAAATAGAGCCATCTTACAGAACCTGAGCCTCGGTTATTTGGGAGTACATCCAAAAATTCTTGAAGCAACAATTAGAATGTGCCTCCAAATCTCCTGAAATTTGTTTTAGAGCACTCTTTCAGAGACAGAACGCAAGAATACACAAGAACTCCTGGGTAGGCAGCGTTACAAGTACTTTAGCACTGACATTAGAATGCAGCATGAGCAGTAGAAGAATCTCTGCTGTTTTACAGCATTCCACCTGCCCTTAGCACCAAATTGGTTCTTGCCACAGAAATAAGATGAATTAAGTCTCTCGAAGGATAATAAAAAGAGATTTTCATCTTAAACTATGGATCTAGGATATGTGAGAAGTACTGAAAGATACTGGCAGAAGTAGTGAAATAAAATAACCATCACAGTAACATTTGCTTTATCAGCTAAGCCACCTTGAAACAAAGTGAAAGTGAAACTTAAATCTGAATTAGTCCTCCGAAGAGCCAGTTACGTATCAAGTACTTTGCTTTTGTTCTCAAATCACAGACTTAACTGCAACCTTTTGCTTCGAGTCCAAAAGGAAAGCCCAGCCTTACCGGCGCCGTTTGAAGGGTGATTTTGGCATATCAGCTGTGGGGATCATCTGCTCTCCTGGCCTCACCCACATGATGGGCCCATCGTCACTCTGGGACCTGCACTGCAGTCTGAGACTGGAAAGAGTCCCCCAGGGCAGTGTCATCTAAAAGAAAATAGGAACAAAACAACCCACAAAACACACATAACACAAAACACTGGGTGAGATAGAAAAATTAAATGATGCCTTTGGTAAAACTGGTTCAAATCTGCTGTCAAAAGAATTGCATAGAAACTAAGTAAGTTTGAGAGGGTAAAGACATTCCAAGCTAATTTTATCAAGCATAATTTTTAGGGAAGTAGAAGTACATGTACATATAATAAACTTGGGGTTTCTTTTAATTAGCCACCTCATTCCATGCCCTTCAATCGGACACAGAAAAGAATGAACCTCAGTAGCCCAAATAAGCACATCAATAAAGAAAACACCTTACAGTTTCTAATTACTTGAAAACCTAACAATTGCTTAAATATCTACAGTGCTCTGAACACACCACAAGTTTCTGCTTACTCTAAGAAATGGAGATTCTTCCAACATATCTAGGAACTCTGGGAAGTAGTCCCCCACTTCTTCATCCACTGCTCCCACCAGGCTGATCTGGCGCATGGGTCCTGCTCTGTAGGTGCCACAGCAGTACGTCCGATTGACCTGGGGCCAGACAGGAGACACAACAGCACCACAGCTTTAGTTCTCCCAGGGGAGATGAAAACCAACTACCCTAACGCAGCTGGGATGAACCTTGGGCCCATCTGAATCTGTTTCAGCAGATGGGCCTTTAGGATACACACAGGGACTGTTTAGAACAGAAGAGAAAGAAAGGACTCGTGCCTGTACTGACAGGAAATCCTTCTGAGGTTTGAATAACAGCAAGTGAGTATTTGATTAATTCAGGAACAATTCGACACTTCCAGGCTGACTTGAGAAAACAACCACACAAGGTTTCATTGTGACTCAGTCTTTCACCAGCAAGCTTCAACTCTCCACTGGTTTGTGCAGTTGGACTGTTGCTTCTACATCTCAAACCGGATGCTCCTGGGATCTGCACGTTCCTCATTTCCCTCCTGTCCCTGAGGTCCTTCCCCTGGGAGCGCAGTGACAAACCTCAGTGTCCTTCATGCAGCGGTTCTGGTGATGCTATTATATTATATGCAGAAAATAGCAGAAAACCCAGAGGAAATGAGAGGTGCCAGCGCTCATGGAGAAGAATTTTAGGATAAGCATTTGCAGTAGAAGCTGCTGTCACTGCTGGGGCCAGAAACGCTTTCATCTCACAGCTCGTGGACATCCTCTAGAACACAGACTGTTCCACTTCCCTGGGTCATCTGGAAACCTTTCTTGCCAAATTCCTGTTCCCAGAGGAGAGCCATGGCAAGACTCCAGTGTTCTGTGGCCTCATCCTATGGGCTGCAGCTGGAATGTGCCATATGGCCACAGAGGAGCTCTGTGTGGATACCAAAGCTAAGTGACGGTACAGAGCACAAGTTTATAGAGCACACTCAGCTGTGTCTGAGCCCCAGCCTTCCACCACCCTGCAGTGTTCTAGGCGTGAAAACCTCCAGCTGTTCTCCACGGCTGAGCAGTGGGACAGTACGGACAATTGCTGGTGAATTTGCAGTTTAACAGGCATGTTCACACACTGTGATGCATTTTGTAACTCCACTCATAGATACGTGGATGCAGCAGCGTAGCTTTAAGTTTAGTTTCAGTTCTGCGTGTTTAGCCAGCAAACCAGATGTCATTAAACTACTTCACGCAGTTGCCAAAGATAAATTAGGAGAGACTAACAAAGGAAGACTAGAGTTACTGCTGCAATTTTATCCTCCAGCAGCAGCCATAGATAATTATAGGAATTTAGCTCACTCTTTTTGCTGAATGCAGCTCAGAGCATGAGCACTGGAACACCACAGCAATGTTTTAGTTCTGTGCACCCACAGAAAAACTAAGGACTGAAGTGCTCTGGTTCTTGTCCAGTGAAGCTGAACTGCCTGGCACTGTTTATGTAAGTGGAGACAGACTCCTTCCAGATGAATTCTGTGCTACTGAAACCACCTGGTGAGAGTCACTAGTGTTTCACAGGTGTCTGTCATGAGTTAAAATGAACTCTAATTCCATACGCAGTTTTTCCTTGTAATGCTTTTAAAGGAAATGAAAAACGAGAAGCTTTAACTTTGCTTTTCTTTAATGCACTGGAACAATGAAAAAATAGGCAAGAACTCAGGAGTTTTAAAGGAAACAGTAGAAATACTTCAGGGAAACATTGGATTTCAATGTTTTGCTAGTTTTTAATAGAAACTAAAGGAATATAATAGACTAGAGAATTAAACCCAGAACATATTTACACTGAAAACATGCATGAACTCACAGCAATCCCCAGCAGGCTGTACTATTCATCTCAAGCACCTCAGTCACAGGAGATGTATTCTACCAGTTTAATATGCCATTATAAACTTGTTCAGTTCTTTTTTGAAACAGCTTCCCTCTCATTCTTAATTCCTTCTGAGCAGCAAACACCAACTCTACTGGTTAGGCCAGTGGTCTCAAGAATAGGATGTAATGAATATTTAAAAGAGCAGGCACTTGCCCTCACTTTACAGCTGGGTGGTTTAGTGTCCCATGGGTAAGCACCCTGCCTGCGGCACTGCAAACTGCTTGGGCCTCTCGCTCACCAGGAGCTCCAGATTCCCTCTTGGCTCTATTTACTCCACAGCCACCCCTCATGGCAAGGGAGGAAAGCTGAGATGATGAAATAGCTGAAGTCACTTTGTTATATCCATTAGGACCTCTCTGAGTGTTTTTAATTTTTGTTTAAAGTTCAACTCTTGTTTAGGAATTGAGCCGAGGTGACTCCAGTTCATACGGCTGCCAGAAGTCAGTAACTTATTTACACAGCACCTCCCTTGCTATAATTTGTTCCCTGTGCTGCTCTCAAAGCAGCAGTGGACCACGAGCAGCCACTGGCAGTGATTCCAGTGTTGCAAAAGGACAATGGGGCAGTAAGACCACTCAGGCAGCCTGTGCCCTTTCAAATGGCACCCAGCCGTCAGTGCTGTGTGTACCCCCCACTGCACACACCCCGCACTGGCCGTGAGTTACGGGCACGTTTAAAATTAGCTCTAGAACGCTCCTGGAGACATTTTCTCTCGGCTGCACCGTGTGCCTATCAGTGTTTCCCACACCTGGGTGAGAACAGAAGCAGACAGAGGCAGTGTTTCCTGCCAGAGGCCCAGAGCTGGTGTTTATTTGCATGTTCCTGAGCCACTCCAGCCTCACCACGGGTTAAGTGAGCAGCACAGGGTGAGAAGAGGACACACAGATGAGGCATCAGCTGGAGACAAATGAGGTTAAGTCTCAGAAGTTTCTCTCCAGTTGCAAGAAAAGCATGAATCAGTTGACAGCAACAATATTTCAGCATGCCAAGTCAGCTATAAAACCAACCACACAAACACTTGGCTCCAAGGAAGAAAGCAAGAGCACAAGGCTGGTTCCCGCTGAAGGACAAGGCAGAGACATGCCAGCACAGCAAGGGTGACACGTTTGACTAAAATCTGACATAGTGCAGGACCACTGGGCATTGTTTGTGTGGCTTCAGTGACAAACCAAATGAAGTTTGCAGTACAGATGCACAATTTCTGCATCTCACACTTTGGTAGCTACTGCTAAAAAAAACTGCCCTTCCAGAATCAGAGAAGCTCACATGGGGCAGAAAACCAAACTGTGATGTGGTTCATGCACCAAAGCTGTCAGGGACAGAGTAACCTGTCCTGAACAGCAGGAGTAAGAAAACGTACCCAGTTATCACCCGCTGGCTGCTTCTCCCACCTTCTTCCCAGAAGGAACAGCGGCTTATGCAAAACCTACTTCCCCAATTCTCTTTCCTGGCCTCTTCCCAGAACCCCCACACACCCTCTGTGACAGCCTAACTGTTCTTTGGATCACAGAGAGAATTCATCAGGCAGTTGATCAGTCAGGGAAAAAAAGCAGAAGTGTTTTTTTAACTCTAAATATATTCCCATTCACTGAGTGGAAGCAGTTGTACTGAAACAAGCGATAAGGAAAATAAGAGTTCATTCTAGCTGCACTGCAAAGAGCTTCCAAATTAACATGTGCCCTTGTGCGAGGAAAGCTTACAAACTACTGCTCATGAGTCTTGAAAGCTCTCAGCCCAAGTGAACAGCTCCACACTAAAGCTGAGCTCCAGCACTGAAGTACTGGAACCAATGAGAGCCAAGGCAAGCAAAAAAATCCAGAGGACACTAAAGCTTAATTATTTTAAGATGCTGAAACCAAACATTTATGTAACAAATACACGTTGGAGTGCTTTGCTATCAACTCACTGCCCTGAGAACGGAGGAATTCACCTTGCAAGGCAGTTAATTATCACTGGACTTACTAAGTCCTTCAGATTAAAGTCCTTATTTTGAATACTACAATTCAGTTTCTCTAAAAACACAAAATAAGTCAATGTTGTGCCAGCCAAAGGTCACATTAAATTGCAGGTTCCAGAACAAATTTTGGTTTCTTGACACTGAATCTTCAGGATTCAAGACTCCCTAGTGCTCCAAATCCCCTCAGCACAGGTCAGTGCAGCAAACAAACTCATACACAGAGAAGGAACGCAGAATGGGAGCAACTTAATTATAAATAATCAGTGTTACAGCATACAATAGTGCAACATGTTTAATCTGCAAAAGCACAACTCTGAAATGCTTCTGTGCTGTACAATTCTCATTCAGGAGGGTGGAAAGTGAAGCTTGGCCAGTGTGTCCATCCCCCTCAGAGCTGCCAAGGAACAGCAGCACAAGAGCCACGTGCATCCCCCAGGCCTGGAGCAGGGCACGGCCCCTTCTCCATGGCAGGACAAGCCAGCCTGCCAAACCTGGGCGGGCCCACCACCGATCTCAACGTTCCCTTCAGCTTTTCCACCATCTGTATTCTCTGAAGAGCCTGCTCCAGCTGCCTGTGAGAGCTCCCCTGCTCTGTTTGCTCAGGGAGAGCTGCACTAACACACTTCAGCCAGAGAGGATTAACCAGGTCATGCTGGAGCTGGGTTTAGAGAAGTGGTTTAGACCAACTGAACCTTATGTCATGACTCAATCTTAATCAAGTTTAGACAGTACTTAAAATAGAATTAATTGAAGCACCAGCAGACTATAACCCAGCAAAGCCTCTTATTTATTACCATACATTCCTCACGTGTATTTATAGTGCCAGTGTTCGTGTTCACAGGACATTCACTAAGAAAAAAATGCAATTGTTAAACATTCCAGTGGCTCTGTTTGGCCACTTCAGGGGTCATCACATGTACTCAAGCCAGCATGCAGACAAGGACACTGAAGAACACAGAAAAATCATTAATACAGAAGACTTTAAAGCCTGACCTGTGGGCACATTTCCCATCTGCAGCACCCAGGTGTGTGCTGGCAGAAGGGCTATTGCCCGCTGCAGTGGTTCCTATGCTCAGAGCCTGTTTTGGGGTACTCTGCACCCAGACACAGCTCTGTCAGCACAAAGAATTACCTAAGCCGAGAAACAGAAGCTGGCTAAAAGAAGTGCTGCAGCAGCAAATCACTGTCAAGCAAAAAGCCAAGTGTCAGAATTATTCATTTAATGCTATTCAAAGACTTCACAGTGAGCACGCAGAAACTTTCTGTAAAGCAGGAACTGTTTTTCCAATGCTTGCTTATAAGCACTTGATAAACCCTGCGGAGATCCATCCACAAGCACTAACACTCCAAAGGCTGTTGGTAAAGGTGTGTTCCTACCACTCTGAACTGAACTCCACTACAGTTTCAGATTTATCCTCCCAACAGGTGAACTAGCAAATGTAATTAACATCTCGAATAAAGATCTTAAAGGAAATCAGCACTTTGGATCCATTCTCAGACCAAACAAAAAGAAGCTTTATTCCATCAAAAAGAAATTTATCTAAACTGCAGTCTTGTGGTATACTCAAGATACTTCTGAGTTTGATCACAAGATTAAAATCCAAGAGATTTTCACATGGGAAACTTAAAATTAGCTTAGTTTTTACTGTTGAATCCATTTAAGTTACATGGAGATACAGCTTCAGAATTTAAACTAGTTTAAGCCTACCATGGAAACCAAGGGGGTAAACAAAATGAAACTGCTTTTCCAAGGCAATTAAAAAGATCCTCTAACCACCTTCAAGTTAGAAAGTTTAAACAGCATAAGGTATGGAGGGAATTAAGACGTTACAAACTTTGTGAATCAGATATACTGAAACATGAAAAGTAATGTCATAGCAAAAAAAAAAAAAACAAACCCATAAAGAAACAACCCCGAGACCCCCAAAACAAACCCCAGCTCTACTGACTAGAAAAGCAGTGTCAGCATTTGCAGTCTCTGCAACCCTTGACACAGACTTTGCTGTTGTTTTGAACAATCTCGGTGTTTTCCCAAGTTTAGAAGAAAAAGATGCTCAGTGCAGATCTTTCCTTAGGTCGCAGGTAGCAGTGTCTGAGCTGTGATTCACCAACTACCAGGGAGCACACAAAAGCCTTAAGCAGAAGCAGGAATAAACAGCACAGTAGTGTAGTCCTAACATCACCTTTCTTCATCTGCTTAGAAAATAAATTTGTGACTTATCTATTTTAAATCAGGTTTGCTCTGGGTTACTGAGACTAATGAAATCTAGATATTGTGCAACATTTATGCTTTTGAATAATTCTTACCTGAGAGTGAAAATTTGAAATTGTTGTTGTTTCAATGTCCTTCTTGCCCAAAATTTCCATTTTCACTGGAGTGTTTGGAAAGTTAAAAGCAAAGTAATCCAGGAAGTCTGGTAAATAGGCAGCTGCTCCGTGCACTATGGCTAAAGCATAGTAAGCTGCATTTTTATCATTTTCACTGAACGACAACGCAAGAAACTCTTCTGCAAATCTCTCCATCTCCACTGGAGACAAAAATGAGAGTTCATCCATGTAGGCGTGCAGGACCAGGGCACCGCCATTGGACTGGTGCTCCTCGTGAATGAAGTTACTGAACTTAGTGCCAGTCTTGAGGAAGCTGCTGCGCACAGAGTGCTCCTGGTGCGTCACAAATGGGGTCTGCACCCCCTGCGGTATCCGGTACTCCTGCATGCCCAAGTTCAGCCTGCACAGCTGCTCGTCCTTCAGGTACCTGAAGGATTCCTTGCTCATTTCCAGGTTGTCACACTGCCCTTGAGACAGAGTCTCCTTGTCAATGCGAGTGAGCCCAGCGCACACTGTCTGCACCTCTTTGTTGTACATCTTCAGGCGTTTCCCCCTCACATCTTCCCGATGTTTCTTTTTCTTTTTTTTCTTTATCTTCTTCATAATAAGACTGTCAGCTCGCTGGGTTTTGCCATTCTCATCTGGAGTTTCTGGCAGCAACAATAAAGAGAAGATTAGAGTTCTGCAGTTGCAGCATATTCACCCCGAAAGAATTCAGGCCTCTCGCTGAAGGGACCTATTCCCAGGGAGACTGACCAATTGTAAAACATTGCATTTTCGGTTGTATAATTAAGTCAAAAGTCAGGGTATTTATAATTATACAAATAAAGCCTTGAATTAAGGAAAACTTCCAAAATTCTAGCTTAATATTTTCAAAATACTTCCATTTAAAACAAATTCATTAGAATACCTTTAAAAGGAGTCAGTATTTCAGAACATCTATAATTAAGTACATTAATAGCTTCTGACATTTAAGGCAGTACCACACAGGGGAAGAGGATAAACAAGTATGTGTAACATTTAAACATTAGGACTTTCATTACAGAACACTTCCCTGCTTTTGGACACGTGATACAGAAGCAGAGTAGCACTGAAGAGCTACAAGCTTTACTTACATTTAGAGGTAAAACCACTTAAATAAATCTAAGATTGCTGATCTTTTAAAATTAAAGGACCCAAATCATCACATCAACAGATTCAGTCTTATAGTTAACAATTCAGTTAATGGAGAGAAAGAAATTAAAAGCCTGTTTCAGTTGTTTGGGGGTTTTTTGACGTTAATCAGCCTCTAAAAGGCTGAGAGATAAAATGTAAAGAAGTATTTCTGTCAGGGAAAATGGAATAGTTTAAGTTGTTCTTCTTTCAAGAATAAAAACTAATTCAAATAACGTTTAACAAGGGACAAAGGTAATTAGAAAACTTGATGCTCCAGCTGTTAAAAACTCAATTGCCAAGACAAGATTTTAACGTGCCTGAATCAAAAGAACCATTTCATCCAACAATGCCCATAGATCTCCAGGAGCTGCGTTAGCAGGATAGCCATGGGGATGAAAACAACCTGCTGCTGACGGCAACACCTGACAAAGAGGCAGTAACTAAAGATTTACCATTTCCCCTCAGCACAGGGCTTTGTCCTAATAAAATTTCCTTTCTTCGCCTGCACATGGGTATTCCCTCTTTATTATCTTAGAGCACTTAAGTTAAAGAAAAAAGCCATGTTGCAGTGTTTTATGGGAAAGGACATAGTGATAAACACGGGCAGCTCCAGGTTCCTCGGTGTAACCAGTGTTTAACTGGATCATTACTGCTTTGGTCTCGGAGCTCGTTACTAGAGAGGGCTGACCTTCAGAACAGCCTGGAGTAAGGAACAGAGTTACTCATGGAGCAAAGAAAGAGCTGATTGCTTAATCCTCGCTTCATACAATAGTCTCAGGACCTGAAATACAAGTTTTCAGGTGCTGCTGCAGCCCTCGCAAACAGCAAAGGCCCTGCTCTTTCTATTTCAGAGAAACCAGGAAAAGCAGGGTGGTATCACTTCTGGGAAGGCAACTGAAACGGTTATTGGAATGGGGATTTCTGCAAGACTCAGACGTGAGGAGTGCACGGTTTGCTCACTCACTGGGCTCTCAAGCACAGCCACTGCCTCACTCACTGAGTGAACGTGAGAGTCACACACCAGGTATTCATCCTTGTGGGAGCAGAGATCCCAAGCTGGAACTAAACAAGAATTTCATGCCACCACTGAGCTGTTGGGAATACTTCCCTATGCACATTTCTAAGAACATTGGGTTGTTACAGGTCTCGTATTTCAAACATTTCTGATTGTAGGTATAGTTTTAAAACCTCACACATTTTAATTCAGAGTATCTTCCTGTTTGGAGCCATATCCTAGTAACAGACAGAGGAATCCTTGCATTTGGGAGCTCCCAGGGAACACTTGGCTGTTTTCAGGATAAAAGCTGCCCTGGCTGCTGCTGGATCCACTGAACACAGCAGAGTCCCTCTATTACAGTGAGTAACTGCTGCATTCAGCGAAGCTAAACAGTGACATTAGAATAATGCCAGGCAATCTTGAAGGAAATATAGTTGTAATTATTCCTTTAAATAAACAGAAAGCCTCCAGCACCTCATACACAAAAAAAGCTATGGACAGGTCACTAAACTATGGGCTCAACAGAGAGGCAGAGTGACAGCAGTGTCTATAACCCTGCTACTTTAAAATTATCAGACAGCCCACAACAGAACCAGAACCATTATTAAACAGCAGAAACAGTGGGAGTGTTCATTGTCACCTGGGGCCACAGATAAGCACGGTATAGTCAATGTAATAGGTAATTTAATTAGATTATACATCCAAATAAAAACTGATAGTCAGGAAAAGAAATACAGCCCGATCCCAAAAGGCAGTACCCCTACAGCTGAGGACACAGAGGGAAGAGCTTCAGATGAGCAAACAGCTTTCCTCCACAAATCTGAAATTTTGATGCTCATTTTCACGCTGTTTAAGCCTTCATTAAGAGGCCTAATTTAATTCTGGGTTAGAACTGACACAGTCACACTCCAACCTACAAAGTTACACTGCTCCAAACGTTTTTGATAAACACTGATGAAACTGCAGAGGTTTACAATGAGAAGCTTTTATTATTCAAGCACCGTGGTGTGGAAGCATTAACCTGTGGTGAAAAGCCTCTCCTAGTAATAGTTTCGCCTGTTCTTAAGACAGTCCTATCTAGAGTTTACTCTTCAGAAACTTGACTTCTGTAAGCAAGTGCATCTTTGGCACAAAACCTGCCCATACACTCCTCAAACATAATTCACCACTATATTTTTAATTACAGCAGCTTCTGCAGTTATTTTTTATCTATGTTGCTCTCTCCAAGAAGCTTTTTACTACAACAAATCTCTGAGCAGAACCAAAATAATTACTCTGTACTGTTAAAAAAAAAAAAACAAACACAAAACCACACACACCACACACCAAAATCCAGAGATATTTTGGCCTCCCAATGAAACAAAACACAGAATAATTCGGGTTGGAAGGGACCTCTAGAGATCACCCAGTGCAATCCCCTTGCCAAGGCAGGGTCACCTGGAGCAGCTGACACAGGTTTGGAGTACCCGCAGAAAGGGAGACTCCAGAACCTCCCTGGGCACCTGTTCCAGAGCTCTGCCACCCTTCATTGAAAGAAATTGTTCCTCGTGTTGAGGAGGAACTTTTTGTGGTTTAGTTTATGGCTGTTTCCCCTTGTCCTGTTGCTGGGCACCTGTGCAAAGAATCTAGCACCATCCTCTGACACCCACCTTGGAAATATTTGTATGGAACCACGAGATCCCTTCTCAGGCCAATTATTAAAACCAAGAATTAAAAAAAATAAAGAAGAAACCCAAACCCCAGCAACTCCACACACGTTTATGCGAGCACAGAGGAAAGAAACCTTCACTGCTACAGCACTCGCACGTTGAACCTGCGGTGAGGGCGATTCTGACAGCAGCAGGAGCAGCGCGGCCGCCCCGCGCTCCGTCCCCGGGCCGGCACCGCCGTGCCCGCTACGACACGGCCGGAGCAG
>WBMY01001670.1:265951-295542 GCA_013397315.1 Donacobius atricapilla
GGGGCGGGGCGCGCGTGCGCGCGGCGCGGGTCACGTGGGCGGCGGGGGCAGGGCGGGAACGCGCTGAGGGAGAGCGGACCCGGGGAACGGGGGGGGCTGAAAAAATTTTATTTTAATGCTGTTTGTCGCTTGTTCTAAAGTGCTTCGTCCGTTGAACACCGACCTCGGGGTGCTGCGGAGGTTTCCCCCGAGAGGGAGATGATGTGGAGCTGTTGAAGGGAGCCTAAGGAGGCCATCCCTGCCCATGGCAATGGGATGGAATAAAATCATTCAATTATAGAATATTAAGGGTTGGGAAGGAACTTAGAAATCTCGTTTCGTCCTCTGCCATGGGCTGGGGCAGCTTCCACTACATCAGGTTGCTCCAAACCCCATCCAGCTTGGGAGAAACAGGAATATAATTTGGGTAAAGGCTTTCACTGTTTTCTGCTGTTAAGAAAGCCTGTGACTACAGTAATAAAAAAGGCAATATTGGCTATTCCCCAACTTTAAACCCGCTGAGTTTTCCAATCCAGCAGCGGTCAGCAGATTCTTCTTGACCACATTCCCCAAATCCCACCTTGGTTGGTGAAATCTGGTGAGGAAAACTGGCAAGAAATCTCATCTTCCCTGTTCCCACCTGAAATTCTGTGCTGGAGAACCACAAATCCTTAAAAATAGCATTGTTTTTAAAATACAGTAATATTTTGCTTGCTGTCATGGTGTTTTGGGAATTTTTTTTTTCCCGGATAGAAGAGCAGCTGGGTCAACCAATTGTGCAGTTGAATTACACTGGTTTAGTTTCTGTAGGATCAATCAGTCTTGAGTCTTATTGCCCCCACATCCAGACAAATGCTCGGATTCACTCAGATGGGGGAAAAAACCCAAAAGCTTACGTTATTTCTAAAACTTGGGATGCTAATTCCCTCTTAGTCCAAGTAATGTAAACATTTCAGTGTCTTTGATTACAGAAGACCTACAAATGTGAGAGAGGGTCTTGATCCACCTCACCCTGCTCCGCTGGCTTTCTAGATCATTCCGTAGTCTTCACTGAGTCCCATCATCAGTTTATGCTCAAATCCATCCTTTTGAAGTGATTACATTCCAAAACACAACAAAAGTATGTCCCTCCTTAGGAAAAAAAACTTGTATTCCAAGGTTTGCCTTCCATCCCATTGCAAATTAACTGAAAGCTGCTGTTACTTTTACATTCTTGGCTTTAAAACTCCAGATTTAAATTCAGTGAATGTGCAAGTAGTGCCTGAGCTGCCAATACCGTGTAACAGCTTTGGATGTGTTTATTTTGGTGGAAGCTTCACTGGGATGGGCATTCCAAGTATTTCAGGATGACTTCACAAATCTGCAGCGCGAAGTCCATAAAATACATCTAAATATTCCATTCTGGGGGTGGATTTCTCGGTCCTTTAGGTTTTGAAAATCGATTTGCAAAGCCTAGGAAGAAATTAGGTATTTTTTAATGCAACAAATTCTGTATGTTACAGATGCTGATTATGTAATCCCTTAAAATGACACGGGAATTGAAAATACTTGTAATTTCAGATCTTTCCCAAGCTTTAAGATATGACAGAAAAGCAACACCCTGTAGTTGCAAATAAAGTTGTAAATGTGTAAAACCTAAATATCTAAAACCCAATGAGTATTATTTGAAACATTTGTAGTTTGTAAGTGTTCTGCCTGGCATTTAGACTTCCAAGAACCAAGTTCTTCCTACCAAAATATGAAGAAGAAAACATACCAAAGTTAAGGAAAGACCTCGTAGAGTTTGTCGGGGCAGGTTCTGATGATTTTGTCAGTGAAGATGGACTGCAGATGCCTAGAAATAGAAAATGAGGGTGGAGTTGTTGGTCACTGGTAATTCCAGAGCTGAACTTGTGGAATCATGGAATTCTTTAGGCTGGAAAAGGCCTCTACGATCATCAACTCCAACCATCAAACCAGCACCAAGCCCCGTCCAGCCTGGTCTTGGACATTTCCAGGTATCCAGGGGCAGCCACAGCCACTCTGGGCACCCTGTGCCAGGGCCTCCCCACCCTCACAGGGGAGAATTCCTTCCTTAATTTGTGAAATCCCATATTTACAGGGAGTGGATTTACCACTGCAGCAAGAGCTGCTGAGAAAATGTTTGCTCAAAAGTGCTATAAACCCTTTATAGCAGTCCTGTTTTCAAGATGAGCATTTTAATTTTAGATCAAAGGGATTCTAGTGAGAAATTCCATTTTAATGCTCCAAATAGCCTGGTCAGAATCTAGGCAGGGGCCCACTTTCTCTCAGCATCCATATCTCTCATTTGTAGGGTCCTGCAACACAGGTTTGAACGACCTGAAGGATTTGATAATTTGTCCCCAAGGTCCCCAAAGGGCATCACAGCATCTTTGTGACATTCCTACAAAAGCTACAGCTCTCCAGGTGAGAAGGTGCTCAGCTATCACGGCTCTCTGTGTCCTGCTCCAAAGTGAGGGGAATTTCACACTGGAAAAGTTCAGGTTCTTGGTATTTCTGTCCCACACATTTAAATACTTGCTTAAATTCATTGGGAAGATATTAGGCTGAAAGACTTACTTTTTCTCACATTTTTCAATATTTTCAAGCTCTGTAAAAAAAAAAAATAATGGAAAAAGGCTAGTTAAAAAAATGTGTGAAGCAGTGGATCAGCAACTGTAGTAAAGGGAATTTGCTGGTAAATGCACATGTATAAAAATACTGATAAATGTACATGTATAAATAGATCAGCTACTGTGGGAATTCACTGATAAATGTAATAGTATCACATTTCATAAAAAGCAAACTTTGTGCTGCTTTCTTTGGCTTTTTCTTTGTCATCTCAAATGCCTGCGGTTTGTATTTTATTTGCTGTTTTCCTCAAGTGCTTTTCTGTTCCACCACAACACCCCAAAGTACAATCTCACAAGAATAATTAACAGGAGGCTCAACAAGAGGAGGCGGGTGATGGTTCTGTCCTTGTAGGACAGACTCAGACTCCACTGGAGCAACTTTTTCCCCGAGGAACTGGCACTCCAGGTGGATGGAGGGCCCAGGCACAACCACTGGCGTGGGCAGGGCTGGGTAACCCTGTTCCCAGTGCAGGCGGGGTGAATGTTTGCAGTTCTACACCAGAATATTTTTATTACTCTTATTTTCTTGCCCTAAGCACAAGCGCTCTCAAAGCAGGCCCTGTGCCCCCCATGACCAGTGAGAGAGCAGACCAGCTGTGCCAGAGCTCTTCTCTCTCCCTCCACGGTTTCCACGCCTTTTGTTGCTTTTACCTTGCTCCTCCTGAAGCATTTCATGAATTCTTTGGATGATGTTCCTGAGCCCTTGTTCTCCAAACCTGCAGGACTTGAGGAATTTCTTGCAGCAGGCTGCAGACCTGGGAACATACATCATATGTACATTTCAGTGGTCATTCACAAATCCTCCTGCTTTTTTCCAAGCGCTTTGTTGTTGCTTTTCATCTCTAATGCAGCATTTCTAGAAATTTTCTGCAGTTTCCCAACTTGTGCTTATTTTCGTTGTAGTTACTGAACTCTCCTGCAGGGAAGTGCTGAAGCTCTACACGGTAATTCTTTGAACAAGTGGGCCAAGCTCTCAGAAACCTACAGGTTTAGGTGCGAGTGTAAAACCTCAGTTACATCCTGAGAAAAGAGCTCAGCACTTACTTGCTGCCTCAGCAAGAACAAACGACTCCGGGGTTCTTTCAGGAAGTGGAGGAGGAGAATTAGAGCAATCCTGGCTTGTCTCTGAGAAAGCAAAGATAAAAGAGTTGGTTACCTAGCTTTAAAATAAGATAGATGGATATATTAGAAGCAACCAGCTTATCTCAGTTGTCTCAAAGGAAACACACAACATGCAGACAAAGAGGAGGCTGGAAGGAACATCCTCATGTACAGGATAAGGCAGGAGCTGATTAGGAAACATAACTACCAGTTTACTTGGTTGCAGAACTGTCTAGTTCTGGTTAGAACTATGTAGTTGCAGAACTATTTGGCAGCAATTTCTGTTGCACTGAGCACAGATACTAAACACATTTATTAAATAAAGCAGTTTCAGAAAAAAAAGCAGGTCTTAATTCCAAAGATTATCCCAGCACTAAACTTATACCTGTTCGTGGGCTCCAAATCTTCACACTCTGGGAACAAAAAACAAAGCAGGTGTTTAAAATTCCCACATCCAAATGTTGTTTTCTTGCACACAAGGAAGCCAGAGAAGATGAGGAAAGGATGTGATGTGCAAACACCCTCCCACATACACCTCCACACTCATGCAAAAGAAGACAGACTTGTGCCTCATTCTTCCACTTCACAGAGCTGTCACTCAGCTATGGGATGATCAAGAGATGCCTAAATTTTGGTCAGGTCTTGGCTCCATAGGACTGTGTGTAGCTCAGCTGAACACCAATGTCCTGTCTTTGTAATCCTTCTCTAAATAAGGAACAATATGTTTATTACCCTGTACTGGTCTTAGAATCAAAAAAAAATTAATGTTTGGAGTAAATCAGATGCTGATTAGAAGAGGTCAGAGTGAGGCCATGTCTTCTTTCCAATTCTGAGCCCTGAAATCCCTGGAAGTGTTCAAAGCCAGGTTGGACAGGGCTTGGAGCAACCTGGTCTAGTGAAAGGTGTCCCTGTCCATGGCAGGGGGGTGGAATGGGATTATCCCTTCCAACCCAAACCATTCCATGATTCTGTGATTCTATGAAATTATTTATGGCAAGTACAAAGTGCCAAAACTAGAGTCTTTCTCACAGAAGGAAACGTGGTAAGAAGATTGGCATAGGAATAATGCTGGAAAAGAGATAAAAAACCACTCAGTTACCTTACATGGTCTCAGTCTCACAGGGTCATGAAACCCCTCCGAGTGAGACTCGCCACTCCACTCCCAGGAGGTTCCAATATTTGGATTTCTATCTGGAAGCTGGAAATCCGAAGCGGCCTGAGGAAATTGTCCTAGAAGCAAGTGAACACCAGAGAGATCATCCCTCATCCCAAGCACCGCTGGCTGCTGCAGAACCGCCCCGACGTTGGATGAGCCCTCAGTGCTGCTCAAAGTCACATTTAATGTTGTTAATCACTCACCCGGCTCACTGGCCACAATGAAGGACTCAGGGGTGCGCTGGGGCAGGGGTGGAGGAGCATCATCATCATCAGGCTGTGGCAGGGGGGCTGATTGGAGAGACAAGGATAGGTTACTGGCATGGCAGGACACGAGCAGGACCACAGACCTGTGTCGGGGAGGGGGCTGCTCCTGCCCTGCCACACACCAGAGGTTGAGGTTAAACACCTCTAAACTGTGGTTAAACATCCAAATAACTCCCAGCATCAATTGCACAAGGAAAATGAGCATAACCCAGCACAGAGCCAGGCACACAGCTGGTGGCTCCGCCGCTGCTTGGGTTGGGCTGCAACTCCCAGGACTTCCCAAAGGCACCAGGATAACGAGCATGTCTTTGTGACATTGAATGCTGAGGGGCCTGGGCAGGACAAAGTGGAGCAAGTGCCAAAGCTGTGGACAATAGGAAAGGTCTGATTGGACCAGGACTAACCAGAACAAGGAATAATTCCACCTTCCTCATATGGCAGGTGATGGATTCAAGGCTACAGATCTGGGCAAAATACTTGTGTTGAATCATGGAATCATAGAATGGGTTGGGTTGGAAGGGACCTTAAAAACCTTTTAGATCCAACACCCCCACCATGAGCAGAGGTGCCACTCAGGTTGCTCAGGGCCCCTGAAATCCTGGATCTCTCAATCTCGGTGAGATTTCAGTGTCCCCTACATGACACACTGCAGCAAAGAGTGAGGTTTGACCTGACTAGATCCTCAGAGGAAACCATTTCTGGAAGCTTTCTGAATGCTTTGTGGAGCACCTTGGTGTAAGAATTGGTCAGCACCATCCCTGCCTCCCTGTGAGAGCTGTTCTGAAGTGACAGAGCATAGTTCAGGGCAGCTGTGTAATACAAACACCACAATGACGCTGCTCCAAAAATGTTTGTGGGAAAAAAATCCAGGCAGGATGAAAACAGTGTGAGGATGAAACCAGCTGCTCCCTCAGCTCCCATGAGAGCCCAGTCCTGAGGAGCAGCTACAGCCCTGCCTGGACACCAGATGACCACACTGATCACTCCCTCCAGTGTGCCCCAGTGCAGAGTGACCTGGTCCCACTTGTCCCCTTGTCCCAGTAGCACTTACCTGAGGGGAAGATCCTCTCCTGGTTGAGGGGAGCGTGGTGGGATGAGGGGGAGCTGGCTGTGGTGGGCTGTAGCGGGGCACTGGCAGAGCATGGACGGGAGAGCTCATCCTGCCCCTCCAGAAGGGGAAACACGGGGGACACGGGGTCATCTGGAGAGAGTGATGAGAAGTAGGGGTCTTCTGCTGAGCACAGGTTAGGGTGAGGGCATTGCCTTTGGTTCCTGTGGCCTGAGGGGCCATCTGCTGCTCGTCTGGAGGGGTTCAGGTCCTCAGGGGAAAATCCATCCTGGAAGCTCGAGTGACCAGCTTTTGGCCGCTGTGGACTCCAAACAGGCTTGGCATCCCCTGCATCCCATTCCCAGCCTTCTCCCCGCTGCCCCAGCGCCAGAGGGGTCGATACAGTCCATGCCAGAGGTGGTCTGGCACCAGACCCCCTCCGGCCTGCTCCCTCTGGGTCCAGGTCCAGCTCCCAGCTGTGGCATTTCTGGGGGGCGTCCCCAGCACCCCAGGGCTCGCTGGCAGCTGCCTTCCTGCAGCTGACGAAGTTCAGAGCACCGAAGGAGATGGCCTGTCGGATGGGGGGCACTCCCCGGGCAGAGCTGGGCAGCGAGGGCAGGGACGCTTTGCTCTGTGCCACCGCAGCGAGATGCTGGTGCCCGTCCTGCTGCGGAGGGACGTGGTGGTGCGGAGCCTGCTCCTCTCGCTCTGAGCTGCAGAAAAAGCGCAATAAAGTGGTGTGGAGTCAAAGCCATGGAGGGTTTAGAAAATGTTAGCCCATTAACAGAGCCCAGAGCGCTGCTCCCAGGAGCCATTCCCTCAGGAATGCAGAGCCCAGCCTCAAGCAAGGAGCGCAGGGAAGGACTGTGCTCCATTTCAACACCGTTAAATGGTGAACAGAGGAGGCCCCTTTATGTCAGCAATCTGAACCAAAAAGGAAAATTGTTTAAAGAAAGCAGACACTGCAATCCCAAACGTGTCCGCAGAGAGATCCCACCAGCCTTGGAAGCTGCTGGTAGTGGGAAGCTGGATCCTCTGGACTGCTATTCCTGCAGCAAGGGGAACTCGTGGAATGTGCAGATGGAAGATGGGACCAGTGTGAGGGCATTCCATGCCAGGCACAGGGCTGGGATGACCCAGCCTCTGTGTTCATGAGACTTTTTAATACTGTTTTTTACTGTTTTCAGTTCATATGTGAAACACTGTGTGACACAAAGCCCAGGGCAGAAGGGGACAGATAATGGCACTCAGGGAAGAGGCTGAGACACATCAGTAAGAAGAGCAGGAATTATTAGGAAATTAGGAAAAGTTTCTTCACTAAGGAGGTGATCAAGCATTGCAACAGACTGCCCAGGGAAGTGGTAGAAACACTACCTGTGGAAGTGTTCAAAAAACATGTAGATGTGGCACTTGGGGACATGGCTTAGTGTTGGACCTGGCAGTGCTGGGTTAATGCTCGGTGGTCTTAGGAGACTTTTCCAACCTTTATGGTTCTATGAATTATGTTAGGAACAAACATGAGAGTCAAAGTGGGACTCAAGGGAGGCAGCAAATCCTGAGAGCTAAAGTGTTCCAAAGCACACATCTAAAAGTTAATCTCCCTGAAATCCTGTGGGTGGCTGCAAATACCAACCAGGGATAATTGTGCTGAGGCCTTACCAGGTGAGTAAACTCAGGCCATAAATGTCTTCCACTGGAGTCAGGCCCGGTTTGGCTACAGGATGCCCTGCTCCTTCCTAGGGAAAAGAAACGTTTGCAAACAAGAGTGAGGAGGCAGAATGCAAAGAACACCAACGTGCTGCTTCAGGAGCTAAGGTTTTTGCCAGATACTTCTAATTACAAAAGCACTTGGGAAATGACACCAAGGTGGAGCTGGAAACTGCAGACAGAACTTCCTGAAGAGCAACTCCTGACAGCACCTTTCTGAAATGAGAGTAAAGTGAGACCTACAACCACCCAGCTGTGGAAACAGCTGGCAGGCAGCCTGTGCAGACATTCTGCCTTCAGGAGCCCACACTGGGCAAGCTAGGTGCTGGTTTTGTTTGTGACACCAGCTCATGGCCGTCCCCGTGCTCTGCACAGTGTCCTCAAAGGACAGGGAGGTTTAGGGGGGCGAGAGGTTTGGGCAAGAGCTACTAAACCACATCCTGGCTTGAAACGTCCTCTGCATATTGTGTCAACCCAGCCCTGTGTGACCTTTACTCACAGACTGTCCTTAACCAGTCCAAAAAGACTTTTTCCAGTTTTTTTCTCACTCAGCTCTGGCTTGGAATGTCCTGCAAATCCTATGGTAAAACTGAAGCACGAGTTTCATCGCAGGATCCCCTTCCTGATTCTTTAGATAAAAGTTTCTCACAAAATGAGCTCACTGTGACCTTCCAGGCTTTGATGTGATGCATTTATTTTCCTGGATTTGATCCGGTGAGGCTCATGTCAGCAGTCACAGAACAGCAAGACCAAATAAAACCTCAACCAGAGATGTTTTGGCTATTCCTGTTAATATGCAACTTCATACCAAGACCACATTTCTCTTCCTCAGAGGTGTAACAGATTTGTGAGACTTTGCCATGTTTTTTCACAAGACATTTCCCCCTATTCCCTCCCACAGACAGGCTGTAGTGCTGATTCCCTCACTAGCACACGAGGTAACACTTTCAGCCTCACTGCCTTGTGATCCCGAGCTTCCCAACCGGGACCTTCCCAACCTGGTCTGAAAATCCCTCAGCTGCTTGCAAGCACTCCATGAAGACAAGCTTCGCTGGCACATCCCCATGGAAATCAGTCACTCCTGTAGAAAATTTGTGCTGTTCTATTCACTCATAATATTAAACAATCATAAAATATATATAGAAAATAGAAAATGGTTTTGAGACTGAAGAAAATCTAGGTCTTGTTCGTGATAAGCATTACACATTCAGGGGAAGAGCTGGATTCTCATGGGTTAATGTCAAAAGAGACTTAGTTTGGGTATCAAGAGGAGCAGAAAATATGGGAATTCATCCCAGGTCTGCAGCAGGAATTGAGGTTAGAGCTGGAGTGCCCAGGCTGCATGAGGCAGGGTGTTTGTCCTGGGGCTTTTACCTGTGAAGCAGCAGAATCTTTCTGGGCATCGAGTGCTTGAATCTGCCTTTTGAAGAGCTCAATCACTGCATCATAAACCAGCTCATACTGCTCCTGTGTTCCAGACAGACAACAAATGTGACAGCCAGCACAGGTGGGGCCTGTAAATGGCCACCCCTTCCCAAGCAAGCATCACCCCAGAGAGAAGCAGCTTTCCTGTCTGTGTGCAGGGGGTGAATTGTGAGAAGAGGCAGAAGCCACAACTCTCACAGGGTTCACATTGAAGCATTTTGGGGGGTTTTGGGTATGCAGACAGCACTGTTCTGCACTGAGCTTCCTCTTCAGTCTGTTGCAGCTGAGAAAAGTTCCCACTTTATTGCCTGGACAGCCCCTGGTTTCACAGCGTAAGCATTCGATAAATCACGGTGAGCACCGGCCCAGCTGTCCACAAGGAAACGTTCAGCTACCAAATTCATTTCTGCCAAATCATTGTTCTGTTCAGAAAAGGGACTTTGCACAACAGTTCCACACCCCAGCTCCCACCAGCACCACTGCTCTGGGTTTCCCTGCTGCGAAGCCTCCTGGGGAAAAGCTGAGGTCCCAGCATGGGCCAGCTGGTGATGTTCATACCTTGGTCTGCACTATGCAAGGTCTTTGTGTGCGCATTTCCTGGATCAGACTGAAAACACTGAAGTTCACTGGGACAATCTGGCGAGAAAGAGAAAAGACAAAATGGTTTTAAACTAAAAGAGGAGAGATTTAGATTTAATATTGGGAAGGAATTCTTCCCTGTGAGGGAGGGGAGGCCTTGGCACAGGGTGCCCAGAGCAGCTGTGGCTGCCCCTGGATCCCTGGAAGTGTCCAAGGCCAGGCTGGACAGGGCTTGGAGCACCCTAAGATAGTGGAAAGTGTCCCTGCCCATGGCAGGGGGCTAGAAAGAGAGGATTTTTAAGATTCTTCCAACCCAAATCTTTCCATGATTTCTATAATTTCCCTGATAAAAAATTACAGACAGGTCTAATTCCACAAAGCTTCCAAGTCATGACACAGTTCAGAGCACTGTCTGAAATCCAGGCCTGTTACTGCAATAATTTTTAACAAAGGCCTGCTTAAAGTGCTATTTTATTTATTACAAATCATCCTCTTCCCTCCTGTCTCACACTGCACAGAAAATACTCTTTTTATAACAGCTGTGGGCAGCACGAAGGATGTGACACTGATTTCCCAGTGGGATGGGTTCAGGGAGCTGTAGAACAGAAGACAGCAGGCTCTTCTCTGAGCCCCAGCACCTTCCCTGGGGCCAGGGATTACTGCCTGTACCATTAGTGGAGAGTCAGAGTAAAGCAAAGGGGTGGTTTGGAAACACTGAATATCTGATGTGTGAGTGTGGAGAGACAAATGTAGACAGTAAAGATGTTCTGAAGAGTGAAGGTCAACCCAGGGCCGTGTGCTGTGGGCTGAAGGCCTGGCCAGAGGGAGCAGTGGAGGGGGGATTCTGCCCCGCTGGTGTGATGCTGTCAGTGCCTAAAGAGAGAGGAGTGGCACCAACTGGGAATGGGGAATCAGCACTTTGGCCGCTGCTGTTCTCCAGTCAGGCCGTGGGGAGCTCCCGTCCACCTGAAATCCACCTGAGTGCAGTCAGAGGGGGAGAAAGGAGAGGGAGGGCTGGGGAGGGACAGAGGGGTGCGGGGGCCATTGCAGGCAGCGAGGGGCTGGCACTCACCCCGTCCTTCAGCAGCTTCTGGGTGTAGTCAAGGGCGCAGATGACGCCGGTTCTGCCGCAGCCAGCACTGCAATGACAGCCACAGGGCACAGGCTGGGCACGGGGTGGGCACGGGGTGGGCATGGGGTGGGCACGCTGCTGGGTGTGACAGGGATGTCTGGAGGAGGCCCACAGCCACCTGTGACCTCACTGTCCCACACACATCCTGCAGACCCGCAGGATGCTGCAGCTTCAGCCCACGCAGGGCTCTGCTGCGCAGGGTTGGGAGGCAGAGCTCACTCCTTGAGAGCAGCTCTCAGCCCTCCTGTGGTGACCAGCCACACGTGGACATGCCAGTGGTGGTGGTCTCTGACCCAGACACTCTCACTCTCTCCAGCCCCCTGACAGGAGGGTGTAGCCAGCTGGGTGTTGGTCTCCTCTCCCAGCTAACAAGGGACAGGACAAGACCAAGTGGCCTCAAGCTGCCCTAGGGGAGGTTTAGATTGCATATTAGGGAAAATTTCTACACCAAAAGCATTGTCAAGCACTGGCACAAGCTGTCCAGGGCATTGAAAACACATGTAGATGTGGCACTCGAGGACATGGTTTAGTGGTGGCCTTGGCAGAGGTGGGTGAATGGTTGGACTGGACCACCTCAAGGGACTTTTCCAACCTAAACAACTCCATGGCTCTGTGATTCCATTGCCAGCCTGCTGCTGCCTCCTTCCCTGCCCCCTGGCCGTGCTGGCTGTCCTCAGAGGAGCCCTTTGCCTCAGGGCTCCCTACAAGAGGAGCTTGGCTATGGGTTTGGCCATCTTCCCTGCCCTGTGACCCCTCGGGACCCGGGAGCACAGGGGTCTGGGGGCCAGCAGCCCTTCGCTGCTGGCAGCCAGGTCACCCACCTGCAGTGGATGCAGACAGGGACCCTGTCATCGGGCTGGTAGCAGCGAATGTCCCTGACAAGCTGCAGGATGGGCTCGATGGACGAGGGGACGTGGTGGTCCGGCCAGTTTTTGTAGTGGAAGTGGTAGATGGTGCGGGTCGCCTGCAGGAGAAGAGCAGCGGCAGGGTCTGGGATGTTGGCACGGCAAGGAGAGCTGGATTTCTGCTCCATCCCCGGCTCCCATCTGCATCAGCAGGCAAAGGGCAGAGCAGCAGTTTGGTTTTGCTGCAGGAGCTGTTTTATGACTTTCTTGGCCTCACTTACCCAGAATCTGATTTGCCATGACTGACAAACAGCTTCAGAAGCTGAGGTCTGAGTTAATGAATTTTTTACATCCTTTGTTCCCTCAACTACTGTCAAATCTAATTCAGCAGCCTGAGCAATGTAAAATTTTCTAGACAAAATGTACCATATTTTAATATATTATTTATATAACAAAGCCAGCCCAGGTGCATTTTCTGCCTTGACCTTTCCTCCTTACCTCATTCAGGGTCACCTTTAAAGTTCTAATCACATACTCGTTCCTCTTCTCCTCAGCCTCCTGCAGAAGAGGGAGTCAGAGTCAGATTTTCCGTGGGTGCCCCGGGGTGGGACAGGGTGCTGAGGTGGCTGCACTCACACAGGTGATGGAGAAAGGGCCACAGTGCAGGGGGGAGCCGTCCACCTCCGCCCAGTACCGCTCACATTTCTTCTGTTGGGGCAAGCAGGATGTGTTTGGTTATTCCCCACTGGCCCAGCTGTGCTGTTCACTTTTCAGGACAAAATTCACGGTGGGAAGAGGCTCAGCTCTTGCTGCTGTCCAGCTCCAGCCTCCCCTTCCTTGGAGCTGCCATTGCTGGTTTTCCCTTTCTAGAGAGATTCCCTATGCTACTGGCTAAGAATTTCATGGAATCAGAGGTTGGTTTGTTTGGAAGGGACCTTAAAGATCATCTCATTTCATCCTCTGCCACAGGCAGAGACATCTCCCATGGGACCATGTGCAGCTGGAGACCCAAAAACCAGCTTATATCAAACAGAAACTGGCTGTCACTAATGGGATTTAATAAAAATCTGCATCTCTCACCCTTCCCTGGCACTCAGGGCCATCTGTGACACACTACTCACCTTCCCCATTTCAAATTCCATGCAAGCCATGACTACAACCTGCAGAAAAAAAGGTTAATTAGAAAAGTCTGAACGCAAGTTTCTTACCCAGGCAGCAAAATGAGACTCATCTCTTGTGGGTACTTATCAGTGATAAGGAAACCCTGTGAGCTGTCTTCCCCCAAGGCCCAGCTACCAGACAAGTCACACTGGGACATCACCCACAGCCTGGCACAAGGACCTCCCCAGCCAGAGCCCAAAGGCAGGGACAGCCACCAGCAGATTCCTGCCCTGGCATGAGTGGCAGGAGAGATGTGGGACACACACAACACCTGGAGTGAAACCCTGACACTCCCACTGGCTCACAAAGGCCTTCTGGCTGTAAGGACAACTTTTCTTAAAAGGAAAATCAACATATAAAGTTTATATTTAAATATAAAACTGCACCTTACCAGGACTTCATACTCCCAAATCATCCTCCAAAAGTCAATGACAGTAGTGGGGAGAGGACCCTGGGTTGCAATGTATGCTCTTGGCCCATAGACACCCTGGAACATTCAAACCAGACATGGACATGTCTGTGCATAGTTCACCAGCAGAAATAAAGTCATTCCTCTCTCTCAATTCACTTCTATCAGCAAAGCCCATTAAGGATTTAGAAGGATTTTCATATAGTTGAATTTTGGGCACATACATTAACTCAAGCAGTGGTGTGCAAACCAAAGGCAGGGCCAAGCTGGGGAGCTGGGATTGAGCTCAGATCAGCTCCCAGAAACCAGCACCAGTTCTTACAGTGCCTCTGGGAGCCTGGAGGTGATGTGGCCACAGCTCTGCTGCTGATGGCCAAAGAATGAACTGTGATCCTGTTGGGAAGGTCTATTCTTCTGCAGACAGGTTACACAGAGCCCTGGGTCACTGGTCATTGTCATGGAGAATGAAGGGAGCCTTCTAGCTTATCTATCAATCATCAATCTATCTCTCTATCTGTCAGTCAGAGAAGGGTTGTAGGCCCAGAACAGTCCCAAAACTCATGGAGCGGTGGATGGAGCAGTGTCCCACACGACTTGCTCGCCCCAGCAGCGGGTCCCAGCCATGCAGCCCTGCAAGGCTTCCTGCCTCTGCACTGGTTTCAGCCCAGGTGACTCTGGCCACAGGCAGTTTTGTACCACTGTCACCCACCAAAGGCAGCAACGGTGACGAGGAAGTTGGGGCTGTGAACCACAAATTGTTCCACCCTCGGCACGAGTGCATCCCTTGCCCCATAGCCCGGTGCCTCTGTGCTGCACTGGGGGTTTCTGGACGGCTCACTGACCTTCTTACATCAGTTATCCTTGAGCATGGCCCAGAAACTGCTGCAGAGCCCTTTGGGTCACCAGAGCCCCCAACCTGCTCCTTCTGGCACAACCCACCGAGCTGGCACCAGCAAAATCTTTGCAGGACAAAAGCCACAAATGAGGCAAACCTTGATGAAGTTGGCGTTGATGTAATGAGAATCTGTGTCCGATGTAATCAGGGACAGCTCCACTCTGCTGTGGTCAACTGCAAAGGCAGGGGGAGCAGTCAGTGTCCGTCCTTCATGGTCACGGAGCCCGTGGGGGGCAGCACAAGGGGCTCTGGGGGAGCACTCACATCAGAGAGCTCATCCAAGGCGGGTGGGGGCTGTGCAAGCAGCTGATGGCCCTCCCACACCTCCCACAGCCCCGCTGCCTGCACACACAGGGGATGGGCAAGGTCCTTTTGGAGAGTGGGGGATGTTTTAGGGGAGAGCTGTAGGTGCTGCCGCTACCCCAGCACAATGCTGATCCCCTCTGACCATGCAGCAAGCCAAGCCCAAAACTACCTAACCGCACTCTAGGCTCAAACCAGGTCTGTGAAAGCTGGGCTCCATCTTGGAGGTCTTTTCCAACCTTAATGACTCTGTGATTTACTTTCTTTTCCAAGTTGGAACGGACGAAAGAGACAGTCTGCTCTGATCCTGGGACAGTGTCCTTTGGAGACCACTGCACCAAGCCAAGACAAACCACAGCAGGGTTTGCCTCTGTCTGCTTTGTACATCACAGAGACATCGCAGTCCAAAGGCCATGGGATGCAGGTGGTTGCAGTGCTAACCAGAAAGCTTGCAAGGATAATCACTGGAGGATGTGTTTCCTAGTGAATAAAAGTTCTTCTGTCTGTAGAAATATCACAGAATCACAGAATATCCTGAGTTGGAAAGGACCCACAAGGATCTTTGAGTCCTACTCCCACCCCTGCAGAGGACAGCCCCAAAATCCCACCGTGTGCCTGACCGTGCTGGTGTGCCAAAGTCCTCCAGAGCAGGCACTGCAGCAGCCAAAGCCCTAAACCTGAACAGCAGAACTCAAAGGCAACAGACAGCAGCGAGATGCTCACATACAAAAACTGTGCAGGCAGGCACCACAGGATGAGCACAAAAAATGCAAAAAACCCAAAGGGCTGAGTAGGAACCTGTGCCATTTCCAACCTACAAGGTAAGATGTCCTTGTATCTGTTCTTCTTGACATTCTCTGGCTGCTCAGACGCTGCTGTAGGGTAGATTTTATCCGATCTGTACTTTGTTGACTGTCTCTTCAGCTTCTGTGATAAAAGAGTGGAACAAATTGCAGCAGATGTGCTACAGCCAGCGCGCTACTAGAGAGCACACGCAGGTCTCAAGAGGTCATGTTTGCTACTGCAAAGCAAGGTTGGCACCATTAATTCTTTCCTGACTGGCTTTGCTCAGAGCAAGAATTGAGACAGAACCACCCGAGAGCCCCAGCACAGGCTTCTGAGGAATGGAAAGTGTGTGCTGAGGCAGTGCCCACACGTTGGCTTGTGAAGTGACGCTAAGCATCGCCCTCACAAGTGAGTGAGGCCCAGGGGAACCACTCTCAGCACAAATGGTGCCCAGATCAGAGGAGTGACAATGTCAAAGCACCTTCAACAAATGATACCAGAAAAGACAGGTAAATCTATTGATTTTTCTCACTTTAGTAGAGATGCTCCCATCTGTAGCTGGAAGCAGTGACACTCAAGTCACTAAGGGAGCGCAAGCAGCTGGAGCAGAGTGGCTCCATGGACTGATCAAAGAGAAGGAGTCCTGGGACAGACCCCTAGGGCTGCAAATCTCTCATCTCTTTCATTTTCAGGATAAAGCTGCAGCACTCACAGAGAGTTAAAGCATCTTTCTCCTGGCAAAGCATAGAATTTTATTTCACTGCCACCAGCTTCTAAATAACACACACTATTTTTTACCATCAGCTTCAGAAGCACCACTCTAGTAATTTTTCTTTCATATTTTTGTGTCGAGGTTGCTGGGTTTTAATATTAAACTGCAGCTTTAGAACACTAAATTCAGCCACAACAGAAGTTAAATCTCAGAGATCTGATGGAATGAGTTAGGGAGGATATACAGGAGGCTCAGGGCAGTCCATATGTCCAGTCTCTATTAATTAAGAACATGGGGCAGATGCAGTGGGATAGAAATTATGGGAGCAGGGTGAGTTTTGTAGCCTCCACATATCTGAAACCTTCTGAACAATTCTAATGTTGGTGACATCCTCCCCTTCCTCTTTCCAGTGTACCCCCAGCTTCCAGGGAAAGCTTTCATGGAATGGGCATCGCTCCATACTAAAGCCAGTCTTGCCAGAGCCAAGGCCCTGAATCATCTGACTTTTCTGTCTCTGAATAATCTGACACGAAACCACTTGGGAAATGTCTAAGTATGAAAAAAGAAATGAGAATCACATAACCATGGAATATCCTGGGCTGGATGGGACCCACAAGAATCTTTGAGCCTAACTCCTGGCCTTGCACAGACATCCCAAAATCCCACCCTGTGTCTGACAGTGGTGTCAAAACTCTCCTGGAGCTCTGGCAGCCTCGAGGTTGTGGCCGTTCCCTGGGGAGCCTGGGCAGTGTGCAGCTGTGAGACTGCACAGATGGAAAAAGGGGGACTCTAACAAACCCCCTATCATTCATAGTAACATCACTGCAATTTGCATGTAAAAATGTTTGGTCCCACAAGGAGAGGGCAGGAACTGGGGTGGAGGAATGGCACTGAATGTGTCTATCACGTTTGGAAACAGAAGCCTGCTGAGGCCACTAGCTTGCAAAAGTGGCCACAAATCAAGTGCCTCTGAGGAGATCCTATCCCATACAACAGGAAATGCAGCCTTGACCATTTCCACCTGCCATTTTGATCAGAAATTAATACATCAGGCAGCTGGAGCCAGCCTGAGCACCAGGGCTCAGAGCTTGCTGCCTCAGACACAGACACCCCGGCAGAGAGAGGGGAAACTCAGCAGGCTGTGACAGTGCTTTGTTCCATGGAACAACAGACTGTCACTGCAGGCTCAGATTAATCACTTCCCTCCACCCCAGACACCTGGAAACCAAGCACTCAGTTTTACCCAAGTGTTTGAAGTGCCAGATTTTGCTGGTACGACAGAGCAGGGCTGGAGTTTGTGGAGACCCCTCAGTAACCCTGAGCCCCCTGCCGGGGTCAGTTCAGTGCTTGACATGTCTCAGATCTCACAGAGGCACCAGTTTTACCCATCCCTATGTCTGTGAAAGCTGGGCAGTGTCACTGCCTCTCAGAGCAGCCCAGACAGCCTGCCAGAGCCACCTGCCTCCAGCTGATACACCAAGAGCCACCTCCAGCCACCAGCTTTAGCCATGAGATGGTGCATTGGCATCTGAGCCTTACCCCTGGCACCCAAACCAAAACATACATCAGAGAGCTCACAAATTCAGGGCAATGCAGAATAAAGGGGGTGGTGGGAGCCACCAGCAATTTGTGCAGCTTTTGCCTCGGGGGAACAAGAAAGTAGTTTCCAGGAGGGGCCAGGAGCACTGCTGGATGTAGAACACAGAGATCCCAGCTCCCAGAATGGTTTGGGTTGGAAGGGACCTTACAGCTTATCTCATCCCACTCCCTGCCATGGGCAGGGACACCTTCACTATCCCAGGTTGCTCCAAGCCCTGTCCAACCTGGCTTTGGACACTTCCAGGGATGGGGCACCCACAGCTGCCTTGGGCAGCCTGTGGTCTACAGAAACAAGGACAAGCTAAGTCAAGCCAAAACTGGATATCCCCAGCAGGAACTCATGTGCCACAGGTCTAACAGATTGCAATGGGGAGAAGGAGCAGAGGCTCCCTATTCCTCCCTGTCCCCCAGTTCTGTTACCAGGCAAAGCGAAACCGTGTCCCGACAAGTGCATTCACCCAGCAAAAAACAGGAAGCACTCGGGTAATTAGTTAAAAAACAAATAGTTCAAATGAAAACTATTAAATTCCTGTCATGTCTTTACATTCCTCTTAGACCAGGCAACTTCTGCGTGTCTGCTATAGAACTCCTAGAAAATCTCACTGTCACAGGTTTGAGAGGTGACCGAGCGATTCCTTGCGAAATGAGCTGAAACACTGAGCCAAGCCTGGAGTGAACTCACCAAAAACTCCTCTGCAAACTCTCCACGGCTGAGCTTCTTGCCTTGGACCCTTTCCAGGTTCTGCAGCAGGATCCCCCTTTGGTCCATGGAGCCGGAGCCGGAGCGTGCCTGGCCTGGCCCTCCTGGGAAGGGACATGTCAAGTGATCCGCAGCGGAAGGCACCGGCGGGGAGCGCTGCCTGTGGTTTTCTGACTTCATCACAGCCCCAAAGGAAATTAGTGCGTAGCAGATAATCCTGGTCCAAGAGCACAACAGAACACGCGGTACGGGGCCCTGGCACCCTCTGTTCAAACCACCCCCCCTTGGCACGGGGTGGGCAGCACTGAGGACAAGGGTCGGGACATGCTGGACACCAGTCCAAACCCCCCCCACCCCAATTCCTTCAGCACCGTGCCCAGCCATCACTGCCAGGGTACCCAGGGGGAAACTGTGGAGCATTCACATCACAAGAGGCTGTGCTTCACCAGGAAGGCTCCAAACTTGGAATGTGACTGGAGGAGTCCATAAAACAGCACAGAAAATCCACAGTTCCCCTTCATGCTTTTAACGTAGAATCCCAGAATGGTTTGTGTTGGAAGGGACCTTAAATCTCATCTCAATGGGCAGGGACACCCTCCGCTATCCCAGGTTGCTCCAAGCCCTGTCCAACCTGGCCTTGGACACTCTCCAGGGATGGAAGTTCTAGTCTGTTTTCCACATCAGCTGTAAAATATTTTGAAGGAATCCTCCAGGCAGATGTTGGCACCCAAACAGGTGTCCGGCCCTGGACTGCATGACTTCCAGAGAAAAACCAGCCATGTGCTTCAGGGCAGCTCTTCCAGCCACTACTCCCCACGTCTCATGGCTTTTGCCAAAAGAGAGGATCACATATGACTGTAGAAGCCAAATTAACCATGCAAGCCTGATTCACCTCTCTCACTGTGTAACACTTGAAAAACCCCATAAGCAGAGGGGAGGCCATTCCCAGGTGGGAAGAGGCAGAGAGCACAGTTCTGGAAGGCCATCCATCTTCTCTGCATGAAGTGGGGAAAGCTCAACAAAACTAAGCTAAAACCAACAATTTTCAACCCAAAACACCCCCAATAGATATGAGGATCACATCTTCCATGTTTCCAATACCTCCTATGTTGCACAAAGGCTTCAGACTCATTGAAGCAAGTCTGATTCTCTCCCTGACTGTAACTGGGGCCATCCAGAGAGTCCCTTTCTGTGTTTTCTTGCAGATGGGGTACAGAGCAGCTCCAGGACTCCTATATTCAGTAGCTAAAAGGCAAAAGGCTGCTAATCACTCTTAGTTTAAAATATCAAATGCTGATTTTGCAGAAATAAGCCTTGGGGTCACCCGAGAGGAAGAGGGACCTTTAGAATGACTAATGGAAACATTTTAAAACAAATACCTGCTGAGTCTGAAGCATCAAGCACTAACCTGGAGGCTTTGAGTAAGAGTGAAGCCCACTTTCATGGCTAAATTTAAGAGAAACTCGAGAAGAAAAACCAATTGATAACAACAAACTTTACTAATTTTGTTTGTAGTGATGGAGATCTCTTTTATGCATTGCAGGGTTTGGAAGAAGCACAACAGCTTTTCTCCAGTTCCACCAGTGAAAAGCCCAAGTTCTCCTCTGGAAAGTAGCACAGTCCTTTCTCTCAGTCGTCCAAGTTCTCCTGAAAGCAAATCAGACCCTCTTGTGCATGTGTTTTAGAGAAACAAGCCGAGGCAGGTTTAGGAGCAGGAAGAGAAGGATGCAGAGGGCAGGATGAGTGACCCAACACCCACTGCAACCCTCTCCCAGGCTGATTTCATCCCTTCACCTGGGAAAACACCAAGTGGGGTCTGTAAAACGGCTTTTGTATGGCCCATCAGTCATTATCACGATTCTCACTCAAGGGGCAAGCTGAGCTCCCGAGGAATTAAACCCTGAGAGAGAGAAGTTGGTGCTGACTCCAGTAGAACTTAAGTTTAGCAAAGCCACACTCCTGGGCTGCACACAGCTATGGGCATGGTTTAGTTCCAAATAAAGTAATTTCTGTTAAGATCAGCTGGAATAAATGTTTAGAAGTTTTTGGAGCCTGCTGACCTGCTCACTCCTCAAGGAAGGGGCCTGGATAAAAGAAGCTCCAAGTCCCTTCCCAGACAGAGCCCAATCGTGGTGTAGCCACAGCAGAGTAAACAATGGATTGCCTACAAGTTCTCAGCTATTTTTCCCTGAAAACTGCCAATGCAGTGCAGAAAAATGCCAGTGCTCCAGGGCAGTTCTCCCTGAGGACAGGAACACAACACAGCTGTGGGAACTGTTAACAGGAGCCTGCTACAGCTGACGGATGATCTGCCTTGGAGTGCACCTGCAGGGTCACCCTTCATAGCGATTTGGCATTTGAGACTGGGATTAATTATTGCCCAATCGCTCCTTAAAGCTTTGCTTCAAGGAAGGTCAGAAAGAGCCCTGCTGGACACACAGGCAGGAGCTGGGCTGCAGAGCTGCCCTGATCCACTGCGGGGATCAGATCACTCCATCCACAGTCCTGAGGGTAGAAGCAACAAGAAACTGCAGAAATCAGCCCAGAACGATTCATGTTTTTATTAGGAAAAGCAGAAGTCTGTTTAACAGGATTTCAGTGAAGTGCATGGAAGACAGTGCTGTTTGAGGGTACAAGCAAGTCATTCAAAAAATCAAAAATTACAAGAAATCTGGCAGAATAGGGTTAAAAGAAGCTTGTGCTCCTCACAGAGTACCCACTGTGTACCTCACCCTCCATCGAGGAGCTTGGCAACAGCACAGGGAGCTGGGGGAACTTCAGAGAGGGTAATTCTCACCTCAGTAACACATTTCAACTAAAAACCCACATCTGTCTCTTGGAAGAGGAACATGGTGGTTCCAGTGAGCAGGATGTACCCTGCCCACCCTCCTCAGGCACAGCAGAGCTCTGTTCACCCCCGAGTGAAGCTACTACTGAAATCAGACAGCAAATTAACACAAATGTAAAGGGAGCCAAGAATGAAATATTCTCTCCTCACTGCACTGTTCTCCTTAATGCGAGATAAATGGCAGAGTGGTGACTCTGGTGTTTTGTTTTGGTTGTTTTTTTTTAAATAGTTTGTAATTCTCAGGGAAAAAACCTCTCCAAAACACACCTCTGAATTCTGCTCAGTTCTGGTTCCATCAGTGACGTCTGTGCCTCATGACAACCACCACGGATGTGCCACCAGGCCTGTGACTCACGCCAGAGTGACCCTGTCCTTTCCCCAGCCCAGGGGAGGCCAGACCCTCTGCTGTTTAAAACTCCCCAGCCCCAGCTGCAGCTTCCCCCACACCACCCGGGCTTCCCAGGTAAACTGGAAACTCTGCTGTTTAAAACTACCAAACCAGCACTGGGTATGGCAAAAGAAGCCAGAGAAATCAACTTTTCCTGTGCCCTGAGCATGCAACCTGCTGGGAGCAAGGACCAGTCAAGACTCCAGTCCAGCCACTGCCTCCAGGACTGTCCTCAAGGCTGAGATGAAGCATTGCAGTGCCTCTGGCTTCGCTTCATTTTGCTTCACCGAAACCTGCAGCTCTGAATCTGCTGCCTCAAGCAGGAGCTCTGTGAGGAAGAGGCAGCCTGAGTCATCCTGGGCACTCAGATAAGCTTTCCAGGGCTGGGCTCCAGCTTTGCTCATGGCAATGGTCTGGATGTGCACGACACGAAGGGCTGTCTGGATGGTGTCTGCATGGACAGGCCCACACCAGGGCAGAGAGAGCTGGCAGCTCGTGTCCAGGCTCAGCCAGGTCTTCTCAAACTGTTCTGCCGTCAGGGAAACATCAGGAATCAAGCTTAGGCTGCCTGCATCAGGAGGAGCCTTGAGGAGTTCTTTATTCCCTTCAGACATTGGAGTATCAGGACGAACCTCGAGGACTTCTTTATTCCCTTCAGCAACCAGAGACTCTGAAATGAAAGCACAAACACCTGAGATGCAGCTCCCAGCTCCACAAAGCCCATTTGATGGAGCAGGGGAAGGCTGCAATCCCAGTGCCACCAGCAGCATTCCCTGGGCTAGTGAGTGACCAGCCACATATTGCACAAGGTGATCAGAACACCAAATTCCAAAGCACTCTGACCTTCTTCCAAACAAACCCACGGGAGAACCTCGTGGCTGCCCAGAGAAGCTGTGGCTGCCCCTGGATCCCTGGAAGTGTCCCAGGCCAGGCTGGAGAGCGCTTGGAGCAGCCTGGGACACTGGAAGATCCCTGCTCAAGTCAGGGGGTGGAATGAGAGGAATTTCAAAGCTCCTTCCAATCCAAACCATTCTGGGATTCTGTGCTCTGCTGGCAAGAGGAGAATGGCTCCCAGAGGAAGGTGAGGCAGGTTTACCTGTGTCTCTATTCCTGGAGTCAGCACAAGGAGAGCAGGAGTAAGAGGGTTCCACAGGCTGCTGGGCAGTGGCGAGTGCCCAGCGCTCTCTGCCATAAACTGTGGCCAGAGTGTTGAACTCCAAAGCCCAGGCATTGACAGGCTGCTTGCTCTGGTCCCCCAGGAGCCCCAGGGAGGGGTCAGACTTGGGGCTGCACAGGACCCGCTTCACCTCCTGCACCCCAGACTGCAGCAGGCGATAGTAGAACAGTCCCCGGTCCCGTACGGCCATGTCCTGCTCCTCCTCTGGGAACCAGAGATGCAAGTCAGGGACAATTCCAGCAGCCACATTTCCCCAGAGCACTAACACTTCATTATTAAAAACAGACTTTCAGGGATACAATGCAAGCCTGCTTACCGGCAGAGAGTGAAAGGATAAAGGGGAATGGTTTTAAACTAACAGAAGGCAGGGTTAGATGGGATATTGGGAAGGAATTCTTCCCTGTGAGGATGGGGAGGCCCTGGCACAGGGTGCCCAGAGAAGCTGTGGCTGCCCCTGGATCCCTGGAAGTGTCCAAGGCCAGGCTGGACAGGGAAGGTGTCCCTTCTCAGGACAGGGGGTGGAACTGGATGATCTTTAAGATCCCTTCCCACCCAAACCATTCTGATTCCATGACTGTAACTCCACACTCACCAGCCTAAGGTGTGGAACCACCTGACTGCCAGCCTGGATGGCCTCCTCAGAGGCAGGATGCTGCCGCAGCCTGGGGACACAGGTCCCTCAAAGCCTGTGAGGACACAGGGAACCCACCTATGCAGTAGTAGAGCAGCCTGCCCAGCATGTCCTGGCACTCGGCGGGCCGGGCCAGGAACAGCCGCACCAGCGCCGTCAGCAGCTCCATCTTCACTGCTGGGAACGCCTCGGACTTCACGTTCTCCACAAAGTCCTCCAAGACATAGGGAGCGTTTGGGATCCTCTCCCCGTGTGTGCCCAGGAGCCAGACCAGAGCTTGTTTGCCCTGAAGGAACCAGAGGAACACCAGCAAACAGCTGCTGTGTGCCACGTGTTGGCGTGAAATGAGCATGCCGAGAAAACAAATCTGAGCATTTCTGAGTTTTGCCCCCAATCTCAAGGCAATGGGAAGGTGACCAGTCCTTGTCCACCCGCCCCCAAGCACTGCCCCCTCACCTCGCTGTCCTGGATGGTGTCCTCACAGCCAGGCAGTGCCTGGCACACGGCATCTGTGCACTGGGGACACAGCCAGGCCAGGTCCCGGAAAGCACGGACCACAGCTGCGAGGAAAACAAGTTATCAGCATCCCCCAAGAGTTATAAAAACCACTAGGGGAAAAAAAAAATTCACTTCAAACCCCTCCGCTCAAGGGGCTTAGCAAATTTCAGGCAGGAGGGTCAGTGCCCTGCCTGTGATTTGAGACACCCTCCTTCTCAATCCCATGACATTGCATTTGTCAGAGCAAAGGTGCACCAGGTCTAAAATAAAGCACTGAGACTTCAGATTATTCCTCTGCTGGAGAGGAGTCTCTCTTCTGGCCACTGCCGGCCTTTAAAAAGTCTCTGACTCATGATGCTTCAGACACATGAGGTTAGAATGACAAATTAAAGCTGACCTCAATTCAAAACGAGGCTTGTGAACTTTAGGTCAAAACTTTAAAGGTTTTGCTGCCCACTCAGAAACACCAACAGCTCCTGAGATGGAATTCAGCAGCTGAGTGCAAGTGTGTGGCTTTCAAATCTGAGAGCAAGACCAGTTAAAAGAGAACAGCAGGAACAGCAGTGATGTGAAGGTGGATCTGAGGGCAGAAGAGAAAAAAGGAAGCTTGTGTACAACTGAATCAGACTATTATTTGAGGAACAGAAATTACACAGATTTAAAAGATCTATTAATCATCTTGGCTCTCAAACAGTAAAATGTCTCTGCTGAGCCCCTCACTCCCTGAGTCAGCAGGTGGCAGCCAGAAAGAAGCATGAACACAGCTACAACCATCTTCCCCTTTCCCACAGAGAGCAGGTCCTGCAGAAGGAACACACTTTATACCCCTTGAACCACCTGGAAAATTCCACCTGAAGGTGCCAATTAAACTGAAAGCCAAGTGCCTTTGAGGGGGTTGAGTCTGGGACCAGGAGTCCCCACAAGGGCACCTCCTGAGCGCATAAACCGGGCAGCAGCCTGCAAAGATTACCTGAGGTGATGTGCTCCTGCTGAAGCCCCAGCAGCTCTGTCAGAATCTCCACACACTGCTCTGTGTATGTCCTGGCAATATTGGCTGCAAGGATGCCAAAAAGACATAAAAATCAATCTTCTGTCAGAGAAACAGGAATCATGAGCCCAGCTACTCATCACAAACTCTCTTTAAAGAAACACTCTCCCTCCTTTCCTTTCTGACTACCATTTCTGAAAGTGTGGCCAAATGAGCTTGTTCTCCACACCAGGGACATGTTCTTTTTGAGGCCGTGCCTCAGAAGATTTCTGAACTTTCTTTAAATGTAATACATTAAAAAAATAATTTTATCATCCCCAATTTTCTCCTTATGAATACTGCCATAATTCACCTATTTTTAAAGCCCACAAACCCAAAACTATCACCTTAACTCTGCCCCCATTACAACTCAAAAGAACAAGCAGGTATTAGAGCTCCTCCATTCCTTGCACAGCTTCACTGAACACTCTAAGACTCATTAGCAAGATGAAATGACACATATTCTCTAGAGCATCTCCTCACAGCACGAGATTCAAGGACATTCTGCACAACCTGAAGCAGCTCAATGCCAGGACTTCTGAAATAACCAGAAACGCTCTGACACAAACCGCTCCTGGGCAGGTTGGTGTCTGTGCTGCTGCAGCACAGAGCAGTGCTTTGGTGCCTGCCCAGGTACCCTTCAGCAGAGAACAGCCCCTCTGAAAGGCCCAGGGCTGCAGCCAAGCCAAGGCACAGCTCTCACCGATGGCAAAGATCGCTCCCTGCGCCAGCTCCACCGACACGTCAGTGCAGTAACCCTTCAGCTCCTCCAGCACGTGCTGCACGTTTTCATCATTCACCAGCTCACACAGCACCTCCATCTTCTGGCATTTGATGTAGTGGGGCTCCGAGTAGGAGCAGAAGAACTTCTTGTAGTGGCTGCTGAAGTGGCCGGGCAGGCTCCTGAGGATCTGGCGCACGTGGCAGAGCGCGGTGAAGCAGAGCTCCCTGCTCTCCGAGGTGCAGGCAGACAGCAGCGGGCCCTTCACCCGCACCAGCACATCTGCCTGCACATCTGGGTACTCCCTGGCCAGCACCAGGAACAGCTTGGTGGCTGCCATCACGACGCTGGGGCTGCTGCTCTTGAGGTAGCCGTCGAGCAGGTTGAGGATGTCGAAGAGCTCGTCCTCGCTGCGGGGTTTGTAGCGCAGCAGGAAGGCGAGCACCTCGCTCTGCCCCCACTGATCCAGGTCAGGCATCCTGCCAGGAGCACAGGGACAGAGTCAGGGAGGGCAGGAACATCTGTGCAGAGCAGAGGCCTCAGCCACCGACCTCCTTACGGCCTCTGCTCCCAACCAAGTGGGTGCCACAGTTTTATCACAAGAGAACTGCCCAGTTATTAACTCAGTATCAGTCAAATGCACTTTTGCTGGTGTTTACACCAGGCAGCAACACTGACAAGAACCCTGGGCAGAGCAATACCCCTCTTTTCCTAGTTCATGTAGAATTACCTGCAGAAAAACTGATTTCTTCAAGCACCACAGTTATATATCTTTCAGTGGATCTGTACAGACACGCTAGAACATACCTCTCCCACAGATATATCGTGTGTATTATCACTAGAAATACCCCATAAGTCTAATCACATAAACCTACAATTACAAACCAAACCACCAGCCGAGACAAAGACTCCCTGGAAGAGAAGGGCATCCCATATTTCTCTTAAGACCATAGCCTGAAGTGGTTTATTTTATCTTAGGATGGCCACCTCCATCCCTGGGTGCCTGACAAGAGGCCAGAGAAGGCGATGTCCTCCCAGCAACTGCCTCTCTGCATGGAAAACATGAGAACAAGAGAAGCTTCTAGCACCATCTTAATACCAAAGAAAACAAACCTGTTGAGAAGATGACGGGCAATGGGTTTGTTGATGACAACACCTCCCTCCTTCTTCAAGATCTCTTCCAAGGCCCTCAGACAGTTTACAACCACAATGGGGTCCTGGTCACGAAGCAAACTGTAGAGCTCGTTCACCAGAGCACCATCTGCAAGGCACAGAGCTCCTGCCATCAAGATCTGTTGGCACTCTGCAGTTTAATCACTGTATGGGAGTATTTATCACAAAAAAAGACATGACTTGAACTGGGAGAAGGGATCAACAAAACTTCAAGCTCTACAGGAACATCTGCCCTTGGCACAGCTTTTTCCTGAGAGTCTGTGTGGGTCACAGCAGTCCCTGGCTAATCAGAGACTGGGGATGGAACAAAATCATTGAATCACAGAATGTTATGGGCTGGAATGGACTTTAAAGCTCATCCAGTGCCACTGCTGCCATGGGCAGGGACACCTTCCACTGTCCCAGACTGCTCCAAGCCCTGGCCTGGGGCACTTGCAGGGATCCAGGGGCAGCCACAGCTGCTCCGGGCACCCTGTGCCAGGGCATCCCCAGCCTCACAGGGAACAATTACTTCCTAAAATTCTCAACCTGCTCTCTTTCACTTTGAAGCCATTCCCCCTTGTCCTGTCACTCCATGCCCTTCTCCCAAGTCCCTCTCCATCTCCATTGCGGGCTCCCTTCAGGTACTGGAAGGCCACAATCAGGTCTCCCCAGAGCCTTCTCTTCTCCAGGCTGAACAATCCCAATTTTCTCAGTCTTTCACTAATTACCCTCCTCTTTCTCTCTTTTTGTGCCCTGCAGCCACGACAACACCTGGGCTGCGCAGGGAGCCCAGGACATCCCTAAAGCCTGAACGCGCATCACCAACACAGCCCCTGCACGTCCCCAGCCCCAGGGCCACCATGCCATCCCCAGGGCCACCAGCCCCAGGGCCACCAGCCCCAGCCCCAGGGCCACCAGCTCCAGGGCCACCATGCCATCCCCAGGGCCACCAGCCCCAGCCCCAGGGCCACCAGCTCCAGGGCCACCATGCCATCCCCAGGGCCACCAGCCCCAGCCCCAGGGCCACCAGCTCCAGGGCCACCATGCCATCCCCAGGGCCACCAGCCCCAGCCCCAGGGCCACCAGCTCCAGGGCCACCATGCCATCCCCAGGGCCACCAGCCCCAGCCCCAGGGCCACCAGCTCCAGGGCCACCATGCCATCCCCAGGGCCACCAGCCCCAGCCCCAGGGCCACCAGCTCCAGGGCCACCATGCCATCCCCAGGGCCACCAGCCCCAGCCCCAGGGCCACCAGCTCCAGGGCCACCATGCCATCCCCAGGGCCACCAGCCCCAGCCCCAGGGCCACCAGCTCCAGGGCCACCATGCCATCCCCAGGGCCACCAGCCCCAGCCCCAGGGCCACCAGCTCCAGGGCCACCATGCCATCCCCAGGGCCACCAGCCCCAGCCCCAGGGCCACCAGCTCCAGGGCCACCATGCCATCCCCAGGGCCACCAGCCCCAGCCCCAGGGCCACCAGCTCCAGGGCCACCATGCCATCCCCAGGGCCACCAGCCCCAGCCCCAGGGCCACCAGCTCCAGGGCCACCATGCCATCCCCAGGGCCACCAGCCCCAGCCCCAGGGCCACCAGCTCCAGGGCCACCATGCCATCCCCAGGGCCACCAGCCCCAGCCCCAGGGCCACCAGCTCCAGGGCCACCATGCCATCCCCAGGGCCACCAGCCCCAGCCCCAGGGCCACCAGCTCCAGGGCCACCATGCCATCCCCAGGGCCACCAGCCCCAGCCCCAGGGCCACCAGCTCCAGGGCCACCATGCCATCCCCAGGGCCACCAGCCCCAGCCCCAGGGCCACCAGCTCCAGGGCCACCATGCCATCCCCAGGGCCACCAGCCCCAGCCCCAGGGCCACCAGCTCCAGGGCCACCATGCCATCCCCAGGGCCACCAGCCCCAGCCCCAGGGCCACCAGCTCCAGGGCCACCATGCCATCCCCAGGGCCACCAGCCCCAGCCCCAGGGCCACCAGCTCCAGGGCCACCATGCCATCCCCAGGGCCACCAGCCCCAGCCCCAGGGCCACCAGCTCCAGGGCCACCATGCCATCCCCAGGGCCACCAGCCCCAGCCCCAGGGCCACCAGCTCCAGNTGTTATGGGCTGGAATGGACTTTAAAGCTCATCCAGTGCCACTGCTGCCATGGGCAGGGACACCTTCCACTGTCCCAGACTGCTCCAAGCCCTGGCCTGGGGCACTTGCAGGGATCCAGGGGCAGCCACAGCTGCTCCGGGCACCCTGTGCCAGGGCATCCCCAGCCTCACAGGGCACAATTACTTCCTAAAATTCTCAACCTGCTCTCTTTCACTTTGAAGCCATTCCCCCTTGTCCTGTCACTCCATGCCCTTCTCCCAAGTCCCTCTCCATCTCCATTGCGGGCTCCCTTCAGGTACTGGAAGGCCACAATCAGGTCTCCCCAGAGCCTTCTCTTCTCCAGGCTGAACAATCCCAATTTTCTCAGTCTTTCACTAATTACCCTCCTCTTTCTCTCTTTTTGTGCCCTGCAGCCACGACAACACCTGGGCTGCGCAGGGAGCCCAGGACATCCCTAAAGCCTGAACGCTCATCACCAACACAGCCCCTGCACGTCCCCAGCCCCAGGGCCACCATGCCATCCCCAGGGCCACCAGCCCCAGGGCCACCAGCCCCAGCCCCAGGGCCACCAGCTCCAGGGCCACCATGCCATCCCCAGGGCCACCAGC
>WBMY01001670.1:303338-329476 GCA_013397315.1 Donacobius atricapilla
TTCCGGGCCGCGCGGCGGGCGCTGCCCCCGGGGCAGGTTAGGCCTGCCCGGGTGGGTTCCCCACCGACTCTTGTTTTTACAGTGCCTAGGAAACAGGCCTGCGGACGGGTTCGTAGTTTTTGCAGGGTCTTCCCACTTCCTGCGCTCCCCGATCCTCAGCATTGTTTTCTTTACTGAGAGGTTTTTTCGCCTGGACAAAAGGCGGCTCGGGAGTGACCTTATCACTCTCCGCAGCTCCCTGAAAGGAGGGTGTAGCCAGGTGGGGGTCGGGCTCCTCTCCCGGGTAACGAACGGCAGGACGGGAGCGCTGAGCGTTCAGCTGTGCCAGGGGAGGTTTAGGTTGGACAATAGGAGGAATTTCTTCACTGGTTAGACGTCGGAACGGGTTGCCCAGGGAGGTGGTGGAGTCGCCGTCCCTGTAGGTGTTTGAGCAACTGGAAGTGGCACGGAGTGCTCTGGTCTGGGTGAAGCGTGGTGTTTGGTCGCAGGGTTGGACTCGATGATCTCAGAGGTCCTTTCCAGCCTAATTGACTCTGTGATTCCTGCCGTGTTCTGGGACTTCTTTAGCCCTTAGAGAGCTGGATAAAGAGCTGTGTGCTTCTCAAATGCAGTAATCCCACTGCACAGCCTCCCTCGGTGATGCCCTTAGGAGCAGCAGTTAGAGCAGTTCCCTTCCTCACTGGTGTGCACCACATGGTGCTCAGGAAAACGCTTGTCAGTCTGGTTTTTATGCAGGTACAGGATCTTGTCCATTGCAACCTGCTGCCCCTAATGAGTTCTTCTCTCCCTCTCCAGGTATGGCCTCACAGCTGCAGGTGTTCTCCCCTCCGTCAGTATCCTCGAGTGCCTTCTGCAGTGCCAAGAAACTGAAAGTGGAGCCGTCTGTCTGGGATGTTTCAGGACAGAGCAGTAGTGACAAGTATTATACCCACAGCAAAAACCTCCCAGCAGCTCAAGGGCAAGCCAGCTCCTCTCATCAGGTAGCCAATTTCAGCATCCCTGCCTACGACCAGAACCTCCTTCTCCCCGCTCCCTCCGTCGAGCACATCGTGGTCACCGCGGCCGACAGCACCGGCAGCAGCGCCACAGCGTCCTTCCAGAGCAGCCAGACCCTCACCCACAGGAGCAACGTTTCTTTGCTGGAACCATACCAAAAATGTGGATTAAAAAGGAAAAGTGAAGAGGTTGACAGCAACGGTAGTGTGCAGATCATTGAGGAACATCCACCTCTCATGCTGCAAAACAGACCTGCGGTGGGTGCTGCGGCCACGACCACCACGGTCACCACGAAAAGCAGCAGCTCCAGTGGGGAGGGCGATTATCAGCTGGTCCAGCATGAGATCCTGTGCTCTATGACCAACAGCTATGAGGTCTTGGAATTCCTGGGACGAGGGACATTCGGGCAGGTGGCAAAATGTTGGAAACGTAGCACGAAGGAGATTGTAGCCATCAAAATCCTGAAGAACCACCCATCCTACGCCCGGCAGGGCCAGATCGAGGTGAGCATCCTGTCTCGCCTGAGCAGTGAGAATGCTGATGAGTACAACTTTGTCCGCTCCTATGAGTGCTTTCAACACAAGAATCATACATGCCTTGTCTTTGAGATGCTGGAACAGAACTTATATGATTTCTTAAAGCAAAACAAGTTCAGTCCGTTACCCCTGAAATACATCCGGCCCATCCTGCAGCAAGTGGCTACAGCCTTGATGAAGCTGAAGAGCTTGGGTCTGATCCACGCAGATTTGAAGCCAGAGAACATCATGTTGGTGGATCCTGCACGCCAGCCCTACAGAGTGAAGGTGATAGACTTTGGGTCAGCCAGCCATGTGTCCAAGGCCGTGTGCTCCACGTACCTGCAGTCGCGGTATTACAGGTAAGCGCTGCCCTGCCCACTGAACCAGGTCAGGCTGATCCTGCCGGGGGTTCCTTCTACAGACACTGAGCTCTTCTGTCTAACCCCAGCTGAGGGGCAGCAGGAAATCATCAGCTCTGCATGTTTCCTGGAGATTTCTTCTGGAAGTTGGATGTAAATAAATAGAATGTCTGCCTTGCAAGGGTGGCCTAATCTGCAGCCCAGCACATTCCTTTTCCCCCCAGATCAGTGCCCTAAGTTGATTTTACCCTGTCCACTGGCTTGTGACACTGTATGAAGTGGCAGATTGGAGAAGCAGTATGGAAGTGTTGAGGAATGCATTTGGGGTTGTCTGCCGTGATCTGAAACTTGTCCATTAACCTTGGACGTTTAAGGGAGAGAAGTCAAAGGGATATCGATTTCTATTTGCTTTTGTTTCTTCTGATTCTTCATCTTTGTCTGAGTCCCCTTCAAGAACACATGACTTCCTGTGTCAACCCTGCCTAAGTCATGCTTTCATGAGACCTTAGCTCCCTTACAGCAGTGATGAGAAAGACCTCTGCTTCCCTTAACAATATGTAGAGATATCTTCTACCCTTCTCCTGCCCAAGAATTAAAAATAAATTATGGGCAGAAAATGTTAGAGCTTAGGGACTGTGTGTAAAGCAAGCTGTGCTGTTTCTTTCAATTATTCTTCCAGCTTGGCTCTGTTAAGTGTGTCTTTGAATTTAAGTAGCAGCAGACTTCAATAAATGGATGCAGAGAGAACTTCTGGCTTCAAAGGGCCTTGAAGAGTCTGTGCTGTGTTGTCAGGGTTGCTTTGGGTGGAATGTGAGCTCACTTGACGCAAAACTCAGAGCTAGTATCTAGTCCTTCCAGCTGGGACCAGACAGGACTGAGACACTCCACCACACCCTGTGTCTCTGTCCTGTTTGATGTCTTCCCTGGCTGCTCACTTCAGTTTTAAAGCCTGGCTTATTGTAGGTTTGCTCTGTTCATCCCTCGCACTCCCTGTGTGCTTGCTCCCTTTGTTTTTGTGTTGTTTTTCTTTTTAACTCTAACACCCAGTACCAGCTTTCCATGACATTCCTTTCGTGTGATACAGACTTTTTTTAGTCCATTGCTCATGATCTTTGCTCAGCTTGTTGGCGCCAATCTTTCCAATTCTAAACTATTGATTGGTATTTTTTTTTGTAGCACAGTTGTCCCCTGTGCCCCACAGCTCTGTAAAAATGCTCACTCCCTAAAATACATCATCAGTTTTGTTGTTACTGCATGGAAAGAAGTGACCGCTGGTCAAGAATCTGCTCTATCTGACTTGCCACACATGTCAGCGAAGCTGTTTGGGGAAGCCCATGGTGCTCTCCAGTTTCTGGTATCTCAGAAAACAGATTTAGCTGAGGAAAAGCAGTGAGAGGTGATAAGAATCTTCCAGGGGCTGCAGGGAGGGAATTTCCTGCTCCATCTGTGTGTGGGGCACTGGACTCCCAGCCCCTTCCAGCTCCCTGGGGTGACTGACTCTGCCAGAAGGGCAAATAACCTGGGATTAGGTGGCGTTGGACTGTCTGCTTGGCTGGAGTGAAGAATGCTGTGATGTGGAAATCTAGTATTTAGTGATATGTAATTAGTCTAATGGTGGTGATTACTAAAATCCATAATCTAGGAATTTACAGAGATGGCGCAGAAACCAGCTTGTTGTGGGAGAACTGGATTGTTCTACCCATATTCACATTAAATGAGTGTTCAGATGAGTCCCAAGTTGGATTTTTTTTTCAATGCTGCGTTTAATGAAAGAGCGGAGACCAATTCTTCATATGATTCTCTGTCAACCATTAAAAACAAACTTCTCTGTGCTCACTTTTTAGCTTTCAATCCCTGTTACTGACACTTCGGTAACCTCTGCTGTAGAGACCTCTAAACCAGCCACACTTGGGTGCTGTGAGATGGATTTTCTGATTTATGTACCCTTGAGGAAAAAATCTTCTTTTATTAATTCCTGTCTGTGCTGCTGGAGGTCATCCTGTCCCACAGCCCAGCTCGCTCAGGGCCTGGCTGTCCTGCTGGCAGTGGCACCTTGCTCCATGTACAGCCCCAGCAGCGTTGTCCTGTTGGGATGTCACGCTGGGTTTGTCAGGACAAACAAGCCAAGACAAGCCCTGATGGGTCAGGGCTGAGGAAGGATCCCTTTTCCACAGACACTGCTGCTGCCTCTGCTGCCTGACTCCCCTCAGGAGGGGCAATTCTGCTGCTCACACTTTAAAGAGTGAGTAAGAGTGCCCATGGCACTCTTTCTTTGGCTCTGAAGCCCATCATGGAGTAGGAGTAGATCAGGTCTCTGCAGTGAACAGCTTCTGTGGCAGTTCTAGGGTGTTTTTGCAGTAATTCCTCACCTGAAAACAGGAGTACCATCCTCTGGTGACGTTGCTTTTGTTCTTGGGGAGGGTGAACAGTGGAAGGAAACAACATGCAGAAATAAAAAGTCCCTGGCATACTGATCTCCCTGCTTTGCAGAGTGGGATTTACTCATGTCCTGTGTTACATGTGAGCGCAGCCATCCTGGGAGTTGTACTCAGCTCCCTGCCTGCTGGTGCTGCCTGTGGGCCAGTGTGGAGCACAGACTGTAGGACTGCACAATTTGGGCCATGAGAAGGTGGCCCTGAGCACTGGGGGAGCTGCAGAGTGCAGGAGTATCCATTTCTCACCTCTGCTTTGGGCTCCATGACCTACTTCTGGCCCAGCCGTGCTGGCCTGGGGAGCAGCAGTGCCTGCTGCCAAGTCTAACTCTGCTAATCCAGCTCTGTGCTGCTCCCTGCATTGCTGCACTTGCACAGGCTCCGTGTTCCCACCAGCCCAAAGCACAGGAGTAAACATGCAGTGTCTGGAAATGCTGGGAGGGAGTCTTGCAGTTTCCTGGGGCTGCTGTGAGTCCTTTCTCCTCTGAGAGTGCCTGAGTGTATTTGTCAGCTTTGGGAGGCAGTGCTTGGCAAGCATCTGTGCAAAGAGTGTTCTTGATTTTATTTCAAAGAGCTTAAGATGGTAAAATCACTTTAATCTCTGGCAGAGCAGCTATGGAAGTGACCTCTGCCTGCTGTCCTGGTTCAGCTCACGTCTCATAAGGCTGCTAATGGCAGTGATGTAAAAGGAGATGAGAGAAATTCTGACTTCCCAGCCCTGTCCTGCAATCAGAGTGAAATCAGGTGGCTCATGAGAAGTTCATTTATTTAGTTGCAGGGAATGAAATACCAGACTTCAACTTGCTATCATCATGGTATTGAGATTTAGGAATACATGAGTCCATTCCATCCTGGAGTTAAAGACCAACAAACTGCCACAAATCTCTCTTTCCACCGGAATTGGCGGGGAGGGTGGTTTAACACACTAAGGAAGGATGAGCATGCTTTGCATATTCCACAAGGCATCTATATTTTAGTTTGTTTGCCAGTCCAAATGCAGCATTCCTTATATGACAGGTCTGGATCCTTTCTGAATTGGAAATTCCTGCATCAGGATAATCAAAGGGGGCAGGAAAGTTTGCTGATGATGTCTCATAAAGTAATGGCAAGGGGAGCTCCTGTGTGAATGTATGAATTGTATTTTTACTACTTGTAGAGAGAGAGATTCCTCTGGTTTGCACCTCTTAGCCTGTAGAAAGTTGTATCCATTCTAGCTTATTTCCTTAAAATATAGATGTTAGCAGGACAGTCAGCATTCAAATATCAGCTACTGCTCGTATTTGCATAATCATTTTATATTTTCACATGTGAGAAACGTTTCCAAAGTCAACAACTGCCAGGAACAGCCAAACAAGAAGGTAGAGACAGATCAGTGTTGAGTAGAGAGTGTTACTATGTCTTAGCTTGAACGAGCTATTATTCTGATTACTGAAGGTGTATCATGGCTCTGGTTTTGGGGGCTCAGACATATTAAAATCTGGATAATAAAGAGTAAATGTGACCTCACTGCAACAGGCAGCTGGTTCAGCAATTTATCTTTTTTTAGAGAATCCCAGACTGGTTTGGGTTGGAAAGGAGCTTCAAGCTCGTCTCATCCCACCCCTGCCATGGGCAGGGCCGCCCTCCACTATGCCAGGTTACTCCAAGCTCAGTCCAACCTGGCCTTTTGTGGGCTTGTGCTTTCTCGGGTGCCCTGTGCCTGAGCAGCTGGGCTGAGTGCCTTTGTTTTGGAGACACCTGTGTAGACACCTAAAACAAAAGGTGTATCTGTGTCTCCACGGCACAAAGGGTGATTAACTGGGGAGTCACTTCTTGCCATGGACAAACAGCTGGGAGGTTGAGCAGTTGAGGAGGGTGAGTGTCAAATTTTAACACACCTGTACATTATGCAAGCCCTGGTTTTTAGAATTCTGTAGAGGGATCTGAGCGGGTTTCAGAGCCTTTTGTAACACCTGAAGTATCCATGGGTAACACCAGAAACACCACACAAGCCCTGGGGCATGACCAGGAAATGGATAGCCTGGAGTTCAGGGCTTTTCTGTCTTCCTTTGCTCTTGTGTTAGTTATGCATGATGAAGGTCAAGGCTTTCGTATTTCCTGTACTTTCCAGAGTAAATTCCCACACCAGCTCACGTGGGGCTTGCAGCACCTGGGGTTTTGTGCTCTATGCAAATGTAGGACCAGAATTTCTCCTGCCGGAACAGCCTCAGTTTGTTTCAGAACTCTGTGTAGGTGAAGAGCTGTACTTAAACATCCTTCTGTGTTATGAGTCAGCTCCAGACAGAGATCTCCCTAAAATTCCAACCTGATAGAGAAGCAGGCCCTGCTTGGAGTGTGAGGTTTTTTTTCACCTCCCTGTAAAGGCTGGGCCAGACAGGTACATTTTGCATTAGGTGTGGTTGAGTGCACAGAAACCTGAAACACAACCTCCAGCTGGGCTCTCTGCGTCCATTTTAAACTCGAAACTCTCTGAGCAAACCCTGCACGAAAACCTGCTGATAGAAACTCAGCATCTCTCTGAGGAGCTCCTTTTCCTGGCTCTGCAGGTGCTCTTCTTTCCCGCATGAAGCAGGCAAGCCTACTGCTGCTGCTTACCTGGGGTCTCAAGACCTTCTCCTAGAAAAGTCTCTGTTTGCCAGAGCTTTTCTTCCCAATTCTGTTAGGATAGGCTGGACTAGATGATCTTGAAGCTCTCCCCATAATTCTGTGATGCTGTGTGCTGTCTCAGGGACCCCTCACATGCTGTCAAGTGTCATTAAACTGATTACTCAAGAAGTAACTTTATGCACCTGTGATATAAAGACCTCCTAGGAGCTGGGGGAACGGTGGCAATGAAAGAATCTACCTAAGTGATAAAAAGGTTGGGATCCATTAGGCCACCCAAGGAAACAACTTCTGCTTTAAAGTGGATAATTTATATTCACCCAGACTTACTTGTGTGTGGAGGGGCTTTACCCAGAGTGGTTTACAGGGCAGAAATGCAGCTTTCAGAGTAAAAGATTTGACTTTGGCCTTTTCTTTCCCTTCTCCCTTACCAGAGCTCCTGAGATCATCCTGGGTTTGCCGTTCTGTGAAGCCATTGACATGTGGTCACTGGGCTGTGTCATAGCTGAGCTGTTTCTGGGCTGGCCTCTGTATCCAGGAGCATCTGAGTACGACCAGGTGAGAGCACGTGGGGAACGTGGGATCCTCACACTAACCACAATTTTCTGTGTTCAAACCCTCCTGATCCCCCCATGTCCTGCATCAGCTTTCATCAGAGCACGTTGCTGCTGTCTGAGCTCGTTTTCCTTCTGTGATATTCCCATTGTCTCTGGGCAGGGGGCATGGAGTTCTGTGTGTTTTCACTTGAGCTGAGTGTATCCTGTCCAAAAAAAAGGGGCCAATTTGCAATTAACCCCTGGTTTCCAAACCCAAAAGCTGTTGAAACACCTTCCTGCCAAAGCAGAAGCGGGGCGTGTGTGTGTCCTGGTGTGAAACACCCTCTGTAATTTCACCATGAGGGCAGTTTTTCCATGTGGGGACAGAGCAAGCCTATCATTCCTACCCTGTTAATACCTACAGCAACCTTCAGTTTTTATGCAAAGTGTGTCTTTGGAACCCAAGGGCGAGACTCTGAGAGGCATCTTGAACTAATTAGTCCTTTCTGTGGATACTTGGCATTATTACCTGGTCTAGTCAGTGCCTATAAAAGGACAAAAAGTCTGTGAGAGGGGTTTTTTCAGAGTAGCTTTTCCACTGGGGTTTTTGTGGTGGGATCTTGTTACAGTGCTTGGTATGGTTTTCCTTATGTGATAAAATACACGAAAACTTACTAAGTTTGAAAACTTACTTGTCATGTATCTTCCCAGCACTGTGAATTTCCAAAGGAAACACAGTGGCACCTTAATGAGAAGAATGAGTTAAAGTAGCTGAGGCAGGGCCTGGTGGTTTCCTTGTGCACTGAGCTTGGTGTCATTCTGAGAACCTTATCTGCTCGTGTAGGTGGCTGGGGAGGAGCTGCTTTTTCCATTGCTTCATGACAGGATTTTGCAGCCCTCTGTGAGGCAGCGTGAGGTGTGACTTCATGGGCTTCATTTTGATGTCTGAATTTCCCTTGAAGACTGGGGATGACTTGGCCTTCATGTTTTCTGAGATTCTGCAGCAGCAAGTGAAAGTTGAGGTGGAACTTGTGAGAGGACCTCTCCAGGCATGAGTTCGTGGGCTGGGCTGGGATTTACAGCTGTTTTTTAAACACCCTTTGGCTGTAAAGCAAAAGTCATGTCCTGTAAAAATAGAACTGCTACCTGAACTATTGTGTAGGTACAAGAAATGTGCATGTGCAGACTCTTGGATTCACCTTGGCTTAATTGAAAAGTCAGCCCATAAATTCAGGTGATCACAAACTGTGACAGTGCACTGTTTTGGCACAGTGGCATAGCAGGAGTTTGGCAAATAAGAAGTGCTAAGGATCTGTAATTGATGGTTTGATCAAGGCGTAGTTACCTCAACACAGTGGAGTTTTTAATAAATTTATTTTCTTACCTTTTGAGCATATCTTTTTATTTGTTACATCTCTACCAGCGTCTTATCATGACCATCACAAGGGTTCAAGTGCATCTTCCAAAATTCTGAGCCATTTTTTTTAACATGTAAAAATAGTATGTTAAATGTGTTTGAGGATATTTGGTCTTGGTTTCTCGGTCAGTGAGAGCTTTGCCATGGTGTTATTCTGAAATTGAGGGACTGGCCAGTTGTGTAGGCAGGCACAACAATGTTGCTTGGATAATTATGCCTTTAATTATTTATACATACGTGATAAATTCTGCAGTATTTTTCCCTCAAAATATGTATTTCTTACACTGTTCAATGTCTTAGAAGCCTACAGTCTGCTTACATATACATTATCAAAGAATATTTCCATAAAATAAGAAGGATGCATTTCACACCGAAAATTTTTGCATGATTGCAGAAGTGGCTTTATAAATACTCGAGGCAATCCCTTTAATTTTGCAGTTTTGCATCTCTGGGCAGTCTTTCTTTACAGGTAATTTCCTATTAGCTGTGAACAAACCTGGCTGTTAATTACCCTATTAGCTGTGAATTCTTTATGTTGGGAGTCCTCACTGTTGTGATTTTCTTTCCTAGATTCGTTATATTTCACAAACTCAAGGCCTTCCAGCGGAGTATCTTCTCAGTGCAGGAACGAAAACAAGCAGGTTTTTTAACAGAGATCCAAATTTGGGATACCCACTGTGGAGGCTCAAGGTTTGTCTGTCTCTTCCATCCCCAATTCTCTTTCGTTCATTGAGGACTTGATAGAAATTCCCACCCAGTTTTGGCGTGCTGTGAAAACATTTTGAGTGAGGACTGGCTTTTGAAACGTGGCTGATTTGGGGTCTGTGATTGCAGGAGCTGTGCAGAGCTCCTGGTGCTGCTCTGACAAAAGCAGCAGTGCATGATAGCACCAGCAAAGAGTGGGTGTTCCATCATTGAGATAATGGGTGCTTATTATGGGCTGCTCATTCTCAGGGAAGTGTGTCATCTTGTTGTCATCTCCTGACAATCCAACCAGTAAAATACGGAGTATTTCGTGATGGGTTTGTTAGTTTAACTGGAATCTGGTTATGGGTTGGTAGAGGACAGGAAAGAATGGGATTTAGGCCTGATTTGCCTTTAAAGCTGAGCAGCAAAAAGAAGGGAATTTTGCCTTTCTTCTTTCTAGAAGAGGGATTTAAAATATTTATAGCCTCTTCCCAAATCAGAAACCTTCAGTTCTTTTGGCTAATGCACTACCCAAGGAAGCCTTGAAATGAAGTCATCCTGTTGCTAATTCAGCTTTGCAATGAATGATCTTTCCAGAGGGAATGGGATCCCAGGCTCTTTAGGTTTGACCTGCTGGTGTGTGGTGTGTCTGAAAGCAGCAAGTGATCATCTGCCTCTGCAATTTCTTGCTGCTTTTTCCTTATCAATATGCAGTATCTCAGTTTATACTAATGTTTTCTTTTATAGACCCCAGAAGAACATGAGTTGGAAACAGGAATAAAATCAAAAGAAGCTCGGAAATATATATTCAACTGTTTGGATGATATGGCGCAGGTGTGTGGGCATCTTGGGACCCAGATAACTCATTCATTTTTCACATTTAATTTAGTAACTTTCATTTTTTGGGGGATCTCTAAAAATGAGGCTGCTGTGCTGGAGCAGCCAGTCCTTTTCTACTGGCAGTTCAGAGCACTGATGGAGGTTTACCATGGTGCCAACTTGCATCAGAAGTCAGTGGATTAAAAACAGTCAAAATGTTAATTATGAACCTGTCTGAAATCTTTTATGTTTTCCTATGCCTCAGTGTGTTAGACAGGAGTATGCCCAGCCTGTTCCCACTACAGTGGAACAGTAGGAGAGCTGAGCCCCTTCAAATGCCTTTGTAGGATTAAACCTCTTATTAGACTTTGGAAAGAGTGACAAGAACCACAGATCATTCTTATTTTCAGTCTCTTTTTAGAGGTAAAATTAAGGAATATCTGAGTGGTTTTAATGTCATGAGGCCTTAAATCTTAAATATCAATTTTCTATCACTTTTGTAGCTGTTACCATCAGGTTGCATCTGTGCAGAGAAGGTGGAATCATTCTGGCTTGCCAGCCCCTTATAGATTCCCCCCAAATGTGAGGGCATTTTGTCAGTGAGTGGAGAATGAAGCCTGGTTGATCCCTTTGAATAGACCCAGCTCCCTGTTGAGAAGAGAATTCCATGTGCAGGTTTGACTTTCTCTCCTAGAATGAGCGAGGAAAAGGTGGTGTGTTAGCACTGTGCTACCTGAAATTAATCTGGCTAAGAGACAGAAATGCTTAATCAATATTTCTGTGTGATGTGAAGTTATTGAATTGTCAGGCAGCAGTTAATTTGATGCTTGTGTGAACTGCTCCCATTTGATTTTCCAGGTGAATATGTCTACAGACTTAGAAGGGACCGACATGTTGGCAGAGAAGGCTGACCGAAGGGAATACATTGATTTGTTGAAGAAAATGTTGACAATTGATGCAGATAAGAGAATTACTCCACTGAAGACTTTGAACCATTCATTTGTTACAATGGCACATCTGCTGGACTTCCCCCACAGTAACCAGTAAGCTCCCTTGGATGGGTTGTTTTGTTTCAGGATTTGCTGGAATCACAGAGCAGCACTTCCCAGCTCTCTGTCAGAGCTGTTTTCTGCAGTTCCTGGCTGATCTGAAAATAGCAATGGCATGTGTAAGGAATGGAATGTTCATAACCTTCCTTTTCATGTTTTAGGACATTCTTTGTTGGTTGAAAAGAACCTAAACCTAAAGCACGTGCATAAAGTTGGGAATCTGTCACATCTGTGTCCTGTTTTCACAAATCTGATGTTTTCCTTCTGTCATTCTGTTCCAGTGTGAAATCTTGCTTTCAGAACATGGAGATCTGCAAGAGAAGAGTGAACATGTATGATACAGTGAATCAAATCAAGAGCCCTTTCACCACTCACGTTGCTCCTAACACAAGCACAAACCTGACGATGAGCTTTAACAACCAGCTCAACACCGTACACAACCAGGTATGGCATCTTTCACCTATTTTGTCCTAATCAAAGACATGGAGTGGGCTGATTTGGTGCCTTCAGGCCAAAATTTAAACTACTCTCCAAAACTCATAGTCTTGTTTCAAAGTCTAATTTTCCAAAACTCATGCCAGGGAGCCTCTTTACTTCATGTGTTGAAAATGTGTCCGTTCAGCAGCATAAGTAAATTGGGTGCAATTCGTGTTTTTCCTTCTGTGTTGTCTTAAGCCTTTTTACCTCAAATATTTTCCAGGTGCTTTCCTCCTGGTTTAATATTCATGGTTCCTGTCGTTTGCTTTATAGCAAAGAGAGATGAGATTACAACAGATAAGTGATTTTTTTTGTTTGTTTATTTTTCTAGGCCAGTGTGTTGGCTTCCAATTCCACTGCTGCTGCTACTCTTTCCCTGGCCAACTCGGACGTCTCGCTGCTCAACTACCAGTCTGCCCTGTACCCATCCTCTGCAGCCCCAGTGGCAGGAGTGGCCCAGCAGAGCGTTTCCTTGCAGCCTGGAACCACCCAGATCTGCACACAGACGGACCCCTTCCAGCAAACCTTCATTGTTTGCCCCCCTGCTTTTCAAAGTAAGCCAAGAACCCTCGGCGTGATGCCGTGGTTTCAGTCGGTTAAGGCAGGAGAAGTTGTGATTTGCACTAAAGTGAGAAAACCCTGGCTTGAGCAGAGCTCTCTGTGGGTGTCACACGGGGCTCTTGCATCAGATGGAAGTGCAGAACCAGGTCAGACATGTGCAGGCAGCTTGATTCCCTTCCAGGCCGTGCTGGAACAGGTGACAGGATCTTGCCTGCCTGGGTTGCAGGCTCCAGCTGGTTGCTCAACCAGTTTTTCCCCCCCAAACTGAACACAGCAGCATTCCACAGAAAGCAGGGAACAGAGGAGCCAGACCTGCCTGCAAATCGGTGTGTCTTGCTGTGTTTGTTATCTCAAGAGCAAATACCTGGTGTTTGAGCCTCAGTTCACAACCCTGATGCAGGTTTTTGCTACCAGCAGACTGTCACAGGTTGTGGGTCAGTGAGCTTAGCACAGGCAGCTCTCTTCATGCCTCTGTTCATCCTCAGGGTTCTGTAGTTATGCTGGTACCTGGATTGTTTTAGTCCGGAGGGTTATTTGTGATATGGGAACTGATGGTGTAAGGCTTGAACTTTAGACTTGTCTCAAGCAGCTTGGAATTAGGTGTCGGTGTTACTGTTCCTGCAAACCAGATTGCAGAGAGCCAGGCTGGTGAGGGCTGCCCTGCAGGATCCCAGGATGCAGAAGTATTCACTTCAGCTGGTGTCTCACTGGGATTTTGTCAAAGCTTTTCTATCCGCCCCTATCCTCTGCCCTTACCTAGTAGGACTCTGAGTTTTGGAGACAAATGAAGGAATAAAAAAGCAGTTTAGTGATGTGTCTTGTCCTCCACAGCTGGACTTCAGGCAACTACAAAGCACTCTGGGTTCCCAGTGAGGATGGAAAATGCTGTCCCAATTGTGCCACAAGCACCTGCAGCACAGCCACTGCAGATCCAGTCTGGAGTTCTCACACAGGTAAAAAAAACACCCCAAACCCCTCATAGGCTCAACTGCACTTCTGCCATCCAGGAGAAGCTGCCTGAGTGCAGGGGGTTCTCAGGACACTCTGAAAGGTTACATGCAGCTCACTTCTAAGACAATATTTTCTTGTTTTGTTTTGTTTTTCTGAAATATTTAAAGTCTGAGCCATTTTATGTCATGTGCCTCCCTGGGTTTAGGAGTTTGATTTAATAATGGGAATAAATGTGTGGTTTTCAGCTGCTAAAAACAGGCTGTATTTTTCAGGCATGGACACTGCCTTACAGGCAGTGCTGGTCATTTTTGCCTACACTTTAAAAACGTGGCAGGAGAAATCATTGCTGTGAGAAGTGAGATCCCAGTAAACAGAGGTGACAACACAGATTACTCATGCTAAAATTTCGTCTTTAAGTCAACAAAATTATTTCTGAATCCTTCTCAGCTAGTTACATTCTTAGTGTGAATTAATGTGTAGCAATGACAGATCTATTTCTGCAATTTGTAGTTTAAGCAACATGCAATACCAAAATTCACTAATCATTCTAAAAATGCTGTTTTAAATATTTGTAATGTGTCATAAATTAAAACCATTTTAATTTCCAAAAAGTAATCTTTTAATATACAATGAGTGCCTGGTGATTCACAAGTTTTATTCGCTGAAAATTTGTAGTTGCCTTTATAATTAAGTGCATTTTTATTTGTTTGCATGATTTTAGTTTCTGCTGGCATTAACACATACTCTCTTAGTTTTACTCTACAGGCAGTATATTGCACTCACTGACCTTCTTGTAGAGGAGTAATTTTTAGTTTATTCAGTCCAAATATTCAGGTGGCATTCTGTGATTGCTGGTTTCCTTAGCCTTAATGATGCAGATCACAGTATCCAAAAAGCAGAATCCACTTGAAGGCCCCCCTGAATCCAAGAGTGCAAATTGTACACCAAGAATCTAATTTTAATTAGACATTTGATGGACTATTACATGTCTGGGTGGTTTCGTCACAGATAACTTTGGTCTTTCATGACACCAAAGACCTGCTGTGCCCTCCATGAATTCCCATAGTTTACCTTTTCTCAAGAGTTCCGCATGTGGATTTGAAGGTGTGACAGCAAGTGCAGGGAGCTGCCCGGGGTGCTCTCTGTGCCATGGCCAGTGCAGCCTGGCTGTCCCTTGCCCTCTGGGACCCAGTAAAGCGCCAGTAGCTGAACTCACTTTGACTTTTGAACTGTGTCATCAGAGAGATCCCGTCCCCAGATTTTTCCCCAGCTCATTTTGACTTTTGAACTGTGTCATCGCAGAGCTCCTGTCCCCAAATTTTTCCCCAACTTGTTTTGACTTCCAAACTGTGTCACTGGACTGGAGGTTGCCAGTTCCTGGTGCTCTCCTCAGGGCCGTGCAGGTGCCTGTGGAGCAGCCGCAGGGTCTGGGTGTCGGTGTTGGTGTCGGTGCGTCCCTTCCCTCCCGCGCCGCAGAGCGCCAGCGTGGTGCCCCTCGCCTGGCCAATGCTCTGACCTGCACTGACCTGCCTCAGCTCGTGTGTTTCACTCACTGCCTGATCTACATTTCAGGGAAGCTGTACACCACTAATGGTAGCAACTCTTCATCCTCAAGTAGCCACCATCACGCCGCAGTATGCGGTGCCCTTTACCCTGAACTGCGCAGCCGGCCGGCCGGCGCTGGTCGAACAGACGGCTGCAGTACTGGTAATTGCCTCCCTTGATTGTGTTCACTAACTGAGTTTTTGTTTTAACTTAGACTTGCAGAGGGCATGGAAGCATGTGCCATCTTGTGGCTGTGTTCTTGCTACATCTTAATGTCTTGTTGTTTTCCTCCCCAACATTGCTGAAGCACTGTCTGACTCTGACGTTTAGTGTGGCTCTGTAAAGAATCCAGATCCATTGACTATTACCTTTGCTAGCCTAGTATTGAAAGCTCTTCTAAAGTAGACCCTAGAAGAGTTGTAATCATTCTTGTTCTTCGCTTGCTCTCCTATCTTTGCCTTTTGATTGTGGAATACAAAGGAATCAGTCTTTAGCTTGACTCTGCTACAGGTACCTGGATGGCCAGAATTTGACCTACTTGGCAAGTTAGCTCCATATTTTGTTTGCAACACGTGTAAAGCTGCTTTGTATGGAGAAATGTTTCAGATTATTAAGCACAGGCTAAAATCCCTAATGACAGCAAATCCTTTAATGTATTGCTCTAGCAGTTGATTTCTCTTAACCTCTCTTGAACATTGACAATAATTTTCTGGCCTTTTGTTATTTATAGCCAATCGCACGTAGCTTGCTTCATCCAGATAAAGATTCTGTTCCTCACAGATATTTCAGTTGATACGTATTTCTTGGTTGAAATTAAAGGTGAGCTCTAGTATCCAAAATGGCAATAGCTAGCTTTTAGGTCATTTGGAACAATTTTAAAAAAGGATTGGGGAAGGGAATGAACACACCTTTAAGAAGTATACGTTTGCAAAATTGTCCTCTTCTGCATTCTGGCACCTGCATCAGAACAACTTTGCAAGTGCTACAAAGAAGTCATTGTAAAACTCCAGAATCAGATCAGTGAAGCTTATGAAAACATTGCAGTGCACTGAAGTGCTGGTATCCTCACATGTCCTTCAAAGCACATTCCATTGTGTGAACCATGTTGTTTCTTGTGGCTTTAGAGTGGTAGTTTGAATGTCATTTTCTTCCGAGAGGGAGGCCTCTGCTGAAGTGGAATTTGCTCGAGTCATACCTGTCCTGAAATTTAAAGACACTCATTTGAGTTCTTGTGAACCAAGTGAGCTGCCCCCTGGTTCTGGGGATGGGAAGGCAGGAGAGTGGGGTTCTCCTGGTCTCAGCTCTGAGCTAAACAGACCCAGGGGCGCTTCTTCTTTCCTCCTGTTGAATTTTGATTGCTGAAAGGCTGCAGTCTGGGCTCTGAAAACAGCAAGGGGTGACTGGAGCGGAGCTTGGGACCCAAGTGAGTTGTTAGCAATGTTCTCCAAAGTGTAATTGGGCTTTGATTCAACAGGCAAATTCTGTTCTGCTGTATGTGTGCAGTGGACTTGAGGTTCAGCTCCCCTGTACAGCAGTGGAGATCAGAGCCGGCTGTCTCCAGACTCCAAGCCTGCATTCTGAGTTTCTCTGGAGGACTTGACTAGTTCTGTTTGGATTCTGGGAGCCTTTGGCGTGAATTTGCTCACCTTTAGTGCTTCCAACACTTCTCCCTTGCTGCTTCCCCTGAGTTTGCATTAGCCATTTGCTAAGCTTTGCATATTTTTGTCCTTCCTCTGTCAAAACAGTTCGTCGCTTGGAAGGCCCGATTTCTGCCTCTCATTGGGAATTTATCTTGCTGTATTAAACTCTCTGCTTTGTCTTGTGCAGGTGTTGGCTTTTGGAAAGACGCATGGTGTGACTTTTAACATATTTCTCTTTTCATTTTTTGTTTTCTCAATGTTATTGTTGTTATTATTATTCTGCTTATGTTGGCAGAGGTTTTAGCAGCTCTCTGCTTTGAAGGCTTCTTGTTCGGAACTGGTGTTTGTACTAAGTGGATCTGTTACTTGCAGAGATATTGAATTTAAAACAGCAGGTTTTGCAGTTTAAGCTGCAGGAGAGAAAGCCATATATTATCAAAATCATGGAAGTATTACGCTGTCAAATTTATTTGGACAGGAACATTGATAATATTAATGAATTGAACCTGCCTTCAATGTAACTACATTATCCCTCAGTGTGACTTTTCTTAAATGCTTCAGTTGAGGTGGGTGAATTTCCACAGTAATGACACCATCTCAGCTCTCTCAGTGTGCCCCCTGCAAGGCAGAAAAGCAGAAAGGACCAAATTGGTTTAGTATTTTGGGACTTCTCAGCGGATCAGTGGTGTAAGTTTACATTCAAAACTGGTCCGGAGCAGTGCTGCTGCAGCTGGCAGTGCAGTACCTGCCTGCATGTGCAGCATGATAGAAACACTGTTTGCTCCAGGTGGCAGCAGTGATAAAAAAGATTTGCAAAAAGTTGGGGAAGCTCATTCCTCTGGTTTTCTTGTTCTTGGGAAAACGTGCAAGGATGAGCCGTATCTCTGCAAGCTAACAACCCACCCCAGTGCATTTATTGCTTGGACAAATCTCTGCCTGCCCCTGCAGGAACTGAAGCCTAGTGAGCCTCGTGTCTGTGTTTGTTGTTTTGCAGCAGGCCTGGCCGGGGGGAACCCAGCAGATCCTGCTCCCTTCCACCTGGCAGCAGCTCCCAGGGGTTGCTTTGCACAACTCTGTCCAGCCAGCAGCCGTGATCCCAGAGACCATCGGCAGCAGCCAGCAGTTGGCTGACTGGAGGTAGGGATTGCAGGGGCTCCAGCTCCCTGCCAAGTGGGAATAATCCATCACTATGCCCACAATGTCTCCCTTCCCTTCAGGGGCTCGCTGCAGCTCGTGGTTCCTGCAGTCTAGTCATGGGATTTGGGTCTCTTGTTTTTTCTCTGCTCCAGGAATGCACATTCCCATGGAAATCAGTACAGCACTCTCATGCAACAGCCATCTCTGCTGACCAACCACGTGACATTGGCCACAGCACAGCCTCTGAATGTTGGGGTTGCTCATGTTGTGAGGCAGCAGCAGAGCAGCAATGCGCCAGCAAAGAAGAACAAGCAGCCAGCACCGAGCACAGCCAAGTAAGGATTCCATTGCTTCCTTTCCCAGTCCTAGAAAAACCACGAGTTTGTTTGTGGAGATTGCCTTTTTGGTGTGAAAAACACATCTTTTGATCACAGAGGCATTGGGGGTGTAACTTTATTGTGCTACAACTGCATTTAAAGATGTCTCAGAAAAAGCCATTGTGCTGTAGTCACTGATTTAAATTATATTAATTTCAGTGAGTGCAAGGACATGGTTGACCAAGTGCTTTACTGTCCTGATCAGAGGGGTTTTACCCTCCTGGGGTGTTGGTGCCATCGCAATGCAAATGGCAGAATTGTTGAATGAGGGCTGGCAGTTTCTGGCACTGTTCAGGTGGATCAGTCCCACCCAGAGCATCCCTGAGCGCCTTTGGCTGTGTCTGTGGCACTTGGCTGTTTGAGTGTTGCACTGAGGTTCTCTTTATGTGTGTCCGTTTATGCTTGTACGTTCCTAATGCTGTTTGTGTGAGCCTCTGACCTGGAGCTGAATCCTGCTGTGCTTTTCCGGCAGGCCCAGCTCATCTCTGGAGCCTGTGCCCACCCAAGTGTACTCTCTGATTGGGAGCAGCCCCCTGCGCTCCACCTCCTCCTCCTCCAACGTGCTGGTCCCCGTGCAGGAGCAGCACCAGCCCATCGTGATCCCCGACACTCCGAGCCCCCCCGTCAGTGTCATCACCATCCGCAGCGACACTGATGAGGAGGAGGACAGCAAATACAAACCTGCCAGGTGGGCTGTTCAGTTAGCCTGTCCTGGGCTCAGCTCATGCAGCAGGGAGAGTGGGGAAGACCATAAGCGAGCCCTGGGCAGGCTCAGAAGAGCTGCATAAGATGGAATATTCCCCATCATATCTAGGTGTTGTTGTGCCTGTAGTTAATCCTAGTTTTGTCTGACAGGGAGGGAGGGTGTGAGATCCCAGAGGGAGATCTTTAATCTGGTGGGCAAAGCTAGAATGTTTCCCATTTGCATTTCATCTTTTTTTTTCCTCTGCAGTTTGGGTATGAAGCAGAGATCCAACGTCATCAGCTACGTCACTGTTAACGACTCCCCTGACTCCGACTCGTCCCTGAGCAGCCCCTATGCCCCAGACCCCCTGTCCTCGCTCAGGAGCGCTGGGGGGGGCCTGGAGCTGCCCAGCAGAGCTGCTGCTGACAGCTCCAGCTCCCGCACCATCATTGTCCCACCCCTGAAGATGCAGCTCAATGACTGCGTTGTAGCCACCCAGGCTTCAGGTGGGTATCTCGCTGTGCTGTGCCCAGGCTCAGGTGCTCTCCTGTCCCTGTGACACTTTCATCCACACAGTTTTGGACTTTCTGCAATGGGTCTTTCTCAGCTTTAGGTTTCACAGCTGCTGTTCTGAAAGCCTTTGTCTGTTTTCATAGTCACTGATAGATTTACCTTTCATTTACATTTGGCTGCATTTAGGAAGATCTGTAAACATTGCTGATGGTTTCTTAGTCACATTGGAAATCATAGTTTAAGCAAACTCTCTGGGACAGAAACAGTCAGTTTGGTGCCCAGAGCTGGTTACCACCAGCATGGGAAGGGGAGGAGTGGACTAAGCTTGTGACATCTTCCAGGCATCCTGAGCAGCACCAGTAAGAGCAAGCCAGTGGCCTCAGTGAGCGGGCAGTCGTCAGGATGCTGCATCACACCCACGGGGTACCGCTCCCACCGCGTGGTCACCAACGGCGTGCAGCCCCTCAACCTCAGCCAGGTGAGCCTGCCTGCCTCTGCTGCCGCGGGGATGCTCCAGGACTGCTCCAGAAACCTGTGAGGCAGGGAGAAAGGCTGGCTTGCAAGAGGATCAGTAGTTGCAAGCGCTAATTCTTTGGAGCTGATTCTGTCCTGGGGTGGTGCAGGGTAGGACGGACTCTGTGGGGAGTACGGGGAGGTTTCTCCAAGGCAAAGGATTTGTTCCTGCACCAGAGGGCAGGAGAAGGAAGTGTGGTTCTGTCCATAGTCTCTGTGCTCTTTGTCACACCTAACTTACAGCAGGTCCTTCTTGCCACTCGAGAGGGTGACACCAAGATCCAGGTGTTGAGTAAGAGTAGCTTTGAAGGCACAGTATGAGGAAATTCTTCAGTTCTTTACCTTTCTCTAGACCTGACAGAGTTCCAACCAGTAGTTTAAGTGTGGACTTTCTCTCTCAAGCTAACAGTTGGCACCTGACATCTTTGAATATTTCAATTCAAAGATTGGTTTAGCTTCATTTTGTGTCAGGACTTCTGATCTCTGGGTCACACTGCAGCAGCCTCTCAGAGGAGAGGGAGTGTTGTTACCCCCGCAGTTCACTTCTTGCATGGGCACCAGACAGGGGTGCTAAAATGGAGCAGCCCTGCTGCCCCCCTCTCCCCACGTGCAGGGGAGTAGATGTGTGAGGAGTTTGGGTCAGATCTGGGACCTGCCTGCACTTGCCCAGCTGTGGTACCCCTGAGTGGCAGTTTGGCCCCGTTGTGCAGGAGAAGTGTAACCTTGGTCCCTGTGGAAGTGCAGTCANGCCAGTAGATTGTGAACTTTCTCTCTCAAACTAACAGTTGGCACCTGACATCTTTGAATATTTCAATTCAAAGATTGGTTTAGCTTCATTTTGTGTCAGGACTTCTGATCTCTGGGTCACACTGCAGCAGCCTCTCAGAGGAGAGGGAGTGTTGTTACCCCCGCAGTTCACTTCTTGCATGGGCACCAGACAGGGGTGCTAAAATGGAGCAGCCCTGCTGCCCCCCTCCCCACGTGCAGGGGAGTAGATGTGTGAGGAGTTTGGGTCAGATCTGGGACCTGCCTGCACTTGCCCAGCTGTGGTACCCCTGAGTGGCAGTTTGGCCCCGTTGTGCAGGAGAAGTGTAACCTTGGTCCCTGTGGAAGTGCAGTCACCTTCTCAGACCTGCAGGAGGGTGTCACAACCTGCGGGTGTGCCAGGGGGGATGGAGGTGTCCATCAGGGGGCTCTGGCTGTTCCTTGCTCACCTGAAGATGACCACTGTGTGCTCGATATTTCTGAGCCTGGGGGAATTTTAGCTTGCTAACCATTGCTAGCTCCTTTCTCAAAGGAAAGCTGTCAACAGTTTGCTTTTTTTTTCAAAACATCTCTCTCCGTTTCTCAGCACAGGTTCAGCAAACAGTGTTCCCTTTCCCATAACAACTGTCCCAGGGGTTGTTTCCTATTCCTGACCCAATGGAGAGCAGTGTCAGTGCCATGGAGCAATAACAGACCTTTTTACACAGCGTGTTCTAAAAGTAACTGCTGGAATTGTAAATAAAGCCTCCTTTCTCTTCCGACAGCTCTATGGAGTCAATCTATTTCGTGTCCTACCGTGACAGACCACTAACCTCGTTTCCTCCCTCCCCTTGCAGAACCAGCAAACCACAGTGCTGGCCTCCCAGGAGAGAAGCGGCAACGCTGTCCCACGCCGGCAGCAAGCTTACGTGGCCCCCCTCCCATCAACGATTTCTCAGGCTCCCTACACGTTCCAGCACAGCAGCCCAGTGCATCCCCACCTGGCAGCAGCCACGGCCAGCGCCCACCTGTCCAGCCAGCCCCACATGTACACTTATGCCCCCAGCACGGCGGCCACGCTGGGCTCCACCACGTCCATCGCCCACCTGTTCTCCCCTCAGGGCTCGTCGCGCCACACCACCTACGCTGCCCACCCCAGCACCCTGGTGCACCAGGTCCCTGTCAGCGTGGGGCCCAGCCTGCTGACGTCTGCCAACGTCCCCCCTGCCCAGTACCAACACCAGTTCGCTCCCCAGTCCTATATTGGTGCTTCCAGAGGATCTGCTATTTACACTGGATACCCGCTGAGCCCCACCAAGATCAACCAGTACTCCTACTTGTAGTTCCCAGTGAAGCGCTGTCCTGCGACGGGCCTGAGAGGTTGGAGGAGGATTTCAGGTGAACCCTTGCCTGGGAATGACTGCCTGGTTTGTGTTTCTCCCCAGTCTGGTTGTATGTTGTTCCCAAATGTCTCTGGTGAGTTCCGTCACTAACTGAGCAAGCATGCTTTGTTACCAGTTCGAGGGTCACTAATTAAGTTTTTTAAATTTTACTTACTTTTTATAGATGCTTTTAAAAAATTCATGGTCACATTTATTTAAAATTGTTCTGTTGTGCTAATCAAAAGGGGTGTCAAATCAGTGTCTCAGCTCCTGATGTCTTTTTTAACTTGTGTAACTTAAACGAAAAGATCTGCAGATTCTATTTTAGCAGCTTGCACAAATCCACGTTGCCACTAAAAGTGTAGTGCATGTTTATCTCATTACATTGCTGGGGCAGTTTTAAAATCAGATTTACTATTTTAACATCTGTTCTCTAATTCACCTTGTCTTTGACAAATTGCTGGTTCTGCAAAAGCCATTACATCTCCGTATGTTTCTGTCAAAGGTGTTTTGTTTATTCCTCTGCTTTGTTTAAGGACTGGTAGAGACAACTGCCTTATGCCAGCAACATGATACGTTCAGGAGTCCTCTAAACCCTGGAGTCTGCTTTGTTTTCTAGATAATTCTCCCTAACCCAGCTGAATGTTTGTTGTGTTCGTTGCAGAATTCTTCTAAGTGGTTCAAACTGTATTCAGGATCTCACTGTGTGACAGAGCTCAGCAGATCTGTCAGGGTATTGTTGTCTCCAGTTGAGAGTGAATAATGCAGCATTGCTCTGAAATTTGGTTTCTGCAGCTTATTAGATGCTGGCCCTATAATGGAGCTGGATTCCTTTGCAGAAGCACAGGGCTTTGCTTTGTTCTGTTTTTCTTAATATTTTTGCCTCACGTGATTCATTTAGGAGGGAGATGAATTTGAAATACAATGAAACATCACTGTATTGATGTGTACAGCTTTTTATACTCCTGTGAGCGTATCCTCCTGGATATGTCAGCAGCTACTCTAAAGCGCTCTTAATAAGACTTGTAAACAGTACGTGCATGTAGGAATTGCAAAAAAAAAAAGAAAAAACAAGACAAAAAAAGAGAAAGAAAAAGAAAAAAGGAAAAAAAATCCAGATTTTAAAGTTTATTACTGAATTTAAAACTATTTTAGAAGTTTTGTATTGGTGGTGTTTTAATATTTTACAGAAAATGAAATATGTACATATTGATTAGAAAAATATAACAAGCAAAACTTCCTGCTAACCCCAAATGTTCTGTCTTTGTAATCAAAATGTGTAGTGATTATACTTGAACTCTGTACTTAGTGTTTGTCTAATTCTTAAACGTTCCTGGGGATGGAAGTGTTGTATCCTTTGTATTTAAACCAAAATGAATTGATTCATGTTGGAATGTATGTGATATAATGCAATGGTTAGAGCTCATCACTGTAGCACTGAGAGAGGAGTAGAGCTTCACGAGAGGAAAGGATACCTTGGATTTGTTTTGCACAGGTATGTGTGATGAAGAGTTGTTTGGTGTGTCCCCTTATTGTAGTGCCTTAAATGATGATGTAGTGTGACTAGAGTTTACAGTGAGCTTGCCTTACGAGGGACCAGCAAGCCCCCGTCGAATTGAAGCAATTCACCCACCCAGCTTTCCCCAGCCAGAGCAGCAGGATGGTGCAGAGCCCTCTCCCTGTCACCGCTCTCATCCCAGCTCCGTTCTTGTTCCCAGTGAAGCGATGTCCCCTTGAAGCTTTCCCTTGAAATGGCACATGTACTGTTAGTGTCTGTCAGTGCATTTCGAATAAGGTAGTGCTGGGAATGCATTGGAATGTTTAGTCTAATATTGCAGAAGTGATTAAATACGTGCAATCACTTTTATTAGGTTTAGTGTAGCGTTACCTTCCCCCACAGGAATAGCAGACGTGTCGTGTAAAATATTGCTAGCTTGGTGATAGAATATTTATACCAAAGAGAGCCTGCTGTAAAGCACATAATACCATTAAAAAGTTTTATAATGCTACTGCTAATGTGGAGTTGTTGGGAAGGTCTGTCAGCTGTAGCCCTAGTTAGTGTTCAGAGGAAATACTTTGGATAATCGGTGCAGGTTTTGGACTACACTTTGTTTCCTTGGGTCCCTTGTACTAGGAATTATTTCTCATCTAACACATAAAGTATCTTGTCCAAAAGGATGATATAAACTGGTTCGAGCGGTCGAGTTACCGCAGCAATAAAAGGTTTGGTAACCTTGAACCCCAGTTTATGTTCCGTCCCGGTGGGAAGGAGCCCGGTCCTGACCTGGCTGTGGCAAGAAATGCCCAAGCCCACGTTCCTGCTGGAAGGAAGCCTGGACTGGCCCGAGGTGGGAGGACTAGGGAGGGCTGGAGGGCAGTGGAGCTGGGCGGTAGCGTTAGCCCACGTTGATGTTCAGTGTGTTTGTAGTCGGAGCACTTCCGTGAGCGTGCGGAAAACCAACCTTGCTGTGCCACGTCGCTGCTGCAAACGATGCTGTTTGTTGCTGTAGGCACTTTCTTGCTTTTTTTGACATTGCTTGTGTTCAGTACTTGCCTTGAGATACCTCTTGGGTACAGAGTTGTGCCTTTCCACCAAAAGGCAAACCAAGCTCCAACTCCCTGTTTCACAAATAGGACTTCATGGAAAACACTTCACTAACATGAAAAAAAAAAAAAAAGACGACCTCTGGCAAAATCTGCTAATAATTTTGAGAACTTTCCCACTTTCCCCTAAAAAAAGCAGCTTGAAATGTCCATTTAGAGACCTTGTAACACAATGAATCCCAATCAAATGTATTCCCAAAGCACGGTGGCATGTCCTCCACTGCCCGAGTTCCCAGAAGGGTTGCAACAGGGAGGATGAGATGGAAATGATGTAGGTAAAATCAAACGTGCTCCATTTGGAACGAGCTGTCAAACAATACCCCAAAATTCCTCTGTGATACACAGCAAACCCCATCCCAGCAGGGCCAGGGCCTCCCACTCTGGCCCCAGTATATGATGCCCAATTTAGGCGTATTATGTTCTGCTCTAAGGAGATACATCCCTTCTTCCCTTGCATATCCAGCCTCAAATTGGGTTCAAGAATTGACTCTCCTCATTGTCAGCGCCTGCTACACATTTTTGGGGGAGAAATCTGCTATCTCTGGATAGGAATTGGCATCCTTTAATTTTCTTTACAACTAGTTTGGGACTCACCTTTGGAATATTTGATAGCTGTGGTCCCAGCTAGGTTTGTCTGTGTGATTCTTGAGCTGTTCAATCAGTTTTCTCTTACCTGACCCGCGTTTGCAGCTGTGATAGCCCCTGCAGAGGCAACTCCCGAGGCTTTCCTGCTTAGCACCTAATTGATGGGATGCAGTAATTTACCTCTGACTCAGCAATTTCTTTTAGTACATGAAACTAAATTGCTTCTAAATGACAGGATTGGCACAGCCCTGCTTTCTTTTTATTAATTTTATTTAAACTTCTGAATGGTGCCGCATGTCCACATGGTTGTTTGTTGCTAATCTTTATATAATGTGTGATTTCAGATTCAGCTTGAACTATATCTATCTCACTACATGTAGCAGTACATTATATGTAATGTTAGTATTTCTGCTTGAATCCTTGATATTGCAATGGAATTCCTACTTTATTAAATGTATTTGATATGCTAGTTACTGTGTAAAATTTAACTTTCTTTTATGGTTGTGCTCTTCCTTTTTACAAGCCGCTAGATACAGGTAGTTTCTGACAATTACTGATCTATGTTTGTATTGCTGATGTACTTAGGGGGTATGTAAAAATCATTTTAACAAAAGAAATAGATATTTAAAAATTTAATACTAACTATATGGGAGAAGGGTCCATTGTGAAAACATAGTTTATCTTTGGATTCAATGTTTGTCTTTGGTTTTACAAAGTAGCTTGTATTTTAAGTATTTTCTACATAATATGGTAAAAATGTAGAACAATTGCAATGCATCAATAAAAAGGGTTAATTTTCTGTACTCTATTCATTTGGTCACTTGGTCTGTTAAGGGGGGTGGGAGAGGGGTTTGGGGGTATCCAGAATGAGATGTCGATGGTGCGGGGTGCAGAGCCAGGGGATGGGTGTGGGTTTTGGATCCAGGATGGGGATGCGGGTTTTGGGTCCGGGATGGGGATGCGGGTTTTGGGTCCGGGATGGGGATGCTGGTTTTGGGTCCGGGATG
>WBMY01001670.1:334095-422192 GCA_013397315.1 Donacobius atricapilla
TGGGAACATCACGGGAGCGGGGGCATGGCTGGGAGAGCTGCGGGGACACCACAGGAGTGGGAACATCACGGGAGCAGGGGCATTGCGGGGCTGGGACCTTCACAGGGTCATCACAGGAACGAGGGCATCAAGGATCTGGGAACATCGTGGGAGAGTGGAGGGCAGTGCGAGTTCGGGAACACCTTGGGCGCATCCTGGGGTGTCACAGGAGAGCAGGGCCTTGCGGATCTGGGGGCAGCACGGGAATGGGGGCATTGGGGATCTGGAGTATCATGGAAGAGCAGAACACTGTGAGCCTGGGAACATTGTGGGAACATTGCAGGTATAAACACCCCGCGTCTGGGAACATTGTGGAAGCAACACAGGAGTGCCACAGGAGCGGGAACAGGGTGGGGTGGGACCCAGAGACACGAGCCCTGTGTGGCTCCGGGGGCTCCCACAGCCCGGGCAGGCTGGCCCAGCTGCCACTGGTGGGTGGGCTGTGAGGTTTGGAGACCTCAGCGTCCCCTCGGCCTCCCCAGGAGAGGATCGCACAGTGGCACGACCAGAGCAGCCGCTACTCCACGGAGCTGCGGGACTTCAAGAACCAGGTGCTGGGGATGCTGGAGGCGGCCGAGAAGGAGCGGGAGGCGATGCGGGCGGAGGCCGAGAGCGCGGCCGTGCGCGTGGACCGGCTGGAGAGGGAGGTGGATTACCTGGAGACACAGAACCCCGCCCCACCCTGCGTGGAGGTGGATGAGACCCTGATGGACAAGCAAGTGGCCACAGCCAAACAGAGGAAGAACGAGAAGTACACCAAGCTCACAGGTGAGGGGCTGCCATGGGGGATGATCCTGTCTGAGGGTTACCCCGACCCTCCCCAGCCCACCCCAGCCATGGGCGGGGGCGTTGTGTCCCAGCAGGGCATCTTAGGTGTCTCTGGCACAAGCTCCTGCATCCCCCCGGGCCTGGGAGCTGCATCCAAGCCCCAGGCTGGAGCCTGGTGTGTCTCCAAAGCCTCTGAGGCAGGGCTGGGGTGAGGGTGGCTCCCCTGCCCATGGCATGGGTGCACTGGGGGACTTCTCAGTGCCACCAGGGATGCACTTAAACACCTCCAGTGAGTTTCCATGGCAGTTGCTTGGGCACCGGGGGTGGGACAGAGCGAGAACCCAGCACAGGGCAGCAGCAGCAGTCCCGCTGCAGGGCCGGGCTGTTCCCAGGCTCTTATCACAGCCCCTCTTTTGCAGATTGCAGCGACACCATCGCCAGTGTCAGGGCCATGAAGATCCTGAAGCGTTTCGGCAGCGCCTCGGGGCTCTGGACCAAGGATGCTGCGGGGAGCTCGGAGAAGATCTACGTGTTCGACGGCACCGCCAACGACACGGTTTACGTCTTCCCGCGCATGCGGGAGTTCACCCTCTTCTCTGCCACCCGCAAGGCCGCCCGCATCAAGCTGCCCTACCCCTGGGTGGGCACCGGGCACCTCGTCTACGATGGGCACCTCTATTACATCCGCCAGCAGGGCCTGTCCTTCCAGGTGATCAAGTTCAACCTGGCCAACAAGACGGTGGTGGACAGCTCGGTGTTCCCGGCCGAGGAGCAGATCCCCGTCTTCGGCCTCTCCCCCTCCACCTACATCGAGGTGTCGGCGGATGAGGAGGGGCTCTGGGCCATCTACGCCACCAAGGAGGACGAGAAGAACATGTGCCTGGCCAAGCTGGACCCCGCCTCGCTGGACATCGAGCAGATGTGGGACACGCCGTGCCCGCGGGAGAACGCCGAGGGCGCCTTCGTGGTGTGCGGGGCGCTGCACGTGGTGTACAACACGCGCCTGCCCAGCCGCGCCCGCGTGCAGTGCGTCTTCGACGTCAGCGGCACCCTGGCGCCCGAGGACGCCTCCCTGGTCTACTTCCCCAAGCGCTACGGCTCCCACGCCAGCCTCAAGTACAGCCCCCGCGAGAGGCAGATCTACGCCTGGGATGACGGCTACCAGATCATTTACCGCATGGAGATGAAGAAGAAGCTGGAGGTCTGAGGGGCCGGCCCGGCCCGGCCCGCAGGACGGCGTCTCTGCCCCTTCTCCCATCACTGTGAAATGAGGAAATGCTGGATCCCTGCCCCAGCCACCCCACGCCGGCACTGCGTGTCCCTGCCTGGGAGCGCCCAGCAGAGCCCTGGACTAATTTAATGAGGTTTTCTTTTCTGATATAATGAATAAATACCACGCAGCCAAGCGCATCCACCTGCCTGGGGGAGTGTGGGGCGCTGGGCAGGGCTGTCAGCCCTGAGCTCCACGTTGCCCCTGAGACGCCCCAAAAGACACTTCCCAAGGGTGGGGTATCCTTGCAGGGCTCAGAGCAGCGAGCACAGACCTTGGGTGGGTGCCTGGGCAGGGGGGCTGGGCTGGGGCTCAGGGCGGGGGTTTATTTTGGGGGCTTTGGGTGAGGGTTTTGGAAGGGCTTGGGGCAGAGATGGAAGACGAGGCTTTGGGCAGGCTGCTGGTCAGCGCCAGCTTGTTCCACACGCACAGAACTGTGAGCAAACAGCAAAATCCCTTAATCTGGGAGGACAACAAGAGATTTCTCGCCCCTGCCGGGGCGGTGCTCCAGCCAGCAGGCCCCAGATGTTGCTGATTTACTGAGTTTGTTTCTAATGAAGCACAGGCCACTTCCCCCTGCAGCCGCAGAATCTCCACCTTATGTAAGGCCCCAGTTTGCCCCATCCCCTTCCCTTCCCTCTTCTCTGGCACTGAGTTCCTGCACAGAGCAGCCCCAGAGGGGATGGGGCAGGACAGGGCGGGTGCTGGGAGCCCCTCAGGGGCTGGGGACAGCCCCAGGTTGTCCCCACGTCGTGTCCTTCCTGTCCCAGCAGAGACTGCCCCTGGTGCTCTCCCTCACCCCACACCCCTGCAGGGAGCAGGACTTGCCCCGTTTCTGTCCCTGGGCCCCCCAGAAACCAAGGATCGCTGTGATTTGTTCCTGTCACAACATCCTGAGGGCACAGAGGTGGATCAGGAGGTGTTTCAGTCCCTCTTTCCCATCAGAGGTCAGGTCTGGGGACAAGCATTGAAGCCGCGGGCCAGGCTGGCCGGGTGAGGGCTGCATCCTGCTGGTGCCAGCGCCAGGCTGCCTTTGGGATGAGGGGCCAGGAGCTACCTGGACAGCCCAGGAGGTGCCAGCCCTGTGGGGAGCACCATGGCCAAGCCCGGCTCTCCCAGGGCCACGTCACCCCCTGCCACCCTAAAGCCTGTCCAGCATCCTCCTGTGCCCGGCTCAAGCCAAATTGTTCTGCGACATGGAGGGCACTTGGTATTTGCCTCAAGTTCTTTGGTATTAAAATCAAATTTGTTGCATAAGAAAAATCTTCAAATACACACTTTGAATGACTGTAATTGGCTGGTGCTGAAAGTTCAACACACAGTGCAAGTCAAGCAGAGAAATTATCCAAGTGTGAAGGACTCTGTGAACTGTCAAGTTAATTTATGGCCCTTTTCAAGATCAATAACGGCAGTAACAGAAATATAATTTTCAGAAATCTCACAGTAGTAAATAATTACACCGATGATTTCTGCAGTTTGAATTAAAATTGATGGGGCAGTAATGTTTCTCCACCAGAAACCATCTCGTAGCCTGGAACAAGCCCTGCACCATCAGACCTGCACTTCCCTGCGACACCTGCAGCCTTCTCTCCTGCAGGTGAGCGCCCCCAGCTCTCCCAGCCTGGCTCCAGAGGGGCTCCAGCCCTGGAGCAGCTCCGTGGCCTCCTCTGACCTCACTCCAGCATCCTCCCTGTGCTGAGCACCACGGCCAGAGGTGCCACTCTCTAAACCAGGTCAGCCTGAGCCCCACAAGCTCCTGCGGGATTTGTTTTGAACAAACACTTCGGGAATGAGGAGTAAAATGAACGAAATTACTGCAGCGCCCGATGGGCTGCTGGAGCACAGCACTTATCTCACACTCCACATCTTCAAAGTACTTCAGGAAACATCAACTAATTAATCCTTGGAATAACTCCTGTAAAGCAGAGCAGCCTGATCTCCGTCTGCTGACAAACACCGAGACAAAACCCACGTGTTTGATCATGAGGGGTGGCTCAGCTCTGAGCTGGAGGGACTTTGTGACCCGGGCTGGGGACCAGGACCCTCCATGGTGAGCGCGCCCTGAGTGCTCCCAGCTCACGGAATCAGGGAATGTCCTGAGCTGGAAGGGACCCACAGGGATCGCCAAGTCCATCCCCTGCCCTGCACAGACACCCCAAAATCCCACCTGGGCACCCCTGGAGCCCTGTCCAAACTCTCCTGGAGCTCTGGCAGCCTCGGGGCTGTGCCCATTCCCTGCGGAGCCTGGGCAGTGCCAGCACCCTCTGGGGGAAGAACCTTTCCTGATATCCAACCTAAACTCCCCTGGCACAGCCCCAGCCGCTCCCTCAAGCCCTGTGCCGGGTCACAGGGAGCAGAGATTGTCCCCAGGCTGCCTCCAGGGTGGGGTCGCCCTTCTCAGCCTGCCAGGGCTGAGTCCCTGCCATCCTCCCGCGCCAGGAGGAGTGTGAGGGGCCTCAGGGAGCCCTGTCTGGGTGACTCCTGCCAGACACCCCCCAGGAGAGGGGTGATGGTGGCAGAGAGGAGCAGCAGGGCTGCTGTTCCTGCTTGCCATAGGATGGACACCCCCAGCCCTGTGGGACCCTGCGGGTGCCAGAACTCATCATTTCCTGCCAGGGTTATCAATTCCTTTTTTTATCTTGTTTAAGTATTTATTGTCCCCTTTGGGAGACAGTAAAGTTTGTGCCCCAGCTGGGGGAGTTGTTGTCAGAGCCCTTGGTGCCCTCAGGGGTGCTGACTGTCCCCATCAGCCTCCCTGGCACTGCCCAGGCCCAGCCAGGAACCCCAGGGGGAGCAGCAGCACCTCCATGGGACCCAGGAATCCCTGGTGGGATGCAGGGACCCCAGAAGGATGCAGGGACTTCCAGCAGGATCCAGGGGACCCCGGTGGGATGCAGGGAGCCCTCGTGGGGTACAGGGGATCCAAATGGGATGCAGGGCCCCCAGGAAGATCCAGGGACCCTGGCAGGGCTGCCTCAGGTCCCTCTGCCCTGTGTGGAAGTGGATTTTTGTGGCTGCTCCCAGTTTCCCTGCCCGGCCTCTGCCCTCCCAGCCGCTCCTGCTGCACCGACAGATTTTCAGGAAAATTCAGCCTTGACTCCAGGTCACCAGTGGCAGAGACTCCCTGGTCCTGTGTGAGTTACCTGGGGCTGACACGGGCAGGCAGACCCTCCTTCTCACAGAGGGTTGTGACAAACCTTCATTCCTTCCTTCCCCTGCCCAGGTCCTGTTCAGCCCCCAGTGTGTTGGAAAACGCCCTTTTCTGACCCAGAGATGGGGCTGAGAGGTGTTTCAAAGACTTCAATTCCATTTTCAGTCTCATGGGAAGGGTGAGATGGCACAGACGTTACAATTCATTCCATCACAATCAGAAGCCAAACTATTTCCTAATTACAATACATTATACTCGGTTTTTGGCCTATCAGCTTTGCCACACAATGCTGCTAATGCTTCTAAGCCAATCATTTATTAAAATACCCTATGTGGGTCTTGCTGCAATGCATCTTTCATAGTTTTATTTCTCCAAAATACCTGGTCTATTTGCAAGGTCATCATTTGAAACTTGTTTCTAGTTCCATTTCTCTCTCTGTCCTATCCCATGGCCTTTGTAAGCCGCCATACTTTATCTCAAAGTTTGCATACAGATGCACAAGACAGTGTGAGTCTTCTGTCAGGCTTTGAGAATTCTCCACAAATCCATTTCCCACACCGGCGGAGGCAGCTCTGGGGCCAGGACTGCTCCTGTCCCCCCTCCCAGGGCTGGCAGGAGGTGGCCCCACAGGAGGTGGCCCCACACCCAAGCCGGGCAGGGGCACTGGGATCATCCTTCCCAAAAGGAGGGGTTAGTGGAAAATATGCTAATGGGGCTGGGGAGTCTGCAGCTCTGTCTGCTTTAATTGCCAAATACATTATCTCTTTTAAGAGGAGCCTCTATAAGTAATAATCCCTTTCATGTCTGCTCCTCTTGAAAAATACTCTTCATTGCAAGGCAATCTGGTCAAGTAAATTGAGAAGTTGTGTTATCAGTGAGAAAGAGAAACTGAGATCTTTGGGCTAATTTTTTCTCCTTTGTCTCATTCTCAAGGATATTGACTTTATTCCCCTCCCTGACTCTTTTCCAGCTCACAGGAGCTATTGATAAAGTGAAATGGCTCTGCGTGTCCTATTAGAAACGCGGGAGCTAAAATTAAAACCAGGCAACTTAAACAAGTGCATTATGAAGCTCCCATTGTATTGAAACAGGAAGAGGGGGATAATTCTCCATTTAATACTTTCTTAATGGCTGGTTGGCAACTCTAATCACTGCCTTTTAACTTCAAATAGGTTCTCCTGCCCACGGAACATCTGGTTGAGGTGTAAGTCATCACACACGGGTCGGGAGGCAGCAAAGGGAGGCAGCAATTCCCCCCCAGGGGTCCCCAGCAGGGGTGGGAGGACACCAGGGCTTGGGTGAGTTTGAGGAGGGACACGGAGAGGCAGCAGCTCCCTGACAGTCCTCGGCATTTCCTAATGGAAGTGGAGAATGAGCAAAAGCAGATTCACCCCAAACGCCTCCTGGCACGGAAATCATCCCCCTGAGCGCGGGACCCGCGATGGGTCACAGGGAATGGGAAGGTGTGCTCCAGCCCAGCTCTGGTATTCCTGATTTTGGCACTGTCAGAGCCCACGGGCCTGCAAAGCACTTTGTGGGACAGAAGGGCCCCGGGGCTGCGGGTGCAGGGACAGGTGGAGCAATGCACCCTCACCTTAGTGGGTGTTCCCATACCAGGAAAGGTTTAAGACTCACCCCTTGCTGTTCTAATAAGGTAAAGGGCCCAGAAACTTTGATGTTCTTTTCCCAGTAACTGGCCAAGCAGAGATACTGGTTGCATGCCTGGACCTGCACCTCAGAACCTGCTGCCAATTCCATTGGGCAAGGGGCCAAAAAGCCCACCCGGACCATCAAGGGCTTTAAAAACATGCACAGAACTGCTCGGTTGTTTTTGGACTGCCTTAGCAGTGTAAGTGCTCTCTGCACTGTGTTCGACTTATACTTCCTCTGTTTGATAATGTTTGTTATTTTTNGCCCCCCAAACCCTCCGCAGCACCCACACCCCCTGCACTCCCCTCTTCCTTTGGCTGAGATGTGCTGCGTCTTCCCAAAGGGAGGGACACTAACCGACATTTCCTTTTAAAAGGTGAAATTTTGGGGCCCTGCAGATCTGGATCCCCGCTGCCCCAGCCAGCCTGGGGATGCCCAGGCTCCTCTCATCCTTCCCAGTGCTGTCTGCTCCTTCTTTCCCTCTGGAAAGGAGGAATTGAAAATAAAGCCTTCAAACTGGGAGCTCACAGCCCTGTCAGAGGAGCAGCGGCTTGTGACACACCGAGTTTCAATATTTTCTGGACAGTTTCATTTACTAACAGATTTTTCTGCTGTTTTGGTTCTTTGATCAAGATGGATTATTTTCCCTGAGCTGCTCCCATTTGTGGTAATGTGTCTCCATCCCATCCAGGGAGGATTTTGCTGACACAAGGAGGACCCGCACCCCCCATCCCAGGGATTTCACACATCCTGCACTCTACGTGATTTCACCAGGATTTTCTTCGGGGTGTTATTATTACTAATGCTGTTATATCAAAATTGTTTCCTGAGGACAGAAAAATACCAGCTCAGCTATTCAGCTAAGCAGTTCTTTAATTTCTTGCCTCTCAAAATCAGCTCCCCAGTGCCTTTTTGGAATAGATCTGGATTTTCTGCTTTAATCCCTCTTCCTGAGGCAAAAGTGCTGAGGGGTGAAGTGAGTCTCCCTGGGAAAGGAGGGTTGGGGTCTCTTTCCCAATGCTGCAGCTCAGGGATCATGAATCAGCTCCAAGAAATATCAGGCAGAGATCTTTTTTTGTCTCTTTGCCTCCAAATCCCTCATCCCCAGCTGGGAGGCAGCAGCAAATTTGGGGTTCCCACCCCTCCTGATTTTCCACCTGCTGGCTGGGGAAGGGTGAGTGGTGCAGGCAGGGCAGGGGAGGCTGGAGGGGCAGAGGGATGCAGAATTTGGGGGGGCTGGAGCAGCTCCCCCCCCAGCACAGCAGCCCTGGCTCTGCCCGTGCTCCTGTGTCCTCCTGCTGCAGGTGGCCAAGGACCTGGAGGGAGATATAACCATGGTAACTGGGATTATCCCGGAAAATTGCTGCCGTTACTGCAGAGGTAGGGTCAAAACAAACAGAAATTATCAATTTTTCTCTTTCTACTAAAATGCAGAAGTGTGTTATTGACTCATTAATTGCTCAGCTGAATGGGTTTCTCCTGAATTGCCTCCTTAACCCTTGTAAATGAAAATGGTGCGAAGATTAGCACTTCCATGGATTTGCTCAGGGGAGGAAAAATGAAAGCTCTGATTTCCTGCCTGTGGCAGGGGGCTGGAACTGGATAATCTTTAATGTCCCTTCCAACCCAAACCATTCCATGATTCTATGATCCCCTTTTAACCGAAAATTGCTCCAAGCCTTGCAACCTGGGGGATTCTTGGCACCACACAGGCCATGGAGCCACACTCGGCTTTGTGAGCAGCTCCCGCAGGAAACTGCAGCTCTCAGCTTGGCTCTGAATTGTCAATTCTCCCCTGAGTGCAGCTTTTCAGGAAATCAGAGGTTTAAATGAGAAGTATTCCTCTCCAACTGAGCCCCCTCCANAACCTTTCCTTTTACAAAGCACATCCACAGAAGTTGTCTCGCTATTATCAGGCCACTCTGGGAGGTTGCAGGTCTGCTCTCAGAGCTGATAAATCTTCACCCAGGTTCTTACATGGCCTCGTGTATGACCGGATCAGTCAGGAACCCGGGGGAGGCTCTCCTGGCACTGTGCCCCTCACCTGGAGCTGGTCAGGCCAGGGGGGCTGAGCCTGGCAGGGGCACAGCCCTGGGGTCCCTCAGCCGCAGCCGTTCCTGCCTGCTGGAGACCCTGGCGCTGCTGCTGAGGTGTGGGCAGTGTGCCCAGCTGGGGCCAGCCTGGCCCCGCTCCTCCTCCTGGGACACCAAACCCAGCTCCTGCCAACCCCTCCGTGGCACAGAGCCCCCCTCACCCCTCCCCAGCCCCCCAAACCCTCCGCAGCACCCACACCCCCTGCACTCCCCTCTTCCTTTGGCTGAGATGTGCTGCGTCTTCCCAAAGGGAGGGACACTAACCGACATTTCCTTTTAAAAGGTGAAATTTTGGGGCCCTGCAGATCTGGATCCCCGCTGCCCCAGCCAGCCTGGGGATGCCCAGGCTCCTCTCATCCTTCCCAGTGCTGTCTGCTCCTTCTTTCCCTCTGGAAAGGAGGAATTGAAAATAAAGCCTTCAAACTGGGAGCTCACAGCCCTGTCAGAGGAGCAGCGGCTTGTGACACACCGAGTTTCAATATTTTCTGGACAGTTTCATTTACTAACAGATTTTTCTGCTGTTTTGGTTCTTTGATCAAGATGGATTATTTTCCCTGAGCTGCTCCCATTTGTGGTAATGTGTCTCCATCCCATCCAGGGAGGATTTTGCTGACACAAGGAGGACCCGCACCCCCCATCCCAGGGATTTCACACATCCTGCACTCTACGTGATTTCACCAGGATTTTCTTCGGGGTGTTATTATTACTAATGCTGTTATATCAAAATTGTTTCCTGAGGACAGAAAAATACCAGCTCAGCTATTCAGCTAAGCAGTTCTTTAATTTCTTGCCTCTCAAAATCAGCTCCCCAGTGCCTTTTTGGAATAGATCTGGATTTTCTGCTTTAATCCCTCTTCCTGAGGCAAAAGTGCTGAGGGGTGAAGTGAGTCTCCCTGGGAAAGGAGGGTTGGGGTCTCTTTCCCAATGCTGCAGCTCAGGGATCATGAATCAGCTCCAAGAAATATCAGGCAGAGATCTTTTTTTGTCTCTTTGCCTCCAAATCCCTCATCCCCAGCTGGGAGGCAGCAGCAAATTTGGGGTTCCCACCCCTCCTGATTTTCCACCTGCTGGCTGGGGAAGGGTGAGTGGTGCAGGCAGGGCAGGGGAGGCTGGAGGGGCAGAGGGATGCAGAATTTGGGGGGGCTGGAGCAGCTCCCCCCCCAGCACAGCAGCCCTGGCTCTGCCCGTGCTCCTGTGTCCTCCTGCTGCAGGTGGCCAAGGACCTGGAGGGAGATATAACCATGGTAACTGGGATTATCCCGGAAAATTGCTGCCGTTACTGCAGAGGTAGGGTCAAAACAAACAGAAATTATCAATTTTTCTCTTTCTACTAAAATGCAGAAGTGTGTTATTGACTCATTAATTGCTCAGCTGAATGGGTTTCTCCTGAATTGCCTCCTTAACCCTTGTAAATGAAAATGGTGCAAAGATTAGCACTTCCATGGATTTGCTCAGGGGAGGAAAAATGAAAGCTCTGATTTCCTGCCTGTGGCAGGGGGCTGGAACTGGATAATCTTTAATGTCCCTTCCAACCCAAACCATTCCATGATTCTATGATCCCCTTTTAACCGAAAATTGCTCCAAGCCTTGCAACCTGGGGGATTCTTGGCACCACACAGGCCATGGAGCCACACTCGGCTTTGTGAGCAGCTCCCGCAGGAAACTGCAGCTCTCAGCTTGGCTCTGAATTGTCAATTCTCCCCTGAGTGCAGCTTTTCAGGAAATCAGAGGTTTAAATGAGAAGTATTCCTCTCCAACTGAGCCCCCTCCAATATCAGTGTCAGCTGCCACCTCCTCCCATTCCGACCTGGGCTTGCCTGGGAAATTGAAATGTTCAGTCTGTTAGAGAATAAATGAAGAAAGAAATATAATTTAATCAAGAGACATCGGTACCAATAAATCCCATGGAATTTTGCACAGCTGGGGTGTAGTGCCATCATCCCCTCGGATGCTCAGCTGCGCGCTGGCAAACCCAGGCACTTCTGAGCCTGCTCCTCCATTCCCCTCTTCACTGCCAGAGCCACTTCCAGAGGCTTGCAGGGACACGCAGGTTTAGGAAACAATTATTTTAATTACATCATCAACTCCATTCCTGCTGCCAGGAACTTTTGTTTCGGGAATGGCAGCAGCATCCAAGAGAACCCCAGGGCAGCAGAGCCCTCACGAGGGGCAGTGCCCCGGAGGAATGAGCTTGGAGAGGTCCTGCCCCACGGCAGCACCATCCTTTTTGTCTGCAGAGCCCAGCAGAGCCGGGTCTGTCCCCCCAGGGCGGCCCCCGAGCCCCCCAGGCGCTCCCAATGGGCAGCCTGAGGAGGAGAATCCCCCACACCCGCGGGGCGCTCGCTGGTGCGGGATGCTGAGGAAGGAGGGGAGAATTCCCCCAGCTCAAGGGGCAGGGGGTGCATCCCCCCGGCGTGAGGAGCCGGCAGAGCAGCCCCGCGGAGCAATCCGAGGGTCGTCAGGCAAAGCCGAGGCCCTGCAAGGGGCAGGAAGGTGCTCCTGTGGGGGAAGTGGATTTATGGAGAATTCTCAAAGCTTGATAGAAGTTTTACATAGTATTCATTTGTATGTGAACTTTAAGATAAGAAATGCTGACTTAAAAATGCCGTGGAATAGGATAGATACCGTTGAAAGAGAAAAGGGCACAATCCAACCCTCCTGCCTTCTGTAACCATCCCGTCCCAGAAAAACCACATTAAACCATCTCCGGGCGGTGGGAGCCGTGCCCGGAGGGGCTCCCGGTGCAGCTGCCTTGGGAGCAGAGGTGCTCCAGGGGGGTTTCACCCTGCCCGGGACTGCTCCCGGGGCAGGGGATGCTCCTGCGGCACCAGTGTCCCCAGTGGGCTGGTGAGGAGAGGAACTGGGACAGGGACACTTGGTGGGGCATCCCCGGGGGGGCAGGCGCGGTGGTCTCCAGGAAATCGGCAGAGCCACGAGCAAAATCCTCCCTCGTTTCTCTCAGACATCCGAGAGAGGAACGCCGGCAAAGCGACTTAATTAAAAAATTACCGCTCCTCCACTCTGTCCCTGCCGACAGCCACAAACCCTCAAGCACGGCAATTTGAAATGGAGAGGGATGTGCAGCTGCTAATGGGAGATTAGGAGAAATCTTCCACTTTGGAAGCAATTAACGAGCCAGAAAAGTATTTGCATATGTGACTCGAAGGCTGGGTCGCGCTGCCCGCGCTCCGCTCGGCTCTGGGCTGTTTCCCTGCCCAAATTCCCCCCCGGGCTGTCCCACCCATTCCCATGGGATGCCCGGGAGGTCCAGATTTGGGACCGCCGCTCCACCACTCCCGACAGCTCCTCCAGCGCTGGGAAATGGGGTCTGGCACATCGGGCACATCTGGCACATCTGGCACATCTGGCACATCTGGCACCGCGGCCGGGCAAGCGCCGCTCGGGTTCGGGCTGCTTTTCGCTGCTTTTATTTCGGGTTATTTCCGCAGGTTTCCGCGGCTGCTCTCGGCTTTGATGCCGGCTGTTCCCACGGCAACGGAGCAGGCTCTGCTCTCGTCCTGGCCCAGCCAGGTACTTTATTAGCTTTAACGAACTGCATTTTTAATAGAAGCCTATATTGGATTTTTGAAATGTATGTGCTTTAAATACCATGTTTTTAATTAAAAACGACACGGGAATGTAAAATATATAATTATATTTGCATGACTAACGCACTGTCTTAAATATATATATATATATATAAAGCTGTAAAATATAATTACAAATTATCTTTGGGAAAAGTCCAGGAAAAAAATACATTTCTTGTACATTTAAATGGCCTTGCTGCTGAAGGCTGGCTGCAGGGTTTGGGAGCCAGGCAGAGCTCCTGAGATACCTCTGCCTCTTGGACAGAAATTCAGAATATCGAGGCCTGTGCATCTGCAAAGAGGAGAAAAATTCCACTTCTCCCAGGCTCACCTGCATCTCTGGCTTCCTGTCAAAGTGGATTTTGGAGGGATGCTCACCCCAGCAAAGGAGCAAACTGCATCACTGCTTGTGGCCAAATGAATCACGGGATCACTGGATGGTTTGGGTTGGAAGGGACCTTAAAGCTCATCCAGTTTGAACCCTGACACTTTCCACTGTCCCAGGCTGCTCCAAGCCTCGTCCAGCCTGGCCTGGGCACTGCCAGGGGTCCAGGGGCAGCCACAGCTGCTCTGGGCACCCCGTGCCAGGGCCTGCCCACCCTCACAGGGAGGAATTCCCCCCTAATATCTAAACTAAATCCACTCGCCTTTAGTTCAAAACCATTCCCCCTTGTCCTAATCCAGCTGGCATCTCTTGCACCGTGCAGAGACAACTCAGCTCTCCTGGGATATCCAGTGCCGGGAGGAACATCCCAGCCCCCTGTGCTCCCTGGGTTTGTTCATCCAGAGCTGAGACTCCCTGGAAATGACAGACAGGGTTTGCAGTCCCGGGGAGAACATCCTTGCATGCAGCATTCAAAGCAGAGATGAGATCCCTGACCCAGCATTTAAAGAAGTGCACAACCGTTCTGATGGTTAATCTCAATGGCAGCGAGAACAATGCGGGCCCTGGGGGAGAAAACCTCTGGCAAAATGAGATTGTGAAGTCTGGGGTTGCCTAATTAGAGACACGATTAGGAGGGCAAATAACAGAAGTAGTAAAAGTGAAGAACAAGCAGAGGACTGAGATCAGGATCTCGAGGATCAGGGCTGTAATTTTCTCCAATGAGCTATATATAATTTCCTGTCTAATTTGTTATCTTGCAAGCAAAGATAAAATTATCTGGCCTGGACTGACATTGCTTGAACTAAAGACTGAAGGCGGCCTGGGATGTGTTTGGGACTGAGCCTTGATTGAATGCTCTTTACAGGCTAATCAAGGATTATGTGTAAATAAAAGGTTTTGTGAAGAAATAAAACAAAATTGAAATCAAAGCACACAGAGCTGCTCCTGCCAGAGGGCTGGGCCCAGGGAGGCGCCAGGGCAGCTGGAGTTGCCCTGTGCCCACAAACTCGTGTCTGTCCCCACTGAGTCACCCTTTGGAGCGGCAGCAATTGCCATGAGAGCCCGGAATGTCCTGCACTGCCCTCTCCGCTGCTTCCAGCACCCCATGGAGCTGCCCAGAGCTGGCTTTGTGATCCAGAGTCCCAGCACCCCCATCTGTCGGTCCCTGTCTCCAGCTCCTGGCATCCAGGTGGGGTTTTGGGGTTTTTGTTCCCCAAAACTTCCTGTAGAAGAAGTGATTCCCAGCTGCGGGGACAGCCTTGCTGTGGCAGATGTGACACACCCCCTTCAACAGCAATATTGAAGTTACATTGATTTCTTAGCTGCTATTTTTTCCCCTAAGATAATTAAAGACCACATTTGGTTATTTCTTAAACCCTTATAAACCCCCAATTGTTTTCTTCCTCGCTGGCTTTTTTTTTCTTTTTTTGGTGTGTGTGATTTGCCAACCTGTGAGTAGCACTCCGTAATTAGCAATTAAAGGCCACATTTGGAGACTAAATATAAATTGTTATGACAAGATCCTTCCCTTTGCCAAACAAATGTCTTGCTGATGTATGAAAAAAAAACCCCATCACACAATAATGTGATCAGTGGGAAGCCAGTATTGGAGAATATCACCCTGGCTGGATATTGGGAAGGAATTCCTCCCTGTGAGGGTGGGCAGGCCCTGGCACAGGGTGCCCAGAGCAGCTGGGGCTGCCCCTGGATCCCTGGCAGTGCCCAAGGCCAGGTTGGACAGGGCTTGGAGCAGCCTGGGACAGTGGAAGGTGCCCCTGCCATGGCAGGGTATGGAATGAGATAGGATTCCATGTCTGGAACTCACATCCCACTGGATGTTTTCCACTTTTTTTTCTCAGATACAACTTATTTTGTTCCCAAGCTGGTGGGAGGGAGCGAGGCTGGGACAGTTCCCTGCCCTCTGCTCCCCTGCAATGAGCTGGGCCCGTGGGATTTCCCTCGCCCCTGAGTCCCCACATTAAACCAAGCCCGGCCACCCTCCCCTCAGCGTCCCCTACCCTCCCTGCAGCCAGCCAGTCGGGGATGAAATTGGAGTCTGTGAGACTAAAACTGAAGGGAAAGGAGGAAAAAACATGAAAGGAAGGTCTGGGAATGCTCCATGTGTTTATTTTGCTTGCAGTACTCAATAAAACAGGCCATTCATTTGTGGCTGCGTGCAGCAGCATCCTCCCCTCTGCAGTGACTTTCAAAGGAGCCCCAGCATGGCCGAGCCTCCTGTGGGACGTGGCCCTGGGGTGACCCTCCTTATTTTGCTTGGATAGAATTGAAATGTCTCTATGAGTTGCTATTACGGGGTCGAGAGCAGCAAGTGAGGAGCAAGGAAACAGCTCAGCAAATCTTGGCATGGCACTTGTGCCAGGCTCAGCTCCTTCCCAGGGCTCGAATCCCGCTCTGGATGGAAGGGAAGTGCTTGCCTTGGTGTGTGGAGCTTGTCCACCGGAGTGTGACCAATCCCCCCGAGTGGCTGTGACAAACACACAATGGGCTGATTATCCCCTGGCTGAGGGATGTGGCAAAATCTCAGCATTTAAAATATAAATGTTGGGGGGGGGTTGAGCCGACCAGGCGTGGGTGTTATTCACTAACGTGAGATCCAGCTTTCCAGCAATGCAAGTGACAGCCGGTATTGAGTGGAAATTGATTATCTGTGTGAAGCAAGGATTAAAAATAGCAGCTTTGTGTCAAACCCCACGTATGTTTTGACTAAATCCTCGATAACAAGGAGAATGGATAAAAGATGGAGATTATACGGAGAACGCCAAAACCCAAAAAGCCTGGATTAGAGAAGAAAAGGATTTGAGTGGGTTGCTGCAATTAATGATTGTCAAGTGCCATCAGCTGGGACTGCTGTGGCTTCTTCTGGGGACGTCTTGTCCTTAGGTTTGCCAACCTGCCAGAGGCACTGCCAGCTCCTTGCCCGGCTCCCCTGCGGCTCCTCCAGCCCCGGCAAAGGTCCAGGGGCTCCTGGCCACTGCCTGACCCACCCAGGCAATCGGCTTTAATGGTCAGAAACTCTTCTCCTTAATTAAACATGAGACATTCCCGGGAGGATGATGGCCTCAGCAAGGTTGTCCTCCCCTCGTTCCTCAGCAGAAGCCCTCAGAACGCTCTGTGCTGGGAAACTAATGCAGCTTTTCCACTTTTTGGTGGCGGCGTGCTCGGAATACACTTCTCGCTGCTGCAGCTGGTGCTCAGCTGCTGCCGCGGGGATGGTGTGAGTGTCCCAGGCCAGGCAGGAGCTGCAGAGCCCAGCTCTGCTCCAAATGACCCTGTCGGTCCTTTCCCAGCCCCACACCGTGCCAGGCTCTGTCATTATCACATTTTACGGCACCAACTGTGATCCCTGAGCCCATCCAAACCCACACAGCACACAATCCCTGCTTCCACAGGAGGAAATATTTCGCCAGACAGGGCAGCACTTACAAACAAAATAATTTTATTGAGTTTCTGCTCCTATAGCATGTGGCGCATAAAGAGAATTAAGACACAAGGTGTGATGAGGAATGATGTATTTACCCTTCACTGAACAAAGGATTCATCTCACCCAGGAGCAATGCAAACACCCCTCCCTGCCAGCCGTGATGTGCAGCCAGGGGGGACGTGGTGACATTTGGGAAAATGGAAACTGAAGCTGACCTGAGGATTGTGGCTGATGAACACAGTCCTGCTGACCTGAGGGAAGGAGAGCCGGCTGCCTCGCTCACAAATTCTACCTTGAAACCAAAATATTTGCTTTTGCCTAATTTAATTAGGGTGGAATAAACAGCACTAATGCACTTCTTAACTCAGAGAAAAATCCAGGATGAGAAAGTGTCCAAAATCCACATCTGGCTGATAAAGATCAGCTGATTTAGCTGTAAAGCCAGTACTTGGGATATTCTAACTTCATTCTTGGCCTCTGCAGCCAAGGAACCAGCAAAGCTTCATTTTTTATTTTTTCCAGAACCTGACCTTCCTTCAGGGTTTCAGCTGAGAAACTTTACTCTTAAAGGAAGTGCTGACAGTCTTAAGAAAAAAGATTGGAAGCTTTTTTTAGCATCGGTCATGTTTCTGTGTTTCCCTTTCCCCCTTGGGTCACCCTTTATTACTTGGATGAGATAAGAAATAGAGTTCCAGTGGTCATGCAGGGCTGTCACCCTTTTCTGCAACATCTTGCCCCTTTTTTTCTGAATCCCACCTGTGGCAATGCTGTTCCCTCCACTCCAGATAACGCAGGGATGTCCTGGGGGATGAGCAGCAACTACAAAGGGGGCTGAAGAAACTGTTCATGCAAATAGCTCTGGGGACACTTCAGATACAGGGGAAAAAAAACCCCAGGGTTCCCCTCCTGAGGAATCAACAGCATTTTTTTAATATATGACAAAAGGAATTATGGGGTACACACTGCACAAACTTCTAAGAGCTCATGGACACCTCTACATGAACAGGACACTCTGCAGGGCTGGGGCTGGCCACGAGGATGGAGCTGCTGGTGGCTTGGAAGTCTCTCTCCCATCTTCTGCCACGGCTTTCCAGTGGCCACTGTCCCCTGTCCCGGCCACCTCTGCTCCCCGCAGACACCTCCTCGCCCCTTTCCAGCCTTCGCGCACACTAAAAACTATTTTACACGTTATTTTACAGACCAAACTCCCAGCACATGTCTCAGTCCACCTTCTCCCTCTGGAAACAGATCCGTACAGCAAAAGCCACAAAAATAACATCACCTTGGGAGACATATTAGACAAAAACATATTTAACCACAAAACGGGTTTCTACCTTTACTTACGCAGGAACAACTAGACCGGAAAGTCCCGCTGCTGCCACCGCCCCTCAGCAACCACTGAGACTGAAGGCCAAGTGCAAAAATTACTTGGTTTAGTCCCATTTTGCTGTCCCTGCTCCGGATCACGGCGTGGGGGGTGGTTTGGGGGAGGGACAGGAGCCCTGGCTGTCGAAGCTCGCTGCCCGGCCATGCCACTGCAGGACAGAAGAGAAATCCAGTTAAGCAAACAGCAGAGATTGTATCTGGGATTATTCCTAATCCTGCAGCGTGTGGGACTAATACCATTAGGCAGAAGCCGTTTATTGTTTACATTAAGTTATATTTATACATTTTAAACCTACTGTTCACGCAATTATGCATTACTTGATTGGTGCCTCTATCTTGTTTATGTGTTCAGCATGCACTTTTTGGGAAATATGATTGGTTACAGTCCAAGGTTTCATGGCCCTTCTTTATCTAGCTCTTGCAGTCTTGGTATTCTGTTTCTCAGCATCTTCTTTCTTGTTTTAGAAAAGTTTATGTCTTAGAAATCTTGACAAATTCCAGAGGGTTTTGATAAGAATGACTANTGTTCTCTCATCTGCTCTGCAAGTTCCAACTTATGCAATGCCCGTGCTTAACCACTCAGGAGGAGCTGCTGAACAATTTACTTTATTGCTTTGTAAATCAATTCCCGATTGTGAGGATTCCTTGCAAAAAAAAAGGGAAAATAAAGAGTGTCTGTATGTGCTGTGAAGACAAAGTGCTCTCAGCTCTTCCCTGCTTTATTGCCGTTGTCTTTTCAGTTTAAAAATACTGTCTAAGCTCAGAAGAACTTGAGTCTTTCCAGTCTGGTAATTTTATTTCACAGCAGCTCTGTCCACAGCACCAGGGACATTTCTCAAAGGGAAAATCAGATCAGAGACTCGGTGGATGGAGCAAACATTTTTTTTGCCATACTTAGGGGATCATAAATTATTTGTCATCTGCCTTGGGGGCTATTATCATAATTCAAATGCATTATTCCTGAAGCTTTTGAGCACTTGCCCATCTCACCATCTTGTTATATTAAATTCCAGTGACAAATGGTAGACATCTCCCAGAGACAACGGGAGGCAGAATTTCCACTGCCTGCATGGATTCCTTCCCCTCCCACATCAGCAGAAACTCCTTGCTGGTTGATATTAATGTTTAAGCACGTATGCACTTCATTTCTCTGGGTGAAAACTCACTCGGGGAACCAGACCTCACCCTTGCCTTGGCAAAACCCCTCTCAAACGAAAACAAGAGAACAGCAGCCTGGTGCTCACAGGGAGGCTGAGCAGGGCAAGCAGACCCTTGCAGATGCTCCATGCGCTTGGAGTGGTCAAAAATTTGGCCAGTTTGACCAATTTCCTTCTCCAAAGAGACCGGACAGTGTAAAGTAACTCACTGCACAGGTTTGCACTGAACAGTCTGGACTTCATTAGGGCTGAGCAGGAATTAATGAATGAAGAAGATGAGAAGCTGGTCCCGCCAAACAACCGCCTTAAGGTAAGGAAACACTTTCTTCTGTGTTTCTCATGTCAAAAAAATTGCCTCAAATCCCTGAGGAATTGATAATACGGGTACAACCTCCCCATGAGAATTGCCAATGAACAGATTGCAGAAATTACAACAGAAATGGGCTTTTGGCAGAGCTTTCTCCATGCTCTTTGCCTCGTGCCATCTGCATGACTGTGACAGCGTTGCTACTCCAAAAATGTGATGAAAACTCTCCCAAGGGTAGGTCTAAAGGAGCAGAGAGGAACCTGGAAATATTTTTCCTTCATTTAATTAGAGAAGGTGGGCCATGCATAGTGTAGCAAACAGTCAGAAACCAGGACCAGTTCAATCAAAATCAAACAGGCCTCAAAGTCTGGAAGGGCTTATCTTTAAAGACAAATGATTATTCTTCGTTATGGGCATGACTTGGCTCTCGGCAGAGTTATCAGTTTTTTTCTGGAGCGATGTTTTAAACAAATAAATGCTCCCCTGCTGGACATTAGAGGCACTCGGCAACATCAAAGCCCCGCTTTGCATCGCGCTGATGCGACTCTGCGACACCAGGGTTTGTCTTTCACAGACAACAGGGAAAACCCCCATTTGCAGAAGTTCCTTTCAAAGCCTGGAAGAAGGAGCTGTAATTTTCTATTTCCCTTTGTGCGCACATCCCTGAACCTGGCTGAGGGGTGGAGGAATGCAGAAGGAACATGGTGGGGCGGCTGAAGCACCCGAGGAGGGAGCAGCTGCCAGCGGGGCCTCGGGGCTGAACACTGGGAACAGCTTGTGCTGAGGGGAAGAATTTATTGTCAGAATAACCCCACAAAGAGGGATTCTCCCTTTCTGCACAGAAACTCGCCTTCTGAACATCTGTGTGAGGAGGATAGCGCTTAAAAGCCTGTAATTAATGATTCATTTGCACATGTTCTCCATGTTCCCTCTTTAATGATGATGGTCATTAGAGAAGTGCAGTCATTATGGTTTGTTATTCACTGTTGATAAATATGGAGCAACCAAAGACATGACGTGCATCTGAAGCGTTTCCCTTTTCACTGGAGCCTTTTCCAGCGGTGAAAGTGAAGAGGGAGTGGCACCAGCTCCTGGAGGAAGGGCCCAAGTTGCTGTTGGCACAGAAATGAGGGGTTGGGCCATGTTATCCCAGCACTCTGGCTGCTGGGCCAGGCTGGAGCTGCCCAGGTCCTCATGGTAGACAAAGAATCATGGCCCAACACAGGAGGAGGCCACTGGTCCTACACCATGGACATGACCATCCATCCATGCATCAATCCATCCATCCATCCCTCCATCCATCCATCCCTCCATCCATCCCTCCATCCATCCCTCCATCCATCCATCCATCCCTCCCTCCATCCATCCATCCCTCCATCCATCCCTCCATCCATCCCTCCATCCATCCAGGGTAAGGGGGTCAGGGCTGAGCCATCCTCCTAAAGCAGCACAGCTCTGGTGACATTTTCCTGGTAAATTCACCAGAAATTGTGACTCTGAGCTGTAGTCAAAATACGGTGGGAGCTCCTTCTCTTGGCCAAAGCTTTTCCAAGGCACACCAGGCAGGGTGCTGGTTAGCAAAGAAATTCCCCATTCCCACACTTTTCTCCCCGCTGAGTGGTGGGGAAGGGGGTGGGACCCCAACCACAGCATGGGGAGATGGCAGCTCCTGGAGCAGCTCCTGCGCACGCCGCTGCAGTCACCCACCCCTCCATTTAGACATCAAAGGGACAATTCAATCCCAGCTCCCTCGCCTTGGCTTGAGGTCAAGCACTCAATCAAGGAACTCTCATGGAGCCAGAGGCTGTTACTGATGGTCAGAGCACACAGAGACCATCACGACGATCAACTGGGAAGCAAACGCTCCATTTGCTGCTGCCCGGCACAAATGCGCTTGGAAGATGAAGATAAAGATGAAGACAAAGAGGAAGATGAAGATGACAAAGAGGAAGATGAAAATGATGGCTCAGGATGCCAGCACAGCCCGAGTTCACCCCACAAAGGATGAGGAAGGCATGAAGGGCCAGCAGTTCTCCCCCAGCATCCTCAGGACAGATGGACAGAGAACCAGCAGCCCACAGAGCCTGGAAGGATGGAGCAGCTGCACAGAGACCCAGAGCTGGGATTACAGGACCAAAACCCCAAATTTCTTTTCAAAGATACCCAAACACAACATGGAAAGGATGATGCAATGTCTTGTAAGCAACAAATACCATTTCCCATTAATTTCTCTCCAGGAGCCTGTGCCTTTTCTGTTCAGTTTTTCTTTTAGGTTGCCCTGGGGATTTGCAGACAACAGTGCTAAAACCTAAAAGGGCAAATAAACACAGGGACCATTTGTTTGCTGGCTCTGTGTACCAGTTTGTGGCAGAAATACAAGAGCAGATGATCAGAGGGTTTTTTCTTTCCTTTTAAGCAGAGCTCCTGACCTGTGCACTGGGGGGTGAAATGATTCACTCAGTTTTTTTCCAGAGTCTTGGGGGCTCAGCCATGGTTTTCAAAGTATATTTTAAAAGGTGAGTCATCTTCCATGTCTTCCTTGGTTTCTCTGTTTCATCATAACAATAATGCCTTTTTTTACTTTTTCCTTAGTGATTTTCAAAAACTTTACAGGGGTTTTTCTTTCAAAACCCCACCTGCGTCTGAAAAATAGTGCAGTAAAGCCATAAAAATTTCAGCCTGGAGGAGGAACTCCTGCCTCTGGGTCAGCCATGGCAGCTGGAGTCACACAGTGGAGGTGCTACAGATGCCAAGAGATCAAAAGAGAGATCAATTCCATTTCTGCTGAAGCCTCGTGGCTGCTGGTCCCCACTCCCCGTGGCAGTGGGAGGTGACACACGGAGCCTGCCCAGGGCCAGGGGAAGGGGAATAAAATCCTGGTGCAGCTCAGCACCCAAAGGCAGAGTGAGCAGTGCACACAAAGTGCACAAGGGTCTAATTCTGCTCCGGCTCACCCCAGTCCTGCACAGCTGACCCCTGTGCTGATTCACAGTGGTGCAAGGTGAGCTCACAGATCACCTCAAACGAGGGAGGGTGAATTTCAGCTCTCCCTTGGCTGATATATCCACCTCCACCATGTATTAAGCTAAAATATCAACTGCCAGGTTTTTCTTTGTGTGTAATGGACCTGGGCCGGGAGAGAGGGCACTGAGCACAAACTGACTTCTTAATCATACACTGGTTTGGGTTGAGAAGGAAATTAAAGCCCATCCAGTGCCACCCCTGCCATGGGCAGGGACACCTTCCACTGTCCCAGGTTGCTCCAAGCCCCTTCCAGCCCGGCCTTGGGCACCCCCAGGGATGAGGCAGCCACAGCTTCTCTGGGCACCCTGTGCCAGGGCCTCCCCATCCCTTCTTGTTGGAGGAAAGAGCAGATTTCGTAGAAAGGCAGGGTCTATACACTAATTCACACCACTGCAGAGTCTCAGCAATCCCAGTGTCTGCCTTTCAGTGCAGCTCTGCACTGAACTTCAAGGGGAAAACGAGATGCTTTTTGTTAAGTACTTATTCTGTGGCTTTGAGGGAAAATACCTCCTCGGCCCCAGATAGAGCGGGAGGTTTTATTGCCTTTATTATCGTATCACTGGCCTCAAATGCTGGTGCTTTTTGCTCATACTTGAAGTGTCAAAGGCGTGTGTGCCCTTTTCCACATCTCTCTCCTCCAGATATTATGACCTAAATCAGGCAAAGCCAAAGAGCTCTATAGAAGCGTGAGAAATTGGAGTGCAAGGGGGAAGAAAATGCAAGAGATGGTCGAAATGGTACCCAGGCATTTCAGCCCTATTTTATCATCTGGGGCTGCATCAAGTCAATCTCTTTCTCTGGAGATGCTTAGAGCAATTACATTTGTTCTATTTATTCTCCCTCAAAGGCTCGGAGATGAGTCAACAGAAAAATCTTTTAGGATTAAAAATTGAAACTTGAAATAGGCAATATCCCTGGACAATTTGTTCTGCAATCAGAGCAGCATTCTCTTTCCTTACTGCTCTCAATCTCTAATTTAAAAAGGAAAAGAAAAAAAAATAGAAAAGAAAAAAACCAAAATATAACAGCCACATCTGTAAATACAGTTCTTCTCAGTCTCGCTCGCGAGCTCAAGGAGCTATTTCGAGGCAATACAGAAGTGCATGTTCTCTAGAGTTCACTTCTGGTGAGAAAATTCCCTCAGCTCTGCTCAGAAAATCCCAGGCGAGAGCGGGAGCTCTCTGAAAGCCTGGAGCCAGCCCAGTTCCACACAGCACAGGCACTGGAAGGGAAGGACAAGCCCACACACCTCTTTGAAGGACTTCTTCACCTCCACCAGCGGGTGCCAGTGGGCGATGGGCTTGCGGGGGTAGGCCAGCATCTCGTTCCAGTGGTCTCTGCCCAGCCCCTCGGCGTTGACCCCCACGCGGCAAACCCCGATGATCTCGTTGTGGCCCACCCTGAGGAACAGCAGAGAAGCATCACCATCCATCCTTCCATCCACCCATCCACCTATCCACCCATCCATCCATCCTTCCTTCCCTCTCCCCTCTGTTCATGTGGCCCTGTCCCTCCTTCCCTCCCTCCCTTCACCCCTCCATCCATCTGTCCACCCAATCAATGGCTGCAGGGATGCACCCACCTATTCCCGATGTCCATCCATCCATCCTTCCCTCCCTCCCTCCCTCCCTCCCTCAAGCTGCCCACACCTGGACCCCGCTGCTGGTGAGCCTGGGTCGCCGTGTCTGCCCCAGCGCTGCCACCACCACAGGTAATTGCAGCACTTTTTAAATCGTTTCTGCAGGTCAGTCCAGACACAGAGGTGTGAGAGGTGCTCTACAGCAAGAATAACCTCAGGTTCAGTAATGCATAATTCATACACCCAGTGCTGCTCGGACTGACATTATTTGTTTTCTAAAATAGGTTACAGGAGAAGTAAATAACCAAGGGGAACATGGCACTTGCTCAAGGAAATGCCATAAAGCAAGGACCAGCTTTGCCAACTCGTTATTTATCCATAACCATAAATATCAATGTCACTGTAGCAATAAATCACCAGAGACAGGTGAATACCACTGAGCTCTGCCATCGAGGCTGTTGAAAACACTGTGGAAAATTGCATTTGAGCAGGAAAATCTGCACCCAATGGGAGGCTCTGCCCTCCAGCTCCCCAGAGCCTCCCACCTACCGATCATAATCCATGACGGAGATAAGGAGGCTGACTTGATCCATGTTCTCAGGGGGAATGTCAAAGATTATTGCTTCATTGTAGGTGGGATTAAGTGTGTTTTTCTTTATGGTGGTTTTCTTCTTTTTCAGTCTTCGCCCGTCACAGAGCAAAGACACTTTGACATACGGATCTAGGGAGGAAGAGAGAGGAGAAGACCTTTTGCTGATGGAGATGTGTTTTGTTACTTTTTCAATTTAGAAACAGCTTTGTCAGAGGATGCGCTGTGAGCTCCCATGAGCCAGGGGTGCTCTTCAAATGGACTTTTAGAAAAAAGTTCGTTTTCAGACCAGCAAAATCCTCCATTTCTCATACTGGTGTGGGTGGTGACCTGAGGTTCAGGCACCAGAGAACCAGCACTGCATTATTATTATTGCAAAAAGGCTGAGCTGGCTTCACCTGAAGTCTCAATTCTCAGACATTTCATATGGCATTAAGTTCCAGCTGAGCAGAAACATTTTCTGCAAAGGTCTCAGTTGCTACTGCTTTTCGTACAATGAAATTCAAATACTCTGAAGTTGGTGTCCGGAAAAGAAACTGGGTTTTATGATGAAAAACAGAATTTATGCATGCTGAATTTACAAGCCAGCTCTTTGAAACTGCGAATGCAAATGGTCTTCAGGTGCCTGTGATCCTCAGGTTTGACTACTGGTCACTGTACAGGGGAATGCACTTTCCAGCAGGGTTTATCCAGGGGGCCCATGATCCTTTCCTGATCTTGGGGTGAAAGAGTTGATTCTGGCTATAAAGAGTTCCAAGAGATCTAAGTGTCCAACCCAAGAGAGGGATCAGAGCTCTGGCCTTGCAAACCCTCCAGTGGGATGGGAAACAAGTGACAGATAATTCTACTTTAAAAATTTTGTTTGCACTTAAAACACAGACAAAGCTTTTTCAGGTATTTCTGTGATGCTTCACCCACCATCTACTGAGGATACAGTGAGGAAATGTGGATGCAAAGGGGTCCTCCTCGGCCACTAAACACCCACCTGAGTAACCTGTGATGTCCATAGCTTTGAGATTCCTGCATTTAATGACTGTTAAGGTGAGGCGACCTGCAGTTGGCAAATAACAAAGGGAAAACATGATCTCGCCCAGGTCCACGCTTTCCTTCAATAAAACAGAGAACACATTTTATTGGAAAAGTGCAGAACCAGCCAGGTACCTCCTCCCCCATCCCGGCATTTCCTCCGTTCTGCCATTTGGACAAAGGGCACTTTACTTTGGGGTGATTCCAGTGCACCCCAACACGATTTGGCTAAAGATGAATACAGAGAAGGGGAAAAATAGGTTACACCTTCACATCTTAGGAAGGATTCACTTCCTCTGCCTCAGTGGAGTCTGTGCTTCCTACCGCAACCTCCCAGCTAGGCACAGCTAATGCACAGCTGATGCACTCCTGCTCCACTGCTCACACAGAGGAGATGGGATATCTCACACCAAATCAATGCAGTGAGGAAATCAGATTAGTATCAAGTCTTGTTCGAATGTACAGTCCATGTCTCCAGTGCCTGGCTCCTCCAGGAATGTGACAAACACAGGGAGGTCACAGAAAGATGAGCTCCTGATGTGCAGTAGTGTCATGTTCTCTGGCTGTACACTGGAAAAATCTCCTCAGAAACTTTCTGTGACAGCCAGCGCCATCAGTTCAAAACATCACAGACTGGTTTGGGTTGGGAGACACCTTGAATATAGTCTAGATTCAACCTCCTGCCGTGGGCAGGGATGAATTTGGTAATGAGGGTTTGTGGCTGACAGTGCCTAACATCTCTGCATAAAACAAAAATGTCTTTGAGAAACACAGTGGTTTTCTCTGAAGCTGGGCATGAGTTTTTGGGCAGTTACTGTCTGAGGGGGCAAAGTTTTAAACCAGAAGTCAAGCAAGAAGGATTCGTTGAGCTTTTAGTTCATGATATGTCTACATTTGGACCACCAAGCCCTCTGACATTCCCTGAAGGAGCTGGCACAGCATAGGGCTGTGTGAGTACAAATGGGGAATTAACCAGCAGATGGCACTCAGAAATGTTTGGTACTTGTGGATTACTCAGAGGCCAACACAATTTACTCTTGTAGTGCCCCATCAAATAACTTTTATCCATGGCTCTTAGCACTTCTTGTACTTCATTGACTACACCTCCTAAAAGCCCTTTCCATCATTGCCTTGCCCATGGGAATTCAGGGAAAAATAAACAAACTAAATGTCTTATTTAAACTAGAAAGAATCATTATCTGAAGTCAGCAGAAAGATTTCCAAACACCTTCTAAAAATGAATTAAAAAAAAAAAAATTTTCTACATACAGATCCCACATCTGTAGAGCAAACAACCAGTTTATTTTCGGAAACAGTGTGTTTGATTCCTTTCAATGTGATATAATGATCTGCTGAAAAGAAATTGTAGCTGTTAGGAGTAGAGTGATGGAACCAGAAAGACAAGTAAATGCACTTAAAGCTTTGCTAAGTGTTAGGGGAATAGATCTTGTTGATGGATGAGGTTTTTGCCAAATTATTTCCTGCTCATTCCCAGGTAAGGCAAAGATTAAATCTTTATTCCACTTAGATGTGCAGAATACTAATGAATATTATATAAAATTTGGATTGGGTGTGTTCTTTGATGCATTCTTTGTTCTTAGTTGGTGCTGGAGGGATGAAGGCAGGAGACCTTGGACAAGATGTCAGAAGAGAGCAGCCCTGTGTGAGATGGTGAGAGCACCCTTTGGACACTATCTCATCTTCTATTCCTCTCCTTGCACTGAGAGGACCCATTCAGGATATAAAATGAACATAAATTGTTCTTTGACCTCATTGTATCAGGTCAAGAGATTTTTCTCTGCAACCATAAATACAAGAGAGCAAAGCGTGTCCTGTGGGTACATTATTTTCTTGGAGATTATAGACATTGGGACATTTCCAAAATTCATATCAGTATCTTTTAGGAAATAATGGAAGCTCTGAATCAATAGACTTGAAACCAAAGATGTTTCCCTGATTCACAAGCTGTAGAGTCATTAATTAAGTAGCTGAGTGCTGGCTATTTGACCAGATCAGTGCTTAAGTGTGTTCCTACCCTCTTACCCACACCATTGATCTCATGCATTATTAGGCACCCAGAGCTTTCTTGGGGTTTTATGCGAACTGTATTTACCCTTCTCAATTTTGATTAAGCAGAAATGTCCTTGGGTGTGCTACCACTGGTTGAGATGTTCCAGAAGCAGCACATTCCTTGAAGAATGGCATGGAGAGGACGAGGGGATGGAGCCAAATGTGGTGCTGGACGTGTCTGTGGCAGCTCTGCTGGGCTGCTGAACAGCACATCTTGGGCATGAGGTTGGCTCTGCTCCCCTCACACCTTCTATGGAGGCTTTTCCCTCAACAACCCTTCTGCTGGTGCACCTCCACCTGCTTTTGTGTGGGATTTTGCCCCATTAAATGAGATTATTCAGCCAGGGAAACATCCACTATCGCTTGCAGAACCAACAGGCAGGTTCCTCCAGGAGGCATCAGCACCTCAGGTGCACCGCTCCCCATCCAGCAGCCGCTCTGCGGGTGAAGGATGTGCCTGGTGCCTGCTCGCCTCTCTGCCAGCATTTCTGCTTTCATTACCATCCATCAGTCACACCAGCCGCGGCTGTTTGCAGGTTGGAAGCCAAGAGCTGGGAGCACCCTGCTAACTCAGACTGTTGCTTTGCTCATGGTTGATCCTGCGCCTCCTTCCCACAGCCCTGCCAGGCAAGATGCTCCAAAGGCAGCACAGAAGCAGCTCCCAGCACGCTGCCGGCGCTGCCCCAGGGTGCCTGGCAGGCACCACCTCCATCCCTGTGTCCCCAGGCTGGCCAAAGCTCTCTGTGCCCTCCCAGGACAGCCCCAGCCCCGGAGCTGTTGGAACCCTGGAGGCTGAGAATTTCAGGCTTTCTGTGCTAAAAGGCCCTGATCCTCAAGCAAGCACTGCATTTGACCTGAGGCCATGGAACGGGCTTCCAAAATTGAGTGATAGCACTGGGGTTGTGGGTGTGTAGTTTGAATGGAAGTGTGTAATATCACAGGGTGGAAAATTTAGGATTTAAGGTTTTAGTATGTAGTAATATATATAAAGCAATATGGAAGATATTTGGCTTTGGCTAAGTTCTTCTTTCACCTTCTTCACGGTTTTGGGTGTTTTTTTCTAATTGTGTGAAAAGGACTGCATTGCATACCTTGGGTGGTCAGTTATTGGATTAAAAGTATAAATAATATGGGTGTCATCTCGTTATTGGACAATTAGTGCTTAAATAACCTTGGAAAGAGTTGGCAACACCTCCATTTTCTACCTCATTAGCTAGAACTCACAACTCGTGAGTCTGTAATATAGATAATAAGAGTAAATAAACACTGAGTCCGAACACAAAACTGCAACTCCCGTGTGTTAATCCCAGCTCTAACATGAAGAAAAGAAGATCAGAAATCAACACGTGCCCTCCCAGGACAGCTCCAGCCCTTGGGCCACCTTCCAGGGTGATGTGCTGCGTGCGCCGTGTCCCCTGAGTGCCCTGGGACCGTGCCCCCATTGGGCACAGCAGCACAGGACACAGGATTGGGCAAAGCTGTTGGACTTCACGGAGCTGTCAGAAAGTTCTGAACACCCTGCAGCAGAAGAACAAGCACTGGTAGAAGTCACCAAGGGGTACAGCTGGTGGGGAACACAGTGTTGGGAAAAAGAGCACCGCAGTTACAAAGCAAATGTCTTCTGGCACTGCTGGCCATAAATATAAATAAATATTTAAGCTTGTCAGTTCCCTCCTCAGCACAGAAAGCAGGGGAGCAAAGGTATGATTTGAGCTATGAGGGAAGCTGCAGGACAGATTTTTGCAAGTTGTGGCATTCTGCCAGTCACCAGGAAAGATGTGACAAGGCCCACGCTTCCAGCCACAGGGGTGGGGATGTCTCATCTTTCAGTCTCAGAAATAACAATGTGAAATGACAATGACAGTGGCTGATTGGGTGTCCAGCTGCAGAGCAGGTCAATTGTTCATTCACCCTGAGGACCAGCCAGATCCTCCTGGGAGGGCAGGGGAGGAGCAGACAGCTATTATGGAGAGGTTAATGTCACTGCTCTGCACTCAGTGATCAATGGGAGCACCCGGCTTCTCCTGCCAGCTCCGTGTGACATGGAAGGGGCTGGGACTTTTCCTCTCTGAGGCTTGGCTTCTCTTCCAGAGGGATTTCAACAGGACTACTAAAGGAGCCAAATTCAGCTCTGGAAGAGTTGCCAGCAGCACATCCAAGGGGCTGGTACTGGCCCCACAGAGCTCTTCCTTACTGTGATCATATGATGCCTTAAGCTTTTAGCTTTTCTATTTTTCAGATCCTGTACTGCATCAGGGCATGACTCTGAACTCCATATAGAGTGTCAGTAAGGTCTCTTCACATTTTTGTCAGACAAAACAATCCTTCAGGCCTGAGAACCTAGGACACCCTCTGCCCCAGGCCCTGGAAAGTATAAACAAAAGTGAATCGGGGGACAGAAGCAAACCAGGGGAATATGACTCCATTACTTGAAGCTGTAATTGCACAATTAACCCCTGATATGCAAATAGACCAAACTTATATCTGTCTGAGAAACTTGTGACCATCGTCCATCTTGGGTGTAGCCTCTGGGAGGCTTTTGCACTGCCCAAGGTGCATCTATTGAAGGCCTTTAATAAATTCCCGCTTCATTCCCTTAACACTGTCTAGCCTCTGCTCTAGGTAACCACTCCAAGGCATCACATGCGCACGTGGCACAGAACTGTGCCATGGCTGCGGGTCCCTGGGGCTCACAGGGGGCAAGGAACCCGTCAGCTGGGAGCCATGAAGGATTGATCCCTGCGCAGAAAGAACCCCACCCTGCCCAGCAGAGACTCACCGTCGTGGCGTACTGAATGTCCCTCCAGATGGAAGTCTCCCGGGAGAGGTCTGAGTCCTCGAACAGGTTCTCCAAGATAACTTCTCCTATCATGTCGTGCCTGGAGAACCTGTCAAAGTCAAAGACGCTCAGGTGGAGTTTCCTGCTCGCCAGCTCCTCGTGGGGCACGGGGAAGTGGAAGGACTCGTCGAAGGTGGGGTTCAGAGTCTTCCTGTGCACCCGTGTCTGGAACTTGCGCTTGCGGTCGGGCAGGAGGTAGATCTTCACGTAGGGATCCGAGCTGCCGCAGAAGTCTTTGGCTGGCAAGTCAAAAGCCCTGAGGATTCGGACGGTCAGCGTCTCGTTCTCGTAGTCGTACTTGAGGGTGAAGTTGATTTTCCCACAGGTTTTCTCTGCCTCCTTCTTGGGGTCCTCAGTGTCCACAGTCTTCTGTTTGTAGAGCTCGGGCTTGATGCGGCCGATGCTGGTGGGCTGCTCGGCCACGGCCGGCGGCTCCAGGCCGTAGTCCATGCTGGACACGTGCATCTGCCGCGGCAGGTGCCTCTTGAAGGAGATGTGCCTGCAGGGGGAAGACACCGACAGCTCCGTGGGTTTCCCAGGACATGCCTCTCCTTCTCCACCCTGGACTCAGAAGGCAAGAGAGCACAGAACGAGTTCCTCGGGTGCTCCTGACCTCTGTGCTGAAACCAGGTGTGTTATGGAGGTGAACAGAGGGAACACCTCCAAAAACCTTCAAGCAACTATCTGGCAAATTTCTTAAACTCCAGAGTATTTGCCACAAGCTGTGTTTTCTCACCTGTGGCACGGGTCACAGCACGCAGCTGAAGAGATGGGGCCCCAACAACTCCTTACCCAAATCACAGACAGCACCTCGTGGAGACTTTTCCCACCTGCAGCCCTTACACTTCCAAGATACTGGCACTAAGCTCTCTCAGGCAAAAATACCCCACACTTTTTTTGCTTTATTTTTGGTGAGAGAACCATGATCAGTTCAGAAGGTGAGCTTTTATTCATAGAATCACAGAATGGTTTAGGTTCAGAGGGTTTTAAAGCTCATCTCATTGCATTCCCTGCCACGGGCAGGGACACCTTCCTCTCGATCAGCCCTGTCCAGCCTGTCTTTGCTGGGTATTGCTGCTTCCAGACTTTTCCAACAGACTCATCAGAAACTGATAGATAATTGTTGACAGGGAGGAAGGCACAGCCTCGTTGGGAAGCGTCTCTTGCCCTGAGCTCTCCTCCAGCACAAGCTGTGTGTAAGTAGAGCTTTATCTGAACAAAGCATAACAGCCTTCTGTGGACTGAGGGCATTATTTCAGATTATCTGGTGTTTACAAGAGCAGTTTACAGAGTTATTTAACCAAACTAAGAACTCTACAGCCAGAGCATTAGCTTTCAGTAATACGTGGTGCTCGGAGACCTTGGCAGGTTCCTCAGGAGTATATTGGACAGGGTTAGGCTGGGCTGTGAATCAGAAATACCTGCCAAGGAGAAAGTGGGTTTGAAACCTGCCCACGTACAGTAAAGTCTCACTTTGTTTGTCCTAATTCAGACCGGCTGAGGGGTTTTTTCTCCTCTGTTGGAAAGGCGTAATAAAAGCAGAAGGAGCCTGTGCATGCAGAGAGGTAATCAGCTGCCCAAAAAGCAGTGTGGATAAATGAAAGAGTGCAGCTCACAATGCAGGTGGCACCATGCTGATCTAACTCGGCTCCTTCAAACAGGGGGCTGCCATTGGTGCCTAACTAATCCTGCAAAAGGGCAGCCAATTTTCTGAGCACTGCCTGATTTCCCTGCCACACTCCTGTGCACATCCCAGGCATGGCCAGCGAGGCAAACAGAAGTGCTGGGGCACAGCCAGAACCCTGTGATCCCTCTTTCCTGTCCCCATTTCACCGCCTTCTGTGTCAAGGAGAGATGCTGCATTTCACAGAATGGTTTGTGTTGGAAAGGAGCCACAAAGTTCACCTCGTTCCACCCCCTGCCATGGGCAGGGGCACCTTCCACTATCCCAGGTTGATCCGGCCAGGCCTTGGACACTTCCAGAGACGGGGCAGCCACAGCTTCTCTGGGCAAACTCTGAGTAAAGAGCCCCTTTCTAACATTAAGCCTAAATCTCTCCTCAGTATCCATGTTGAGAGGGTGTCCCAAGGTTCACACAGCCTTTCCCTGACTCTCTGAGGATGATGTTGATGTCTCTGTCCCCATCTGAGCACAAGCACCGAGCGCAGCTGGTTCTGGCCCTCTGCAGCCAGTGATCCATCAATTGTGCTGATCTAATTGTTTCTGCCAGGAGCCACAACAGCGAGAGAGAGCCAAAGGGTCTAATTCTGTCTGACAGGGTACATCATTGATACTTCAGCCTGCCTCTCATGTTGGAACAAAATTAAAGTGGCCAAAGCGTGCGGGTGACTTGACACAATGAGGTCAAGTTGCAGTAACAGGGCTTGAATCCCTGATTTTTTAAAAGAGCCACGGTGAGCCAGTCTTAACACATTCATTGGTTAAGGGCCAAGCTTTGGACAGTAATCTGGTGTGTAGGTGCTCTGTTTAGTCTCTCTGTGGTATCTGAACCTCTGGCTCCATCTAACAATCCTCCCACCTCTGCAGCTGCTCACAGAGCAGTGCCCCAGCCGAGCACCCCATCCCCACCCAGCAGAATCATGGAATATCCTGAGGATCATCAAGTCCAGCTCCTACCCCTGCACAGACAGCCCAAAATCCCACCCTGGGCACCCCTGGAGCACGGTTCAAACTCTCCTGGAGCTCTGGCAGCCTCAGGCCATGCCCATTCCCTGGGGACCTGGGCAGTGCCAGCACCTCTGGGGGAAGAACATTTCCTGATCTCCAACCTAAACTCCCCTGGCACAGCTCCAGCCCTTCCCTGTCTCCCGTCAGCGACACAGAGAGCAGAGATCAGAGCTGCCCCTCAGGAGGAGCTGCATGAACTCCAACCTCAGGTTCCTCCAGGCTGAGCATGCCATGCCATGCCATGCCATGCCATGCCATGCCATCCCTCACCTGGTGGAGGACGCCGGCTCGGTGGTTTGCCTCTGGATCCGCGTGCGCCGCATGATGTGATCCTTCATGGACATCTGGACCTCTGCAGGGATGTCCGGGGAGGTGTGGCTGATCTTCACGGCCGCCTCCAGGAAGCTGATGGCCCCCGTGTCCTTGAGCTTGTCTGCCATGCTGTCCTTGTGGCCTGCCTCGCTCCGCAGCACGGCCAGGTGGGAGGAAAGGGCCTTGTTCCTCCAGGGAACCCAGCACAGCTTCCAAAAGAGAAACACAAACACTGCCACCAGGGCCAGGCCACACACAATGACTATCACTGCAAGGAGGCTGACGGAGAGCTCTGAGGGAGAGAAGGACAGCGACAGGGAGGGACGGGAAAGAAGAAAAGAGGAGACAGATGGTGAGAACATCAGAAGTAAAAGGAAGAAATGGTCCAAACTGACATAAATCACAACTAATGGAGAGCTCTTAGCATATTCTTCAAGCTAAAGCCAAGTCCAAGTGAGCACCCCCTGACAGGCTCGGGACACACCTAGGGAGAAAATGGCTGTCTCCATATGGGCAGAGATGTGAAGTTTTACACCCTGATGCTTAAACTGGCTATAAAATACCATCCTTGGTTTGTTCTGTGGCATCAGCAAACTGCTGAGTCTGAAATCAAGAAGATCGGTACAATTCCATTATAGAAACAAGCTCGGGTGCTGTACCACAGAAAGTGCCTTTTTGCTTCGTGTCACAGCTGCTCAGGCACAGGAATGAAAAAATCCATCTGCCAGGGTCCTGGAAGTGGATTGTTCCTGTACTATCAGCACCCACATCTTGTCCAGATGTGCCCACAGGGAATAAAAAATAAATACCAACACCACGGGAAAAAATAATCACAAGCTGCTGATGCAGAGAAACCAAACATAGCAGGAGTTTGTAGAGAAAGTCCTACACAGTCTTCCTCACTGAACAGCACAGGAGCTGTGTGTGTGCTCTAATGCTCTGAGACACTTTTACCTCATGTGTGGTGTATTTCAGTCTTTTTCTGGAAAGAGCTTCCATACGTGTGGCTGACGAATCAGGAAAAATGGAAAATGGAAGATATATATATGTGTGTGTGTGTATATAAAATATATATACATACATACATACATATATATATATATATATATATATATATACACACATCATCTAGGCTGTGAAATGATTCACAGCACTGCACAAAGAGAAAACATTGGCTATTTTTGCTTCCTTTCCTACAGTGTATTAATTCCCAGATTTCTGTCCAGACCAAAACTCGGAGAGATCAGGTTCCAAGGAATAGCAGTCCCTGATGGTGGAGGCAGGTTTTGTTCTGGAGGTAAGTCTGCAGTGTGGACAATTCCATCATGGATTACTTTCAGCTCATGGACAATGCCTTGACTGCCTGCTGTGGTATTTGTAGTGCCCAGTAAAGCCACACTCCTTAAATTACCCAAATGCAAGTCAGGACAGAAAGACAAACAAAACAACACCAAAACCCCCAAATGTTTATATGGAACAAACGTTGCCTCTTACCCACCCTATTTGTGTCTATTCTTGGACCATAAATGTTCTGTGTGAATTTGAATTCCCTACCTGAGCCCTAGGGAATAGGGTGGGTGCTCTGTGCATTTCTGAGCTGGGGAAGCCCCCTCTGTGCTGCAGCACTGCTGCTCTAAATGTGATTCCTGATGTGCTTTACCTTAAACAGGAGCCATAAAACACCTTCTGTTCCCTTTGATCATACAGTTTAGTTTTGTAAAGCTGTAATAAGGCATTTAATCATAGAATTACAGGATGGTTTGGGTTGGAAGGAGCTTGAAGATCATCTCATTCCACCCCCTGCCATTGGCAGGGACACCTTCCACTAGACCAAGTTGCTCAGACCCCCCATCTAACCTTGCCTTGATGTTAAGGCTGAGAAAAACCTGTGAAATATGAGGAAAGACTAAATTTTAATCTTGAATAAATAGCTGAATTTAAAAATTATGGGGAAAAAAACCCCACAATCACAACAAACCAACAACCCCCCCCCACCACCATTGGTGAACCATGACAGCAACATGTTCAGCTGCACATTTTCATCACCAGATTTTGCTCGGGTCTCTCTGGGAATGCAGCAGCCACTGCAAATCTGGGATTCTTGCGCCAGCTCCCGTAAGTGAAATCTCCAGGCAGCACCAGACACAAAATGTGACATCCACACCCGAACAAGCCAGCCCCGCGCAGCGCCTGGGAAGCCATCTGTTGTTCCTGATATCCTGGAGGATTTTGTTTTTCCACAAAATTACTGAGCCCAGCAAATCCAGCAGGCAGAGCTCCCTTTGGCTCAAAGGGAAGGGCTGGAAGGGATGGGATGGGATGGGAAGGATGAACGTCACTCAGAGGTTTTTGCAACTTCTCTTTCCCTTCCCAGCCTTCTGCACAGGTCATTTATTTTCTGTTGTAGCTCCAAGGTGGAAACACAGATCGCTGCTGGGGTGAATAAACAGATCCTGTCTTATTCAATAATAAATAAGGTTGTACCAGCCAGCAGCAGAGCTTCCTCAGAGATTTGCCTAAATGTATTCTCACCGAAGCTGGGAGCACAGAGGTTCCACTTCCCTATCCTTTGAGTTAAATCTTGGAATTGTGCCCAGGAAACTAAGTGTCAAACATTCATAAGAAAACTCAAAAACCTGGACTTTTTGAAAATATGTCTGTTGGTACAAAGGAAATCATTGCAACATAGAATCTCTCACTGCTGGGAATTGCTGCGTGACAGAGGAGATTTTTAAAAGATATTTCCACCCATTCCAAGGAGTTTTATAGGCTGCATGTCTCTGCCAGCACACCAGGCTCATTAATGGAAACCATCAGAAATAATCAATTATCCTTTCAGAAAACCTGTTGCCAGCTTGAGAAAGATCCTGGTTCCTGTCACTCCTTGCAGGGCTGGCATTCATAATGTATCTGACAGGATTCACAGATACTTTTATGCATGACCTCCTACTCCTTCCTCTGACAGCTGACACAGAGCAGGAGTAGAAGGGATCAGGATTTTACAGACAGTTTTTAAGCATCTGCCTGCTTAGAATATTGGGTTTTTTGAAGAAGACATTGCATTCTCCAAGACTTTTTCGTGACTTATTAAACTTAAACATCAATTGGACAGAGCTGACCTTCATTGATTTAATGAGATTTCTCTTATGAATTTGAAAATACCAGGTGTATTCTAAAAAATACCTGGTATTGAAAATGCTATGCTTTAAATGTCCTTTAATTTACAAGAAACTGTAAAAAAACAAGATAATTCCTCACCTAACAGAAAATGCCCTGGGGCCAGAGGCTGCTTTGGTATTTCTGTCAGGGGTGGAGGTAAGGCCAGTTCCCCCAAAAGGACACCTCAGCCCAGGGGAAGAATGAGCTCCTTGGTTGATATTATCCCCCCTTTTTCAAGGTTTGGATCCAAAGTGTGAGGAAGAGAGGGGAAAGAGGGATGTGCCTGCATCCAGCAGTGAAGAAGGGCTCTGTCTAATGCCGGAGCAGCTGAGATCCCTACTGCTCCCAAGGGAGAGTCACATCATCATTCTGAGCAATGTCCCACCCCGGGAAAAACACGACAAGAACTATGTTTTTATGCTGTTTGCCTCTTAAAAATTCGCAGTTATTTGCCAGTTTGTTATCAGGTAAGTGCTGTGGTACAAGAACAGAGCAGCTCCAGCCGTTCCTCACCCTGGTCCCGTCGAACTCAGTGCTGCTCCCTCATCCTCTCCCAGTTCCCATGGGAGACAAGGGGGAAACTGGAAAATAGGTCTTATTACAACTTGTAATTGAAAAGATTAAGCTTAAAAGAAGGAGGTTGCAAACACAAATTAATACGGCTGTTTTCCAGGCGGGCTCCCCTGGGAGCGAGCGCTGCTTCCCCGAGGAACCTTCAGCTGGAAAGTGCTTTTGGCTGCAGGGCAGCAGTGACAGAGCTCCCTCCTGAGCAATGAGGAACAGGGAAGGGATGGACATGGACATGGACATGACAGGACCCACCCCTGGAAGTGCTCAAAGCCAGGCCAAGACCTTGAGCAACCTGGTCTAGGGGGAAGTGTCCCTACCCATGGCAGGGATTTGGGACCAGATGATCTTTAAGGTTCATTCCGACCCTTCAGGATCCCGTGATTCTGTGATTCTATGATCTACTTGCTTGAGCTGATATGTTTCGGATAAGCCACTGAGCTCATATATTTATTATATATTTACTTTATGACCCACTTGTTACCAAAACACCACAGAAAAGACCTGAAGCTGACAGCGATGGGGACACCAAGAGCACAAATAAGACCAGATTCTCTCCATGTTACCCCAAACTGATCCCTTTTCTCCTCTGACTTGGCTTTTTGGTTTGTTTTTACTGGTTTTGTAACACCCGAACCCCTTGTTGCTGAACCACACCAAAAAGCTCAAGACTGCAACATTTCCAGGGTCACTACTTCCTACAGCCTTTAAATCAAAGACAAACGGCCCAGGGCGGGGCAAAGAAACAGTGGTTTACAGATTAAAACTGTAAAGCTAAAAGCAAACTGAGGAAGGGGCAAATATTCCTTGCTTAGTCCAGCCCTTACCACCACGGTATCCATGGGCTCATGGAGCAGCTCCTTAGCACAACCCCCTTTTTCCTTTCATCCTGGATGGGAGATAATGAAGAGATTTGGTCAAACTGCATTTCTGCTTGATGTCCCTGCTGACTGCCTAATGCCCAAACTGAGTTACCAAAGGGGATAATTTGCAAAGTCCAACCCAAAAGCGATTAATAATATGACAAAGTCATGATTAGAGCAGTCTATTAACTGCAAGACAATAGTGGTCTAATTGTGGCAACATTGACTTTTACTGCTGTGAAGTAGCTTGCACTGTCATTAAAGAGATTCATGGATAACTCAGAGTTTAATGTGCAGAGTTATATTTAATATCCCAAAGATGTAATTTAGTTTTCCTTCCACCCACTCCCCACAGAGAAAACACAACATGTTTGATGGCTCTCTCAGCACTCCAGCGGCCATTACTCATTCCAGCTACCTGTTGCATTTAAACAAAGTTGGAACGGCACGAGTGGAAGTTCAAGAGGCTGGAAATTCTCAGTGAGGGGCAGTGTGGGACCAGGGTGATGCCATCAGCCCCAAGGACCTGGCTGTCCCCTTCCTCCCTTGTCACCTGTGGGGGCATAGACATCTCCTCAGGCCCTGGAGCCCCTGACCAAGGCAGTGGGGACACTGATCTGACCTTCTGCCACCTTCTGCCAGACACAGCCACCGCCAAGAGCCCAGGAGCATCTTCCCTGTGAGAGGTCCTTCCTCCTAAGCTCTCTGGTGGTTCAGGGAAAATCTGGGCATCAGGGAGAGCTCGGGCTGCTTTGCTGCCTGCTGGGACCCCTTCAGCTGTAAAAGCAGCTCGTGGCTCTTCTGAGCTGCAGCCTGGAGCATGGAACATCCTCCCACAGCCCTTCAAGGGCAGCTCCAGGAGGTGGCCGACCAGAGCAGGGGTGACGGTGATCCCCTCACTCACCCTGGCTGGGTGACAGCCTCCCCAGTGCCACGCACCAAGCATCCCTCACACCACCCCAGCAGATACTTCCAGGCTTCTCTGTGTATTTTCTGCTGCGTTTCTCTCTTGCAGGAGTGTTTGTGAGGATCTATTGTTCTGTTTCTGTAGGGCTTTGCAGGGAGCACGCACTCAGTGATGGATTACTACGAGATGTGCTGGAGGAGAGCAGGCAGCTCTGGGGCTACAACACACCACGTGAGGCACCCACCAAGTGCTGATCTAATTTTCTCTCGATTGAGGAGCATCAGCAATGTGAGCCTGATGAGCTGAGGGCCGGAAATTGGGCACGGGGAGCTGTGGTGGATCTCGGAGGCGAGGGCAGGGGGGAGCACAGGGCAGCAGCTGCAGAGGAGGAGGAGGAAGGGTTCCATTAAACCCCAGCCACGGAGAGGTTTATTTAGCAAAGCTGTTCAGCTTTGGAGGAAGGAACAGGGACTGGATGGAAGAGAAATCAAATGTTAGAACCCCCACTGCAGCATTCAGCAGCACCACAGTGACATGAGGAAATGTCCCCTTTGGGGACACAGCATGGAGCAAACCCTGAGGGACACCAGGCAGGGCAGCAGCAAGCAGAGCTCTTTGCAACAGGGGGTCTGGAAAGGAAGCTGGCCGGCTTATAAATCCTGGGATGCTGCGCTGGGTGAGAGGTGAGCTGCAGTGCAGCACCATGCAGCGCTCAGCCAGCTCCTCATCCCTCTCCAAGGCTGCCATGGCCTCGGGAGTGGCAGCAGAGCAAATGGCGCAGATCAGCCTGACCCTGTCACCCCACGCCAGCAGGCTCTGCGTTTCCAGAGCTCACGGTCTGTGGGCACTGGGGGCTGCACAGGGCATGGCAGTGACATGGAAGCACTGCAAGCCCCCTCTCTGATTGCCCCTCTTTGCTGTGGTTGTGCGCCAGGCCCCTGCTGATGGCTTTGTTGTCACATTTCAGGCCCCCCTCACTGCCATTTGGCTGCCATTGGAAACTTCATCAAGTTCTTGATTTGCTGGTGGTGCTCTCCAGGCAGGCAGGAGCTACAGGAATATGCCCTGAAATATTCCTGAGCTAGACGAGTCATTAGGAGCTGTCACTTCAAAGTCTGGCTGCCGTCAATTTGCCTTTCACAGGCAGCCTGGCAGCGCGGGAGCTGCTGCTCAAACAGCACAGAGGTGGGTCCTGGCGAGGGGGAAATATCTCATCAGCTTCTCAGCAGATGTTAAAGGGCCAGGTCAGGACACAATTTTGGGTGGGGCAGAGCTCCTGCCACCCCTCGGGCGTTATCTCATGCTGTGGGAGGTGGGAAGGGCTGCAGAGCCCCCCTGCAGCAGCACACCCCACCCCATCCATCACCTGCGGGTCACAAACATGGCTTTTTAGCCTCCCCGAGCTTGTCCTGTCCAGGGAGCGATCCCAGCACCAGGAGGACGTGCCAGCTGTCACCTGGGGACACCCTGATCCGAGCAGCCGGAGCTTGGCTGCTGGTCAGGCTCCCTCAGGGGGACAGAGACCATGGCCCAGCCGAGGGCAGGGCTGCACCCCGACAGTCTGCGGCGGCGGGAAACCAAGTCACAGAAGTACTCGGGGCCATGACCCATCCAGAAAGAAGCAGAAGCATAGAATCATAGAATATCCTGAATGGGAAGGGAACCATAGGCATCATCCAGTCCAACCCCTGCCCTGCACAGACAGCCCCAAATCCCACCCTGGGCATCCCCGAGAGCAGTGTTCAAACTCTCCTGGAGCTCTGACAGCCCTCGGGCCGTGCCCATGCCCTGGGGAGCCTGGGCAGTGCCAGCACCCTCTGGGGGAGGAATCTTTCCCTGATATCCAACCTAACCCTACCCAGACACAGCTCCAGCCCTTCCCTGGGTCCTGTCCCTGCTCACAAACCAGGTTGGTTTCTTCTCTTGGTAATGAAAGTAAAAAAACACTGACTGTTCCTCTCAGCTGGCCAGGGCTGCACAATGGTATGAAATATCCAGGGAGACCCTGGAAGACCCCCCTCACTCCATGCACACTCCCAGCACCACAGGACAGATTTTTTCAGGTGCAGGCAGCCAGTCCCAGCTGCTCTGGACATGTCCAAGCTTTGTTTTGTTATTCCATAACAGCCACAAGTAATTCCACAGAGGACAGCACAAGGAATGTGAATTGAAAACAAGTTCTCACGGTTTGCTGAGCACTTTCACACTCAGCTCATCACACAGAGCTCACCTCCCAGAGCAGAGGGGTGGGAATGCTCGGGGGAGGATGTTCTGAGGGGAGGCACTCAGAGAACCACAGAATCATGGAATGGATTAGAAGGGACTTTAAAACTCATCTCCTTCCACCTCTCACCACAGGCAGGAACATCTTCCACTGTACCAGGTTGCTCCAAGTCCCATCCAGCCATAGAGTCTCCCTGAGAGCTAAAATGAGACTTTCCTGTTCCTGTGCTTCCCCAGTCCTTGGACACTGAGTCCTGCACTATCAGCTCCCACCAGCTTCCTCCTGCCAGCACAGACTCTGCAGGAACCCCGACAGAGCCTCCTCATTTCCTGCACACACTCAGCCATGAAATGGATCCTGGGAAGGCCAGGACAGGAGTGCTCCAACCGGCTGTGCCAAAGTTTCAGTTAGACAGCAAAAAACTTCTTAAAAATTAATTTGCTGCTACCACAGGGTTCCTGCCATGCAAGAGCTTATCAGAATGCAAACTATAAGCTTCAAAGGGGAGGATGAATCAGAAGCTATTTTGAGAGTAATTATATAAGACTATAAAACTCAAACCATCTCATTATTGCATGTTGAGGATGGAGACAACCCTTCATGTGGAGACCTTGCAGGGATCCAGTGTTTCCAGTGGCTGATCCGTGGCCCAAGAGCCAACAGCAACCTCATCCCTCCCAGCCAGGCAGAACTTGCTTCACTGAGCCGTGCCAGGGCTTTCCTCACCATTTGCTGTGTTTCTTGTGGGGATGTGGTTCTGTAGCTGGGAAATGAACTGGAACAGGAGACATGGACAAGTTCATCTGGAGTGTTTTTCCTTTCACTGTTGCATAATTTAGAATCACAGAATATCCTGAGCTGGAAGGGACCCACAAGGATCATCAAGTCCAATCCCTGCCCTGCACAGACCCCCCCAAATCCCCCCTTGGGCATCCCTGGCAGGGCTGTCCAAACTCTCCTGGAGCTCTGGCAGCCTGTGCCCATTCCCTGGGGAGATTTCTCTGAGAATTTGCTGTCCTGGGTAGCAGCTCTCGGCTCGTCAGTGCAAATAATTGCAAATTCCCCAATTTTATAAACTCCAAGTTATAATTAAGGAGAAAATGCTTAAACCACAAATCTGCACATGGAATAAAGTTCTATTCCAGCATCCCCAGCCACAGCCTCGAGGCTTTCCCATGTCATGCTGGAGCCTGCAGCACCTCAGGGCTATGAGAGGATGAGCTCCTGGGACACCCCCGAGCTGTCACCTGCGTTGTGCCCTGCCTGCAAGGAGCAAAGAGAGTTGTTTTTATCCTTGCCTACATATCCAGGCTGCAGCTGAAGCTCCTGCTGTGTCTTGGCCCGGAGGAGGCAGCACAGAGGCGTGGGTGATGCTGCTGCTGTCCCCGTCCCCTCTGCGCCCCGTCCCTGGGTGGGGACTGTCACACCTCATGGTCTGACGGAGCTGATTAAATGAGTGCATTAAACAGAGAAAAGGCGCTGTCAAACCCTCTGCCACCTGGTGTTCTTCAGTTCATGGTTTGGTCCTTCTTTCACACAGGAACTGATGGCAAACGCCCTCAGACATAGGTGTGGGAGCTGGGCCAGGCCCCAGGGGAGTTCAAAAAATCAGAGGGAAATCTGAACAGAGTCATTCAGAGGGACACATCGAAGGTGATTTTCAAGTGCAGAGTCAGCTGTGAGGCACCTCATGTCCCTATGCGAATATGTAACAAACAAACAAACAAAAATCAACATTTATCAATCACAGAATCACTAAGGCTGGAAAATGCCTCTAAGACCATTGAGTCCAACCAAATGGAAGTGCAGAATACAACAAAGAAAGGGATGTGAGGTAAGATGTGAGTTTGGTGGCCTGGAGCTTGTGCTCTTCCCACTGAAATAGAATGGAGAAAGAGCAAATTGCCCAAAAAGAAGGCAAAAATCCTGAACAGCTGCCAGGCACTGCGTGGCTCCCCGGGCAGGAGGAGCCTCCAGCATAGCAGCCAGAACAGAGCTCTGAAATCCCACAGAAGCTGCATCTCTGCAGGGCTGCAACACCAAATCTGAGTATCCAACATCCCAGATTCCCTCCTGGGCCTTGACTCTGCCCATGGACAGCCCTGGGCCCTTCCTCAGCTTCATCTCCCCAGATGGACCTGCAGACAAAACTCCCCTCTCCCACCACCACCCACGAATGCCACTGGTGACTGTGGGCTTCACACAGTGCCAAGAGACTTCAGGGAGAAGAACTGACCCCCAGGAAAGTGGCTGGGCTGGAGGAGACCCATCAGAGGCTCCTGAAGACAAAAAATGTTGGTTTTCAACCATTATTGACCGATTTGGGCTTTCCCTCCAGGCTGCAGATTTGTCACTGAAACTTCTGCTGGCGTGTGCAACCCAAAGGGGAACTTTGTGCTGTCAGAAACGCAGCATTTCTGTTATCAAAAGTGACAAAAAAAGAGGAAAAAAAAACTTTTTCAAGCCAAAGGAAACATTCCCTAGTGATTTATGTCACTTTGTGACTTAATCAGCAGCTCTCTAGAGCATTATAAATGTGATAGGAAGAGTTGTCATTGCTTTCTGCCTAACTGATGACAAGCTAATGAACTATTATAAGCCACAGTGAATGCAATTATGGCACAAGGCTGCGTGCTAATCCCATGACATTTTATCACAATATGCTGTAGCAACATCTGTAAACAACCCGGTGGTGCTGAACACACACAGTGGCCAGGGCTGGGGTTAAATCCCTGCTGAGCATCCTCGTCCCCGGGGCTGTGACCCCGCACCGACAGGACCTGAGCTGAGCCCTGTGCGCCAGGGGAGCCTGGCTGAGGCTGCTCAGCACGGGGGGAAGCCTCTTATCCAGAGCTGGAGCTGAGCTGAGCCAGGCAGAGAGGAAAGCACGGGAATCCAGACACTTCTGGGATGCAGAAATCCAGTGGCATTTCAGGATGCGAAGCAAACGGAACAAGTAAAAGCTTTTCATTCTGTCTCCCTTGAGCTACCAAAAACCCTGGAACTTGAAATTTCCTTTCAAAAATTTCATCAAAGCTGTGTCTGCTGTGAGACACCAGTGAGGCTGGGCTCAGCAGTGCCTCTGTGCCCAGACTCTGCACCCTGGAGCTGCCACCTCGCTGCCCCTCACTTCCTAAAGTGGGATTCAATTTTGGGAAAAGGCTTCCCTGTGTCTCCTCTCGGACTCCATTTTGGCTCAAAAATTCACTAAAACCAGGCTGCCTTGAAAAGATCTCAGGGTAAAGCTTGGCAGGGAGCAGAACTGGGGTCTCTCCCCATCCCAGTGCTGGAAGTCCCCACCCTGGGATCCAGGATCTGCAAGAGGACACAGTCTGGGGACCCCAAAAACCTCAGCCCGAGTGGGCAGAAGACCCCAAGCATGGGACAAGGCAGCCCTGAAAAGCTTCCCAGAGGCTTTCCTGAGTGTCTCCTGCTCAGGACATGGAGACCCTCCAGCACGAGGGGCTCCTTGAGCTCCTGAGATGTTCTGGATGAGTTTATTGCCTGGACCTGCCCCATGGAAAACCCAAAACTGGAGGTGCAGGACTCTTCCAGAACTGCCCTGGCTGCAGGTGCCAGGTGATACCCAGCCTGGTGCCCTCGAGCTGCCAGCTGGAGCCACCTAGACCCAAAACAGTCCCACAAACCCACAGCAGCCCCTCTTCCTCCGTGCCTCTCAACTTGTCACGCTCCCAGCACCAGCACACAATGAGCGGAGCAGCACTGGCAGATCCAGGGCTGGATTCAGATGGAGCAGCCAGGAAAGACTCACCGGCCTGGAGCCCCTGGCTGGTACAGGGACCCTGCACTGAAATGCAGAGGTTTGGAACAGAGCAGCTCTTTGTTCAAGCTGCCCTGAGTGAGGAGGGAACTTGCTGCCCATGGCTCTGCTCCTGCCATCAGCAGCTGCTGCTGCTGCTTCCATTTGCTTGGAGCAAAGACAGGGATCTTTAACCCCTCCAATGTGCTGCTGTGCAGCAGTGGAGTGTGCTGGGCTGCCTGATCCTACACGTCGATTAAATGGATTCTGAGATGCCCTTTTCCAACAGCTCCCTTCCGCTCCATACCCTGCAGCTCACGATTCTTTCAGCATGAGCATTTTGACCAGAGCCTAGAATCAGAGCTGGGATCAAATAACTCCAAGTAAACGCTCACCAGCATCCAGGAGATGAAGTGCTGCATCTGGAGAGAGAAACTGAGGAGGCGTCACCTCACACTGTGCCACACAACCGTATTCATTTCTTTGCAGCAGCTACAAACTCACAGAAAATCAGATTATTACAACACCAGGGGCTAGAATTGCTGGGCAATTATTACTCCAAGCAGTCCAGAGCCGTGTGCCTTAAGGATAGTTTGGAGAGGGCTGGTGTGAAGGGAGCTCCTGGCATGCTGCCTTCAGGCTTTGCTGCACAGTTTGCTGTGATGTTGTCAAACATGAACCTGCTACAGCACAACAAACTGAACTAAACAGAGAGACACCCTCAGCCAGCAGCTGCGGCTCCGCCGCGCGCAGGGCTTCCCGCAGGAGAACTTTCTTTTCTCCCCTAGGCAGGGAAAATGCACAGTTAATAGACAATCACTCCAAAAATCCCCTCCCTGACCCTCCAGGATGCCATTTTGCAAGGTACAAATATAATTAAAGACAACACATGGCAGAGGGATTTAATTGCATCTCTCTCCAACAACTGCCAGCGCGATTGCTCTGTCAGGGAGTCCGCTGGATGGAAACACTCGCAGGCAAGATTCCTGATTTTCCAACATGCAGATGGGAAGGGGAAATACAGATTGTCATCTCTGGAGGAGCAACAGCAAATATTAAAGGTAGAAAAAGCTGCCTAACCAAGATGAGATGGAAACCTGGGGTCCTGAAAAAGAATACTCGATTGTGCCTGGAAATGGGAGCAGTGAGAAGAAGCAGTTCTGAAAAACAAGGGTCGCTGAGGTTATAGTTAAATAAAACAATTGGAGCAGACACGAGCCCCCGTTCTGGGTCTGGTTTTTCCCTGCACAATGGACACACACAGGGGGGATGATCCGGCTGCCAGGAGCACACGGCGAGTGCAGCAACTCCAGCACAGCCAGGATGCCAAGCAACAAACACCTGCAAGCCCAGAAACACCAAGCACCTTCCCGGAGCCATCCCACCACAGCGGGGGCACGATCCGAGCCGGGCTGTGCCCTGCTTTGAACCAGCCCAAAGCACACCCGGGCTCTCAGTGCAACGTCGGGAGAATTCTGAGAGCGGGGGGGAAAAATGTTTCAACAGCCAAGGCATTTTGCTGGAGCGAAATTATGAAAATACGCTTCATATAACGAAATAAAAAAAAAAAAAAAAGGCGAAGAATTATTAAAGTAACTTCGGAAATGTGGACTTACCAGAGCGGTGGCAGCTCCTCCGCCGCCTGCTCGCGCATCAATTAACGGCGGCAGCAATCCCGCTGCTGTTTCTATGGAGTTGGGGATGCTGATCCCTGACTATGCATGAGGCTACTGCAGCTGCATGGGAAGAGGCTCCCGGGTCCGCACGGAGCCACAGACACCGGCAGCCTCCCTGCTCTGCCTCGGGAACGAGCCGAGCAGCAGCAATTAGGCGGCCGCAAAGCTGCGCCTATGCAGAGAGGGGCTCGCACCTCCCGAGCACGCACACTCCGCTCGGCTCCACAGGGGCATTTTATTTACCAGGGCCATCGCGGAGCATAGCCAGAGGCAGCTGGAGAGCCGCACATCCGCACACGATACACGAGCAGAGACACATGTCTGTAGACAGGCGATTTAATCCGTTTTTTCCTCGATTTACTCGGCCGGTTTCGACCTCATTTCAATTCAGTTTTACAGACCTTCCTCTGGCAGCAAGGTTTGAATCTGATACCTCCAGGATCCCAGCCTGGTTTAGTCGGGCTAAAGAGCTGCACGTAGCTCTGGCTGGCTTTTTCCTGGGAGGAAAGGCAAGATCCATTTTGCAAAGTGCATTACTCTGTGATAAAACAGATATTTGCCCCAAGGAGCTGCTCCTCACATGCCAGGCCTCTGGAAACTCAAGCTTCAGTGATTAATATTAGCTTTGGCTGGATGGCTTGGAGCATGTTTACTGTTATATTGACTTAAAATACACTTGAACGGCGATTCAGAAAAGAGTGTTATTACGCCTGGTGAGTAAATTCAAGACATGCCCATATTTCACAGGTAGTGGCTGAAGGCATCCCATAACCATGAATGAGGGTGTCATCAGTTCTCCCATTAGTCAAGCTAATCTATCAGGGGATAGTTTTTTTCCCCCAGAAAATACTCCTGAACCAATTCTCAATAAAAAAATGGTCTTTCTGCACCAACGTTCCTGCAATGAAAAATCCTCTATTGCCCAGAAATTCCCCCCGTTTTCTGCCCACAGCAAGAGCACTTCTGTGCTTGGTTTAACATTTTATTAGTCTCTGCCAAGTGCCAGGAGGGTGTTCAGCGCTGTACAAGCTGTACTGCCTGCACCAGGACCTTCCAAAAGAGCAGTTCACACAAGGGGCAAAGCAGTAAATGTGCTCAGAGTTATTGGGGGCTGGAACACAGGAGAGCTGACACTGTGTGCTGGGCAGCAGGGATTATCAGAAGGTCTCTCTGGCTCTGTGTCTTCCCCAGCTCTCCCGCTCCCTCCTCTCACTCCAGCTTTCTCCTCCTGCAGCAGGAAAGCACAGGAGCATTTTGCTGGGCTGGATCAGTGCATGAGGGAGGGTCTGAGGAGGGTTCTCACCACGCTGAGATGAATAGGGACAACCTGCAGCCCCTCTGCACATCACCCACTGCCTCCTGCCCTGGTTCCACTGGGCAGCAAAGCTTCGTACAAATGGATCAGTAAGGCAAAAAAACCCCCCAGCTTAGGTTGTTTAAAGAAAGTCACAGCACAGAAGTGCTGAAGGGAGAAATCAAACCCAGAGGTTTTCTCCTGGATGTGCTTTGATCCAAGGATAAATTCCTTCCTGTAGCCAGGCACTGTCCTTTAAATCAACATCACGAGACGCTGGCTCCAGTCACAGAATCATGGAATCCCAGACTGGTTTGGGTGGGAAGGAGTTTGAAGATCATCCAGTTCCACCCTTGCCATAGGCAGGGACACCTTCCACTATCCCAGGGTGCTCCAACCTGGCCTTGGACACTTCCAGGGATCCAGGGGCAGCCACAGCTGCTCTGGGCACCCTGTGCCAGGGCTGCCCACCCTCACAGGGAACAATTCCTTCCCAATATCCCAGCCAAACCTACTCTCTTTAGTAACATTCATCAGGCCTGCAGGACCATTTCAGAAAGAGCCAAGCCTCGCCTTTCCCCCACAAGATCTCCTGGGACGGGCTGGCAGCCTCTGTCCTTACCCAGGCTCTGTGAAGCCACAGGGAGCAGCACCCAGCTCAGCGGGGCTGCGAGCAGGCAGTGGGGATCCACAGGGTCACAGAACATCCTGAGCTGGAGCAGGGTGTGAGGATCCACGGGATCACAGAACATCCTGAGCTGGAGCAGGGTGTGAGGATCCACGGGATCACAGAACATCCTGAGCTGGAGCAGGCAGTGGGGATCCACAGGGTCACAGAACATCCTGAGGATCCCACCAGAATCCCTGAAGCCCAGTTCCTGGGCCTGCACAGCACCCCTCCAAGCACTCTGTTTCCCAAGGACCCCAGAGCCTGCTGCAGCTCCACTGCCATGGGCAGAGGGGACAGACAGAGGGGACAGATCCCTGTCCCCAGGGCAGAAGGGACAGATCCCTGTCCCACAGACCGAGGGGACAGATCTCTGTCCCGCAGGCAGAGCTGACAGGCTCCTATTCCCTGGGCAGAAGGGACAGATCCCNTTTGAAGATCATCCAGTTCCACCCTTGCCATAGGCAGGGACACCTTCCACTATCCCAGGGTGCTCCAACCTGGCCTTGGACACTTCCAGGGATCCAGGGGCAGCCACAGCTGCTCTGGGCACCCTGTGCCAGGGCTGCCCACCCTCACAGGGAACAATTCCTTCCCAATATCCCAGCCAAACCTACTCTCTTTAGTAACATTCATCAGGCCTGCAGGACCATTTCAGAAAGAGCCAAGCCTCGCCTTTCCCCCACAAGATCTCCTGGGACGGGCTGGCAGCCTCTGTCCTTACCCAGGCTCTGTGAAGCCACAGGGAGCAGCACCCAGCTCAGCGGGGCTGCGAGCAGGCAGTGGGGATCCACAGGGTCACAGAACATCCTGAGCTGGAGCAGGGTGTGAGGATCCACGGGATCACAGAACATCCTGAGCTGGAGCAGGGTGTGAGGATCCACGGGATCACAGAACATCCTGAGCTGGAGCAGGCAGTGGGGATCCACAGGGTCACAGAACATCCTGAGGATCCCACCAGAATCCCTGAAGCCCAGTTCCTGGGCCTGCACAGCACCCCTCCAAGCACTCTGTTTCCCAAGGACCCCAGAGCCTGCTGCAGCTCCACTGCCATGGGCAGAGGGGACAGACAGAGGGGACAGATCCCTGTCCCCAGGGCAGAAGGGACAGATCCCTGTCCCACAGACCGAGGGGACAGATCTCTGTCCCGCAGGCAGAGCTGACAGGCTCCTATTACCTGGGCAGAAGGGACAGATCCCTGTCCCACAGACAGAGGGGACAGATCCCTGTCCCATGGGCAGAGGGAACAGATCCCTGTCCCACGGGCAGAGGGGACAGATCCCTGTCCCCAGGACAGAAGGGACAGATCCCTGTCCCCACGGCAGAGCTGACAGGCTCCTGTCCCCACGGCCCTGCGGGGGCCTGATTCCCCTGCTCCACAGCCAAGGCCTTTGTCCCCCAGCACAGCTGCTCCACAGACCCCCTCAGCCGCATCCCCGAGCTCTCAGCGCCCCTCTGGAGTGCAGCAGGGACGAGCCCGTGCTCTCAGGGGCCATGCCCTGTGCCAGGGGCTGTCCCACAGCACGGGCAGTGGCAGTGCCCGCAGCACGGGGGGCACTCCCAGCTGAGGCCGGGCAGGGAAGGGGCCATCACAGGGAGGGAGGACTGGAGACAGGCACAACACAAGGATGCTGCAGCTCGCTCCATCCCAGAGCCCCCAGACAGACCAGTTTTATTCCCAGCACCGCCACGGGCCCGGCTGCGGGGAGAGCTCCCCCTCACACCCCCACCGAGGCAGCGGCACCCAAACCTGCCCCAGCCAAACTCCTCATTTTTCTGACAGGTCTGGCTGCAGCAGCCTGCCAGCCTCCTTTGTTGGGTGTACTCGAGAGAAACGCTGCAGCTCGACTGCTCTTGTTGGCTGTGAGGAGGAGACTGAGCTGTTACATAACCAGGGAGTAGAGGTGCATCCACCCCGTGCACAGCAGCCCTTCCAGCCACTCAGCCTAGAATGGTTTAAAAAAAATTAAACCACCACACAAATGCTTACTCTACATAAACTTTTTAGTAATGTTTTTATATTCACAGGGTTTTTTCCACTCTTGGATGCAGTTCAGGAAGGCTGATGATACCTGGCTCAACACATTTCCCAAGGATTCTGCCCCCCATCCATGCATGAAACAGCAGAAAAGACCAAACTGCACTGATCTGTGCAGGACCAGCCTGGCTCCAGCTTTGGCAGTGCTTCCCTCCACCTGAACTTCAGCAGGACACTCCACAAGCCAAGCTGATCCAGCCAGGAGTTAATAGATTTATCCAGGACACAACAAACTGCCCGAGAAGCCGGAGACTCCACATGATGATGACAAATAAGGCCAGTTTGACTCCAGCAGATTCGGTGTTTGGCTGCTGGCGGCACTCCAGCAGGAGCCAGGGCTCCTCTGCCCTGCTCCTGACACAGCACCTGCCTGCTGCCATCTGCTCACCTTCACACAGCCCCACCTTCCTTCCCCCCGCCTGCCTTTGTGAGGATGGGCTCGCTGGGTCTGAGCACTGAGCAAATCCGCTCAGCGTGAGACTTCAGGGTAAAATGGACAAAGCATCAATGCAGACGATTAGATAAACATCCAAATACCGATGGGGAAGGTATCGTACCTCTGTAACTGTGTTAGTTAACACTTGATGCAAACAGATTTTTTTCCCCCTTGCTGGAGCAGCTTTATAGCCAGGAACTGAGAAATACTCATACATGTCAGGCCCGAACTGTGTTCTCAGTGCTGTCTAGACATAAAAATGGGCCCAGTCGTGCAGAGCAGAGACAACAGCCCTGGCTGTTCGTGCAGCCAGCCCGGCACAGCTCGCCCGGGGCACTGGGGCCGCCACTCAAACCACAGCTCAGAGCACACAGACATTCACCCTGCTAAAGGCAGATGATGATGTGGTCCCGACCTGGACACGAGGTCCTGGACAGGCTGCACAAACAAATGAAGATCTGTCATATCAGGGTGGACAGAACAAGAGCAGTGCAGAGTATTTCTGCTGCAGAGTCAGGAAAATGTTAATTTTGGTGCAAGGTAAAGAATTCCAAGTTGAAGCAATAAGTTTGCAAGCTGTTTGCTCTATTAGCAATAGAGAAAACTGCTGCACGGGATGTGATGTGTAAGGACACAGCCAGCCATGGTAAGAGGCCTCCAGAACAGGCAGGTCTAAAACAAACTCATTTTAAGAAGAGAATTAAGTTACAGGCAAAGTGGGATGTGAAAGGAAGGGGTTTGCCTGGAGGTATCAGCAAAGCAGTGCTGGAAGCACCACTGCAAACCAAGGGCTGGCAGAACCCTGCTGCCCTGTGCCCTGGAGGTGCCAGCTGCATCCCAGCACAAGATCCTGGCAGAGAGGGGCAGGAGAAAAGGAGGGAAGGTGACACAGAAAGCCTTGGGCAGGGACTGATGGGCAGCTGTGCTGCGCAGGGGCTCTGCACAGTGTGCTCAGCAGAGGAGGAAAGTTTGTGAAAACTCATGCTGTAAAAAATGCTGTGAAATCCTTTGTATTTACAGATCATTTCCCACAGGAACCTTAAAAGAAGCCCTCCATGAAAACATTGGAATACACAAACAACTTTCAGCATGTTACCAATAACTCTAAAAGCCATGAGATTTGGGGTTTTGCTCCTCAGCACATGAGCCAGCGTTTCCAACTGCCCCCGCCAATGTCTTCTGAAGTGACAGCAGGAGATCTCTCCGGAGCGAGCAGCTGTGAGAACAGGGGCAGGGAAAATCCCCCACTTTACAACACTGAGCTGCCCCTTTGCTCCTGGAGCAGAATTCCTGCTCCTGACTCATCCCTGACACACCAGAGTCCCTCCCTGACTCCATAACCTGACCAGGAACAACTCAGGTGATTTTTAAGGATGGTAGAACACACATGTGAAAGTACATCAAGATCCCTTACTGATGCACAGAAATCCATGGGAATCCCTCCATTCTCAAACCAGGATAGCACCAATCAGTTCCTGCCAACCCAGTGGCTTAAGTTGGCTCTTTACTGGTTTTTGGTTGGTTTGGTTTTGTTTCATACAGGACAGGAGTCTGTGTTTTTGAGGAAGGAACATTCACAGGAACTTCATCTTGCAAAGCAGCCCGAACATCCCGGCTGTGCCCCCATGCAGCCACCCCATTCCACACCAACAGGTGAGGCAGGACTTGACCCAAATCCTCCCCATGGAACATGTGGAAAGGGAAGGAACCCTCCCAGAGGGGTGTCAGGACCAATCCCTGGGTCTAACATGGGGGTCCCAAACATTTTCCTCCCCCTGTAGGGGATGGATGTCCCTCCTGCCTTCCACGAGCACCCTCCGGCAGACGGGAGCAGGGGCCGTACCTGGCTCGGAGATAATCAGGCTCTGGTCAGAAGGCAGCAGGAGGAATTCCCTGCAGGTGTCCAGGTCCAAGCTGGGCAGGCTTTTCTTCTGGCACAGCTCGGTGAGGATGCTGATGGCCCTGCGACAGCGGCCGTCCTCCCTGGGACCGCTCATCGCCCTCTCCGCATCCTCCGCTCCCTCTGCTCTCTAGGAAACTCGGGCTAGGAGGAGAGGGTGGGCTTGGGGCTCATCACAGGAGCAGCTTCACTCCAGTTCCATCCTCTGGCGTGGCAGCACCTGCTGGGACCCCCGGAGCTGCCCCAGGGCCCCTGCTCGGAGCCGGAGCCTGCAGCCCCCGGCGCTCCCGGTGCCTCATTGCCTCTGAGATCACAGCTCTGTTTACTGCCAAGGCTGCTCCAGACAAAGAACCTCCTACCAAACTCAGTTTCGTGCCCTCCACACGACAGACGTATTAAAGCTGCAGCCCAGATAATTCCTTTTAACCCTTTCACTGCTGCCCTTTCTCCAGGTGCGGAGTTTCGTGTCCCAACTGTGGATTTTGCAAATAAAAGGAGTGGTGAAACCTCCTGGCTGAGGACAGCACTTCACCAGAGAGGAGGAACCAGAGTGCTCCCACAAACACTGCACCAACTACTTACAAGTGCCAAAGGCAGCAGAAGAAAAGCTGCAGGTTTTATTGATTTGTTTGTGCTGGTCCGAACACACCAGGCTGCAGATGGCAATAGAGATTGAGAACGCCATTCTAGTTCATAATTAGATTTTTTCCCTTTTACTTTCTGCCGTATTTTTTTATTCCTGTTGCAATTTAGCAGCCAGGTCATGCCACGCGACAGAGCATATATTTGACAGGCAATTGTGGAGCAGGCAATTAAAATTATGTACAGCGGGATGAGTTCTTGCAGCTTGTACAAACCTAATGAGCATCGTGGAGAGCCAGGGCTGAGGCTGCACAGGTCCCTCAGCCCCAGAGCACAGCAGGGTGTGCTCAGATCATGTTTGTGTTCCCTGTTAATGACCTGCTGGAGCACTGGGAGCTGTCACAGCACCAGGGTCCCAGGGGTGACACCAGCACCCAGCACAGCCCAGGCTGCCCTGAGCACAGAACCTGCTCCATGCCCATTCCCAGGCTGGCTAATTCCTCCAGCTCTTGGGCTGGTGTGACATAAAGGGTCTGGGTGGCACCTGAAGAGCGCAAAGGCATTGCCCAACACCCTGGAAAGCTGCACCAGGGTCCTTTTGGCCATCCTGGTCCCTCCTTGGCCAGACCAAGGCTTTTTGTTCCCATCTCCATCACATCCCTCCTGTCCCCACGTGGCACCTGTGGCAGAGCCACTTACCCCCCCGAGCTCTGCTCCTCCCAAAAACTTCTGTTGCCAGGACAACGCGAGTGAAACCTTTTATTAACCCAGAAACTGGTCACAAAGAGAGAGACTTTTAATTAGACACGCGCCTGGCCCGGCCAGCGCTCCCTGAGCTGCTGCTGCAAACAGGCTGAGGCAGAGCTGCACCCTGGGAACGCCTCCTGAAGGTGTTTGTCACCTGTCACCTGCAAGCCAACACCAGCAAAGGTCTGTGTGTGCTGGGGAGGGATTCAGGCCCTGGGAGCTGACCCAGTAACTTACCAGAGATGAAGTTCAGGCAGAGTTTGCCTTACATTTAGATGACAGACTCCCTAAACCAACACACTCATTTATTTTTTAAGAAGCTTGAGGCACAAATTATGCCTCAAACGTGGGATTTGGGTCTATACAACATCTATTTGGCTAGGGAGGGAACAGCTCCTCCTCTCTGCTCCTCCTTGCAGCCTGCCCTGGGGCATTTGAGTCCCAAAACCCAAAAAGGATTTGTACCCAAGGGGATGCAGTGAGCCCCGGGCATCACGTCATGTCTCCAGCACAGCAACAGTTTCTGCCTGAGCCATCAAAACTGGCACCAAGAGAGGAGTTCCTGGAACATATCAGTCAAGCCTTGCATTTGAAATTTGAATTTATCTTAAAGAGATTTCAACAGACAAAAAACCCACCCCAGCTAAACTCTTTGGAAAAGGTTAATGCCCAATTGAGAGCTTGTAACACAGAGATCAATAATAAAATTCAATTATTTGGGGAAAAAAAAGGCTAATTTTATTACAAGGGTAATACCAAGAACTTTTGCTTTTATATTTAAAGTTACCTTGGGTCAAATATTCACCTTGATTTACATATCAGAGGATTCCAGGCTCTCTGGATACCAATAACAGAAGATGCTGCATCCATACTCTCAACAGATATTCCTTCAGAACAAAAAACAGACTTTTTTAATACCTTGTACCTTGGAATTTATGTCATACACACTCTTTATGGTCCAGCACAGAAGGCTGGGAAAGAGCCAGGTGGCAGCTGAAAATCCAAACTCTGCTTTTCCCAAGCAGGAACTCTGGTTCCCAATTCTCCTCTCCCACATCCCCACACACACGCAGCAGCTGGATACAGATTTTCCTCTCTCATGTCCTGATGAGAAGCTCCCACTTTGCCCCATGGAGCAGCCCTGGAGAAGTCAGATCCCATCCCCAGACCCTGCAAGGCATGTGCAGACCCTCAGGGCAGCCCAGCACAGCTCCCGGGCTGGCCAGAGCCTCCTTTTTCCAGCTGCCTCAGGCTCAGCTGGTGCTTGGAGGCCAAACTTCTCCCTGAGCTGTGTTTCCACCTCCCAGCACGAGGAGAGACAATTCCCCAAATCCCAGGGACCTGGCAGAGCTGATGGTCTCTGCAGGGGCTCGGTGGTGTTGTCTCATCCACATCCACCCTGGCATTTTGGGCTTCCTGTGTCTGGCAGAGCTTTTTCCTGCAGCTGCATTCCCTTGGCATTTAGGGCAGCATTTATCTCCCCCCTGCTCCCGTCCAGGGGGCTGGGGTCACACTTGGAGAGGCAGAGCTACCCCAGAAGGGCTGGGAGCAGAGTGAACTTCGGGGGAAGGTGGCTCAACAGACTCAACAAAGAAATGAGTTACAAACAACACAGTAGCTCTTGAATTACCTCTGAAATAATCCCTGTGGACAAGAGGGACACAAAATGAATGAAAACTGCAAGGAGAGAAGGAAAACTGCAGCTTGTAGCAGCTGCAGGCTGTTCAGTGAGCAAGGCAAGGAGTGGGAAAATTCCTAAAGTCTGAGAGGGACAAAAGAGGATCATTTTCCCTGCAGTACAGCAGAAGCCAAGCACCACAGACAGCATTGCCCAAACATTTGAGTAACTGGGAGATTTCGTAGCATGCTGCAACTGGATTAATGAGGGTGGTGTGCTCCAGACACATCCATTGCAGGGGATTTGTTTTGGAGCTGGAGCAACCTGGGTTGGGGGAAGTGTCCCTGCCCATGGCAGGGGCTGGAAGGGGATGAGCTCTAGGACCTCTTCCAACCCAAACCATTCCATAATTCCATGAATGTGTGCTACTAAGTTGGAATCACAGATATATTTGCCCAGCTGAGACAGAACATGCTGTTCATTTAATCCGCATTAGGATCTATTTGAAGCTGATATTTTTATTTCTTAATAATAATCAAGTCTGGAGAGGGAGCAGCAGCATTTATTCGTGCCAGCTCTGTCTAATACCATGGCATTGTTTACTTTCCCAGTTAATATAATAATTGGAAACAGCTCACAAAGGATCCAGAGCTTCTTGCCAGGAAAAATGACGCGGATCTGGATCCTTTGGCAACGGCTCCAAGTCATCTGTGGATAAACACAACGTGCACTGCAGCCCCTCCACACACTGCTCCAGGGTGGCTGTAGGTGTGTGAACAGCGAGAAATCCAAAATCTTCACCTCATTCCTGCCTGCAGAGAGGAGGGACATGCCCCTCACCTGCACAGGGGAGGGAACACCTTATCCTATGGAAATGGGGAGGTAGAAGGAGTTGAAGTCCAATTGTTTAAAAAACAATTACTTCGTGCAAAGTATCAAATCTGCTGCACAGAGCAACAGCAGAAATGTAAAGGAGATGCTGGTTCCCTCCTTGTGTGTTCTGGGTCTCTCCTGGCTCTTCATTCCCTGTGGAAACTTGGGGTTTGGGAGGAGTTATTCGATTATAGACAGTCCACTCCTTGAATATCCAGGAAGGAAGGGAGAAAGGGAGGAAAAAAGGGAGGGAAAAAAGGGAAAGAGAGAGGGAAGAAGGAAGGAAGGAAGGAAGGAAGGAAGGAAGGAAGGAAGGATCATGCTAAATTTATAGCCTGAAATGAAAATCCCTGGACTGCACCACGAGCACACTCTGAGATGAGGTGTTTGAAGATAAATAACACATTTCCCTCCTGGGCACAGCCTGGGAGGAAACTGCTCAGCCCAAAGGCCACAGTGGCAGGGGGTGGCAGTCCCTGCTGCCAGCTCCTGTCCTGCAGTGCCAGCGAGGCATTCTGGGCAGGGTTGGCTTCGTTGGATTCAGGGCAAGGAAATGTGGCTCTGTGTCCTGAAAAGCTCCGATTCCAAGAGGCATCTTGGAATAAGCTGTGTTGCACACAAAGCTGGAGCAGGAGCCAGGCGGCTTTGGAGCTGCGTGCATCCAGGCAGGAAGAGTTCCAGAGGCAGGACTACCACCAAAAGCTCTTTCCTGGTGGTGAGACTTCTAAAATACATTTTATTGACCTGGGATCTTTGCATATCCTCAAGGTGAAGACTCGGAGCCTGACTTGGCAGGGCTGGAAGCTCTGAAAAGCCATTTCTGCTCCAGCAGCCTCAGATGGCTGATGGTATCAGCTGAGCTGGGCTCAGGGAGGTGGAGGATGAGCTGTGCTCAAAGCCATTGTCCAGAGAGCTCAGGGAGCTCTGACCTTCCACAGCTGTCTTTAACATGAGCCAAAACCTTGATAAAATGAATGAAGTGAGAGCCTGGCCTGAGGCACCTGCCCAAGGACCCAGGGCACTGCCGGAGCTCTGCAGGAGGGTAGGGTTGGATGTCAGGAAAGGTTCCTCCCCAGAGGGTGCTGGCACTGCCCAGGCTCCCCAGGGAATGGCACAGCCCCGAGGCTGCCGGAGCTCCAGGAGAGCTTGGACACAGCTCTAGGGATGCCCAGGGTGGGATTTTGGGGTGTCTGTGTAGGGCAGGGGTTGGACTTGACCCCTGTGGATCCTTTCAGCTCAGGGTTTTCCCTGATTCCATGACTTGGCATCCTGTCAGCCTGGCAAGCTGGGCTTATTTAGGACATAAATTTCATGAAGATTATGGCAGCTAATCCCTGGAACGAACCTTAGGCTGGGATTAGACCCATTTCAATTCCTCACCCTGACTCAAACAGCTAATCCAACCTCCCCAGGTCAGAGTGGCTGTTGTTAGTCCAGGGCTGTCAGAAGCTCAAGCTGGCCTTTGCCTAAATGTTAATGATCAGTATTAACACATCTTTTCTCTGAGAGCAGATGAAAAACTGCTGCTTTTAGGGCCTCATTTCAGCCTTCTGCGCCATGGACACCTCTACCAGTATCACTGCATAATTTATTTTTAAAAGACTGCACTTTCTTTGAAGGCCAATAAAGTGTTGGTGTCAAAACCCAGAAGAGGGATTAAGATTTGCCCTTGGTTATAAAGTGTGAAAGATTCCTGGCAAGCCTTTGCTCTCACATCCTCCTCAGCCACTGCAGCTCAGGGAAGCAGGAGGAGCCCTTTGACATTTAATCCCAGCAGGCTCCAGGAGGCATTCAGGCTTTCCAGAGCAGACCAGGCTTTGGCCATTGATCCCCAGCTCCAGCAGCCATGAAATGAGGGATCTTTAGATTTGAAACATCCCCAGTCCATGCAGCATATGGCTTTATCTCAGCAGCATTTCCATCAGGAAAGAGGAGGGGGTTGGATAAAAGGCCCTGGATAAATTCCATGTGTCTGCTCAGTGGGAGATTGAGCACATCCATCTGCAGCCACCTCCCAGTAACACCTGGCAGAGAGGGCAGGAGGTCCCAAACCCCAACATTCCTTGGAATTAACCCAGGCTTTAAACCACGAGTGTTTTCATGGAAACAAAGAAGCAAAGCAGGATATCCTTAGTCTCAACCCTCTGGAAGAACCACTCTAAGTTGCTGTCTGTAATGGGAAATAAGGAGTTACAAACTGGTTTGTTTTTTTGTTTTTCCCCAGTGTGTTAACAAAGTATTTGCTGTATGCTGGTTATTTTTATCTCTCCCAGTGGAAATACAGGTAATAAAAATAGCAGTATTTTATAACAGGGGAAACAAAACTTACGGTGCACAATTGTGCCTCAGAGAGAAAATGCTGTAATGTTTTTATTTCAGGAGAATATTAACATGTGAAAAGAAACCTGAGAGCTCTTTGATTAACCTGCTCCAGCAGCCTCCAGAGAGGAGCATGGATATGCAGGAGCTGCTTTTCCTGGCCTGATGCTTCCCACCCAACACCCTCAAGGAGCCAAGTCTTTGACCAAGTCTCCCTCTCCCCTGTGTCTCCTGCTCTCCCAGGCACCTCCCAGCCCTTGGGAATGTGCTGGGGGTCACAACCATTCCCAGCTCACCCCGTTCAATCATCCCAAACCTCTTTCACAAGACCTACAGGCAACAATCCAAGTGTTTTTTCCTGGTTAGAGACGTGTGGATCTGTGTGGAGGAGCTGTTTACACATCCAGCTCACCCCCAGAGCATCCTCTGCAGGGAGCTCCCCTGGGAGCCCAGAGCAGCATTTGCAATACTCCTATTAATAAAAAGAAAAAAGAAAAAGCCCGTGTCAATCACTTCACTACTTAATAATCTCCTTCCACAGGTGACAACAGACAGAATCCTAAATGACAGATGTGCTGGCAATCGTGTCCCCAAGGACCCTCGTGGAGAAATAACCGGGTTCAGCTGAGCCAGGCAGCACGTGGGCCTTTCCCAGCTTTGGTTTCTGCTGTATCTTGTTTCCCAGAGCTCCACAACCCCCAGAAGAGGGGCATCAGTCTGGAATGAAGGTGTCCTTGCCAGCTGCCCATGGGCAGAGCAGGAGAGCCCACAGCAACGGAATGGTTTGGGAGGGAAGGGCCCTTGAAGCTCACCCAGGTGCCACCCCTGCCATGGCCAGGGACACCTTCCACCACCCCAGGGTGCTCCCAGTCCCGTCCAGCCTGGCCTTGGGCACTCCCACAAGAAAATGTACAGGCTGCTTTACCAAACACAAAGGTTCCAGCCTAGGAGGGCTCGCCCTGGATAAAAGGCTGAGGGCAAAGGGATGGTGTAGGGGGACACTCTGTGGGGTGTTGGCTGCTCCTGTCAGCATCAGCTCACAGGGCCAAAAGAGTTCACTGGGACTTTTTTTTTCCTTAAGTATCTTTACTTACTGATAACATTATTTCCCAAGGCTCCAAATGACAAGAGACAGGGACACCCTGCTGTTAGCTTTGGCAGGAAGCTGTTGGCTGAGTTCATCTGCTGAGGTGACAGTCAGACACCCTCCCAGCACTGCCCTCTGAACACAGCACCCAGGGCAGGGCTGCAATGGGATGGACTTTAATGTCCCTGCAGCCCAAACCACTCTGTGATTCTGTGACTCTGAGGACTCAGGAGCGTATAGGAAAGAACATTGTTTAGTCAAAAGGAGGAAGGAACTCATCCGGTAACTGAGAGTACAGGTCTTGATTAGGATGAAGCTCTTTCATCTTACAAATGTGGTCCCCATAAACCACATCCTCAGCCATGGTTCTGCAGCCAGAAATCCTTCCTATGAAACCACTTGCTGTGCCCATCACCCAGGAAAGGCAAGGAGAGAGATCCTTGGAACCACAGGGCAGGACAGAGCCTCCAGACCCACCAGCATAACTGAATTACTTCCCACAGAATTTAGTTTTCAACAGGCAGCAGCGACTGAGATGGCCTGGCACACTGATGTTCTGCTGAGCCACTAGAAGGAACTTGGGCCTGTATCTGCAGGAGAATTAGGCTGATTATAATTGGGCAGGAGATTAAACTGGTTTGACATGTCCACAGTCACCCCCTGAACCAGCAGCACCCCAAGCACCAGGTCTGCTGGGAAAGGGAACTGGGAAGTGGAGGAGTTAACAAAGACCAGGCTGGGCTCTGGGCACCTCAGTGGGAGAGAGAAGCCCCGGACAGCACAGCAGAGACTGTAGACTGCTGACTGCACACAATGATTGATCAGGTTTTCCAGAGGGCAGGAGAGCATGGCACAGGGCTGGTAAAACCAGGAACATGCTGCAACTTCATCTGGAGACCCAGACCACACACAGGTACCCACAGCCCCATCAGCTCTTCCAGTCAGTAGTGAAGGGAGAGCCAAAATGTCTCAGTATTCCCAATTTTGGCTCTGCCTGTTCCATAACTCATTCCAGGTGGTTATACCCTTCCTTTCTACTCAGTGCAGGGCAGCAGGACAAGAGATGGACACGGGGAAAGTCCAGCCCACCCCACAGTTGTTATTAACACTCAGTGTCCTGAACTCCAAGAAGGATCAACACACCCAGCATCCATTGCAGGGCCTGATTTGACCCAAAAATCCAGGGCTGAGCCCCCTGGCAGGCTGAGATCTTCCCTGCCCTCATCTGTGCTCAGCACCAAGGACACAAAAGCATCAGATCCAGGCTCCTGCCTGCAGGTGGGCTCAGACCTCAGAGCAAATCCGTGCAGCAGCAGCAGCAGTGACTGCCCTGGGCACTGCTCTGCTCACTGAAAGGATCCCAAACCAAAACTTTTAGGAGACAGAAAGTGGCTGAGGTGCACCTCCTTCCTGCACAGCTCTCAGCCGTGCAGAGAGCACCCAGAGCTACACTGCATGCCTGGCTCAAGTGAGAAGTCCAGGAGATTTCAAACAAGAAGTTCCTTGGTGGTGCTCAGCTTGGATGAGACTGAGGGAAGACCTCATTGCAGTTACAGCTTCCTCGTGGGGGCAAGAGGAGCAGATGCTGATCTCTGCTCTCTGTGGCAAGGAAAGGACACAGGGAAGGGCTGGAGCTGGGCCAGGGGAGATTTAGCCTCAATATCAGGGAAAGGTTCTTCCCCCAGAGGGTGCTGGCACTGCCCAGGGAACGGGCACGGCCCCGAGGCTGCCGGAGCTCCAGGAGAGTTTGGACACAGTGCCAGGGATGCTCAGGGTGGGATTTTGGAGTGTCTGTGCAGGGCAGGGGTTGGACTCGATGATCCTGGTGGATCCCTCCCGGCTCAGGATATTCTATGATCCTGGGATTCTGGGATTCCGGGATTCTGGGATTCCATGATTCTGTGGTTCTGGGATTCCATGATTCTGTGGTTCTGGGATTCTGTGTTTCTGGGATTCTATGATTCTGTGGTTCTGGGATTCTGGAATACTGGGATTCTGGGATTCTATGTTCCTGGGATTCTGGAATTCTGGGATTCTATGATTCTATGTTTCTGGGATTCTGGGATTCCAGGATTCTGTCGTTCGGGGATTCTGGGATTTTGTGGTTCTGTGGTTCTGCCCTTTGGCACTGCCGGGTGACATCCCCACACGAGAGGTTTTTTCCCTGTGAATGGTTCATTTGCACCCATCAGAGGGAGGGGACAAAGCCGCGAGCTCCGCAGAGCTCCTGCTCGCCGGGAGCTCCAGCAGCCCCGTGTGCCACAGCGACCCCGAGGAGGGGACGGGGGGGCTGATCCCACATCCCACCCTCTCCCTCCGCAGCGTTCCTGCCTCCCGGAGCTGCCCAGGGCAGGGGGCAGGGAGGGGAGGGATCATTGCTGTCAGCACCGAGTCCCAGCTCTGCCCGGGCAGGGCTCAGCCCTGCGCGCACACCTGGAGCTCTTGGAGGCTGAGACAGGGAGAGGAATGGATGGGATTGAACCCCAGGGGTGCACATCCCACCCCAGCAGGGCCCGGTGAGGGCTGGCAGATGCTGCAGAGCAGATCTTCTTTCCTCTGAGTAAATCCCTCTTTCCAAAGTTCCTTCCTGCGATCGTTCTGGCTTCTTTTTCTCTACCAAGGTTGAGATTATTGCATGGGAAGCGCAGGTTTCATGTTCGGACTTGGATGTTTATTATTTCTTATCTATTTACAGACTCACAAGCTGTCAGCTCTAACTAGCAAGTTAAAAAACAAAGGTAAAATGGAATACCTCTTTATTTCTACAAGTTTTTTTCAAGGACAATCCGTCCAATTATGAAATGCTACCTAAATTATTTTTACTTTAAACCCAAAAATTAATTACTTGAAGTCCGCAATGTGGACTCTATCAACTAATTACAGAAAACTACCTAAACCTATGAAGAAGAAGGAAGAAGAAGGTGAAAAAAAAAGAACAACTAACTTTTACCTTAAAGTCTCTATCCTGCCCCACATATATTATTACATACTAAAATCTTAAAATGTAAGTTTCTAGAATTCCAACCCCTTCCCGGGCATTCCATGGGGGATCTCTGAGCTCCACACCACGAGTGCCCTCGGCGGAGCCCAAAGCCGAGCATTTCCTCCCCGGGAGAAGCTGCTGCCCTCCCGGAGCCCGGAGCGCTGTGCTCGCAGCACCATCTGGTGCCGCGATCCGCGCAGGAGATTTTAGGGAATGAGCAGGAGATTTGCGGGTTCCTGGCAGGATGGTTCCTTCACGCAGGGGGTGTGGGTGCTTATCCGGAGCTCCCCATCCCATCTCTGAACTGTCGGCACCTTCCTGTGCTGATCAAAGCCCAGGCTTGGCAGATCTGTCTTCATTTGGGGAGCAGAATTCAGCCTGAGCTCGGGCCCTGCTGCCAGCACTGCCTGCTGCAACGTCTCCTTCCAATGGAAACAGTGCAGATTGGGAAGATAAAGAACTTACATTTGGGATTGCCTGGAGACACAAACTCCAAGAGGAAACAAGACTTCAGTTTGGAATTTTGGACAGCAAAGCCCCTGTCAGACCCAGGGCACAGACCTTGCTGTGCCTGCTGGCAGCTGCAGAACCACACCGAACAAGAAAATTCCAGATGAATGGGGGCTCAGAAGGAAAATCCCAGATGAATTGGGGCTCCAGGCACTTTCAGAGCTCTCTCTTGCCTGACAGGAAAGTGATCTGACAGAGATCCACACTTCAGTGCAGATCCCATTGTCCACAGCGTGGCCCACAGGTGTATCCCAGCCCCCATATTCCCACAGTGGTGGAAGTCCTCAAAAGATGTGATTTCCAAACACTTCTGAGCAATTCCTCCACCACAGAAAGCTTTTGGTTTTGTCTCTGATCCACAAGACAAAAAAGTGAAGAGACTCTCACCCAGGTGTAGTAGGGGTGGCTCACCCTGCCCAGCCCCAGAGGTTGTGTCTGGGGCCCTGAGGGAGGGCAGGGGCTGAGCTGCACAAACAGCAGCAAGTTCTGCCCCGGAGCAGTGCTGAGGGTGCAAAAAGGGCCGCTCAGCAGACCACAGAATCCCAAAATAGTTTGGTTTTTAAGGAACCTTAAAGCTCCTCCCATGCCACCCCCTGCCATGGGCAGGGACGCCTTCCACTACCCCAGGCTGCTCCGAGCCCTGCCCAGCCTGGCCTTGGGCACCGCCAGGGCTGGAGGACGGACATCAGGGGCAGGATGAAGCAGCAGATCCAGCCGTGCACACTCTGCCTGCCCCTTGGTGAGCAGGCCCCAGCACCCCAGCCCTGTGAGCCAGCCTTGTGCCATCTGCCCGCGGCAGCTCTGTGCTAAACCTGCTCATCTCTGATGGGTTCATGAGAGGAGCAGGAGTTTATATTCCTGGTTTCAAACCCCGCTAATTTAGCAAACATTAGCCTGGTTCCTAAGCATGAACCCAAGCGGAGATCAGCCAGCCCTGTGCTGCAGCCCATGGGAAGCACTGGAAGGTGATTTGGCAAAGAGCAGTTTGCTCAGCCTTAAGTGCTTTGTTCTGCTCAATCTGCTCCACCAACACTGAGAAAAGGACACGGGAACAGTCAGGAACGCAGTTCAGCCCCTGTGAGCCTGTTCAGGCCCCCCTGGAGTCACCCAGAGCTCACATGGGGAGGGAAATTAATAAGGGGAAGGAAGGCCAGTGCTCTGGAGAAGATCCAGACTTCTCATTTCAACCCTCAGTCAGCACTAACTCCCAAATCGTCTGTGTCCACAGAGCTACCCACACCCCTGGGGGTGTCCAAGGCCAGGGAGGATGGAGCTGGAGGCCACAGTGGAAAGTGGAAAGTGCCCCTGCCATGGCACTGGATGAGTTTCAAGTCTCTTCCAACCCAAACCATTCTGCGATTCTGTAACAGATGTCAATTGTACAATGGCAGCAAAGGGGTTGTTTTAGCAGCCGTTTCTAATCCTTGGTAGGATTTTGGGATGGGAATTTTTCACCCTGGGCTGAAATGAAAATTGGCAACTGAAGCGCAGAACTGTGTGATGCTCAGTGTCACTGGAGCAAGCCAGGAGAATTAATTAAAGCCAGGAGAATTACACCCAGGGCATTAGGAGAAAGAAAATCCAAGCAAGCCTGAGCGGAGTCAAACAGAGGAGCTGCAAACGCCAGATGCCAGCCCAGCCACCAAGGCCAACAGCGAGCACCCAAAGAGCTGCAGCAGATGGGCCGGGGGAGCTGGGAGTGCTCTGCACACAGCCAGGCCTGGCAAACAAACAAAACCCCCTCCAAGACCTCCTCGCTGCTGCTCCGCCAGCTCCAGGGGAGGTGGACAGGGCACTCAGCCCCCCCCGGTGCCCGGCAGTGCCAGGCCAGCTCCACGTTGTGCTGCCAGGGTTTGGGCTGAAAGTGCCCAGGTTCAGGTACGAACTCCCTGTTCCTGTGGGCAGGGAGCAGAGCCCAGCACATGCAGCAGGGAATGCAGGTGTTCTTTGTTTTGGCAAGAACAGAAGCTTCAGTGAAGCTCACTGAACCTTCTCCTAGCACACAGCTCTCATCAAGGAGCCCCCGCGACGCTCAGCCACCACAGGCACTTAAAGAATAAACAAAGAGTGAGAGAAAAATTGGAGTTTGTTAGGAGCCACAGCCTGAAGGGAGCCACTGGTATGTGACAGACCTGCCTGGATCAGAGCCTTCACCTGGGTTTTGGAAGTTCAGACACACCCCCAGGCTGGGAGGCATTCCAGGCTACCGGAGCTCTCCCTCACTGGCTGCAGGGAAATTATTCCAAGGGAATTTTTTAGCTGAGGTGCTAACTCACCCTCCTTCCCTCTCACAGGTCTGTGCTCAGCTGGGGCACTGCAGGAGCTGCAAGCAGTCCATGACTCCTGTCAAACCAGCCGGACAAGTCCCTGCTGCAGCTGCAGAGCTGCCCCAGCCCTGCCAAGCTCAGCTCTGCCTTTGGTTCCGAGCAGGAAAGTCAGGACACTGCTCCAGCAGCAGCATCCACACCAAAAATGGGATTTACCAGCGGTGGGGAGCAGTGCAAGGAACATCCAGCAAACTGCAGCCCCAGGTGAGGGGACACAGCAGAACTCCAGGTGTGCAGCTTTTTCACTGCGTGCAAAAGGTCCAGAGCCCTCCAGACCCTTGTGTTTCATGCCCAGGTGTGTAGATAAACATGACAAATTTTCTACAGCCTCAGCTGGGCTCACCTGGGCTCCTGCAGCCCAAATTTCACCCTATTTCCACACTGCAGGTGTTGTCAGCAATGAATGTTGCCAGGCATGAACCGTATCTGATGATGTGCAAGAAAGAAAACTCAAATTGAAAGAATGATTTTTCTCATTTAATAGAAATAAGCAACCAAAATGGGTTCCAAACAATGCTTTAAACGGAGCTAATACAACTTCTACAGCACATTCCAGAGCACTTAACAAGAAATATTTACAGGCAGCTAAAATGTTAAATAACCAGGGAAAGAAAATTTCCTGTTTTTTAATTACACACTAGCAAAAGAGCACAGGAACAGAACAATTAGAAATGATAACTTCTTAAAAAAAAGTTAAATAGGATGATTCAGATAATACAATATCACAGAAACAGCACTTGGTTTTTTTCCAAGAATCATATTAAAAGATGAGGCAAGTTTATTATGTGCAAAATGAGCCAGCCCCAGTACTGGAAGCAGGAAATAATTGAAGAACCAAAGAATGCCATGATTTAACCCTTCCAGGAGAATGTTTACATGTAAAACAAGCTTTGCACTGCACAAATCTGTATAGGATTATTTACATGTGTCCTGGTGTTCTGAGCCTAAAAATCCCCCCTTGCAGGTGAGCACAGACATGCCAGGGGAGCTCACTCCAGACTGAATCCTGACAAAATCCTTACAAAATATTCCAGTACCTCTCCTGGTAGAAATCCCATCAATTCTAAAGACAGCAGCCTCGAGCTGTGATTTCACTCAACAGAAAAGGCCCAAACTGCATTTCATACATTTCAAAGTCCACTTGTAATAAAGATTCCCAAATTAACTGCAATTTTGGACAGCTGATTCAATCCTGATACACTAGAAAGCAGAGAAAAAAAGGATCCCCATAAGCCAAGTGGAAGTAGGTGGAAGAGTTACTGCACACACACTTTGAGAAGACAAAATAAATCACCATGCCCAAAGATACAATCCATATGTGCCATCTGTGTAAACTGCGGCATTTACATTTTTATTTTTAAAAAGTACCTCCATTATTTGCTCAAACAGCTACTTCTTAAAAAAATATGGAACTTTTCCCCAGTTTTTTAAAATAAAATGCCACACTCTATATTGTCAGGAACTGCTGCACACTTTATTTTTAAAAGCTAGGCTTGGTGATTTGCATACAAACTTCCCTATAAAATTGTAATCCAAAGGAAAGGATTCCTGTCATGCTGACAGGCAAATGACAAAGCAGTTTTATTGCTTTTTTCCAAGGAAGAGAGCGAGAAAAACAAGGAAAAGCCAACTGGGAAAAGCCAATTCCCAGCACACCACACACACGGCTTAAAAATACTGTTGCAATAACCTAAATTCTCCAGGTCAGCCACAACCAGATGACAAAACAGAAATTTGGGCTCATTTTAAGAACTTTTCCATTAGCTTGAAATGTTTGCTCCAGCATAAAGAGTGCCACAGTGAAGTGCCACAGTGACATCCCACACAGAGGAACAACCTCTCCGCTGTAACTGAGCATTGCTGTCTGCAGAAGTTGGGGAAAATCCCTTTTTTTGGGTAATAGCTCTGCCTCATTGTGCTCTAGGCCATTTAATTCCGGGGCACAGCTAAATAAAAGCCCTGAGCCCATTTAGATGTTGAATTCCCACTCCTCACCAGGAATTGCTGCTGAGGTCATCGAGCAGCTCACACTGGGCACTTTGCACTCCCATTTCAAAAGCAAATTGCCTTTTCCTTCTTTGGATTAATTTAAAACTTCACGAGCAACAAAAATTCTCGGCCAAAATGGAGACACGAATTTTTGGGAGTGTTGTAAAGGAGAGCAGAGTTGCACCAAGTGCCAGATTCCTCCTGCCATCCGTGGGAGGACAATTTTACAGGATTTCCCGGTGCAAACTGTGCTTGGATTCCCCAGGTAAAACCACTCACACACTGCACACGCAGCAGCTGGCACGGAGAAGATGCCCAGAGAATTAGTGGCTCATTAATACAAATTCAGTAATTCGCTCCTGACTGAGTTACAAACAGTGAGGCACCAAAAATTGTTTCCACTGAGCAAACCCTCCCCAGTTCTGTGGTGAACACCCGGACTACAGGATCAGGGAAGGGATTAGCAGAGTTTATCTACCCTTTCAAATAATTTCAAATAGAACTTTGCTGCTTCCAAAACAATCACTGAATTGCTGCTTTGGGAGTTCAAAAATGAAGGGGAAGAAGAAAAAGAGAATGTTTTGTTTCCTTGTATAAAAGAAACACTTGAGATTTCTTGCACACATTCAAAATTCCACATAATCCTACTGAGCACTGGGGAATGGATGGGAGGAACAGTTCTGGAGGGTCAGTGGGGTCTGGGCAAGGGCAGAACTTGGGCTCAGCAAGGTCCAGCTCAGCTGCACTCCTGGTGTGCAGAAAATACTGAGCATGAGCTGGACAAGTTCTGCACCTGGAGGGAAGAGCGGGAGAGGCCACCTCAAGGGAAAGGCTGTCCCAGAACACTGGGAACTGCTCTGGGGTCTGGCTGGGGAGCAGAGGGTCCTGCTCCTGCAGCAGCCAGGGGATGTGAGCCTCCCTGGAGGGCTTGGGGTGGGTCCTTCCCCCTGAGCCCTGCTGGGACCCCCTGAGCTCTGCTGGGATCCCCCCATGCCCATCCCCTGCTCTGGCTCATCCCCAGGCGCTCTGCAGGATCCAATCCCTGCCTGCTGCCCAGGGAAGAGCTCAAAAGGTGAGGCCTGAAGGTACCAGAAGTGCCATAAAAACAGGAGCCCCGAGTGAAGAGAGTTCACAGAATCTTATTTTCATGACAATTTTAATGATATTCCTTTTGCAAAATGAAGCTGAGAAACTAGAAATGCATAAATAGGCAATACACAGAGCCATGAAATGATCCCTTGTCACTACCAGTGTCCTATTCACACGTCAGCCCTTCCATAGGCAAAGTTGTTGCTCTTTGACAATCTAATATGTTGAAGTGGAATTCCTTTTCCTTTCACATACAAACTGGTAAAAAATAAAACAGCACTGGTAAAGTCTGAGAAATTAAAAAACAAAGCCAACCAGTTTGAGTTTGAAGTGTAACATTTGAGTAAAGAAGTGAGCTGGAAGTTACAAACATCTTCAGTCCCCTCATTTATTGCAAGAGGGAGAATCCCAAGGTACCCAGACCTGGTTCTTATAAAAGAAACCAAATCCGCAGTGATTTGCATAAAAACTGCTGAGAGCATTTCTCAATTTGATATTGTGCTAAAGTATTTCTCTTTACCATGATGGTAAAGCGTGTACAATGTCACAGGAATTGCTGAGTACACCAAAGCCCCAGGGATCTCCCACAGAATTGCTGGATCCACACAAATGGTGGCAAATTGAGAATCTGCCATCTGAAGCTCATTGCTTACATGAATTCTTCAACTTCCTTTAACAAGATCAGTATGAAGGCCAGAAATTGTATTGATTTCTAGTACTGACGTGTGTCAGTAAAGAAAACAAACTTGAGCTGTAACTCCTTGTGGCTCCATGATTTCTAACCAGGAATGCTGGGATGGAGGCAGTGCCAGGGAAGGCACTGCAGAGGTGCCTCAGGGGGTCCTGAGGGAATCGGGAAATTGTTCTGTTCTCACTCTTTGACCAGAAACCACTCTAGGCCAAACCCTGTGCAAGTGCTTTGTTCAACGGATGGACAGGCAACCCAAACTCAGACTGATTCCAATCTTCCTGCACTTTTCCCTCACAAGCTGCTTCTGAAGAAAGTTCTGAGAAGTACTCTAAGAAAAATAAGACAGAACCTCAAAATGAATGCAATGTTAGAAATAGCATATATTACAAATTTTTTCTTGATAGGAACAATCAATAAGAATACATATTAGCTTAAAAACAGTTCAGCAAATGTTGCTGACCTGCAAGAAATCTCAATTCACTATTTACAAATAAGACAAAGTGAATACAGGAAATTTTACACATTTGGTAGTTAATAGGTTATTGTTTGCCGAGTGGTCTATTAGAAACTGATATATAGGAAGACTGGAAAAACACCCCAACCAGTTATTACCTCTTCAGGCTATATCTTAAGTACAGAAAACTAGAGAATGAATACTGGAGAGAACATTCTGCCTCGTCAGGGGGTCAGGTCAGGGACAGATGACAACACTGAGACTTCTGCCATGGATTCCATTAAAATGTTCTGGGTACAGGACTTCAATAAATACACCTTGTCCTACTGAAAGGGATTGGAGCCAGCAGCTTAGCCTTTCATCTGCCAAAACCTCACATTCCTGCACTCGCCCATTCAGAACAGTTTAATGATTTTTCCTTTTTGTTCAGTTTGCTATACATAAAATGGAGTAAAGAAAGCAAAATGTCAACAGCTGGATCGACACAGAAGATCAGTTATTCACAATCCTGCTACAATGACATGATCAAAGCAATGACCAACACACACTTGAGTGGACACAGAGGGGATTTCGGGAGCTCTGCTCACAGCTTACACTGCAGTGTAATGCAAGGTACAGTCACTGAGTGGGTCCAGTCCTGCAGATCGTGTCACTACAGTCTTATCTGTACATGGAACATCTCCTATCAAATCTGCTTCTCTTCAACCTTCCACCACCTCTGTCTGTGAGACCAGGATGAGTGTGTCCCCTCCACAGGAAAAGAAAGAATATAGCAAGTAATCAAGGAAAAAAAAAAACCAAACCACCAAAAATTTACAATACAGGTTTTTTCCCCTTTTGATGCGAATGTTTTTCTGTACAAGTGTTTTTTGTTATCTAATACTGTTTAAAAAGCTATCAGCTTCTTCAAGATGGCCACTGCAGGCATGATAATATTCCGGGAACACTTAAATAACAGTTTTTACAATAAATTTTAGGTCCATCTCATTAGATTACTTTATATGCACTGGTCTCTCATCTGATTTTAGGCGTTTTCTACGTGGTTGTATAAAATCTTCATCGGAGTCCTCAGTTATTTCACCATCATCCTCTTCCTGCTCAAATTCAGGCAAAGGCTGGAAGGTCCTGTCTGAGTAGATCTCTGTAAGTTTATCTTCAAAGTACAATGCAACTGCCTTCCCTGCCTGTGCTACTTCTGAATCAGCCTGTGGATGAAAGAAGACAGGAATATTCACCTGTTGGAAATGCACATCCCTTCACCAAGTGTGCATGGTCTGAAACGCTTACCTTCAAATTAATCTCTTGTGTTTCTGCATAAACTTGAACAACTTTCATCATCTAAAAAGGATACCAGAGTCAAAAAAAATGAAATTATAATCCTTTCTAAAGTTATGAGATCGCACAGGATTGGATGACTAAAGTCAGCCATAACAACAACACAGTTTGTTATGGTTTGTTAGCTTTAGTTCCCCAACTTAGGTTTAAAACAGTCTTAGGTGGTAAATAAACCTTCAATAGAACACACAACTTTTGCACCAGTGGCTCCCAGCCATTTCCTACTCGTGACTGCTTTCTTCGGGACAAACTGGAGTTGCCTGGACATGACTGTGGGGAAGGCTCCTTTGGAGGGCAGGGCTCCAGGAGATTGCTTCCCTGGGGGCCACCCCACTTGGATTTCTGCTTTGGAAAAGCTTTTGGCTTAGAGGCACTCGACATGATGCTGCTGTGAGAGGTCAGAGTGACTCAACTCTTGCCATGAGCCAGGCAAGCTGAAACACATTTTTTCTTTTTAAAAAAAATCAGTAAAAAATCACCACATCCCTCAGTCCTTCCTCCCTTGTTGTACTCTGGTCTCTAAGAGCTGCAGCATGTTTTCCTCTACAGTGGATGCTTCATTAGTTCCCTTGATTGAGAAGTTCACATAATTAATTACCTCATGAACCCCTCCTAATGCAGAGACATAAAGGAGTCAGGGCTGTCGAAGTCCCAAATGCTTGTGAGCGGCTCCAGCATCACATCATTGACCCTGGTTTTTCCTAGGGAGGTTTTAATTGTGGCTTTGTGCAGTTCCTTCAGTTTCCTTCTGCACGGGGCCAGAAATGCAGCCCAAACACTGCAAGTTCAGGTTATATTTTACAGAGAAATAAGAAATACTGGCTGCTTTCTGCACTTCTAAATGTCAGAAGAAAGCCATTCCCTGCGATGCCTTTTGTCATCCTTGCTTTAAAGCATCTCAGAGATCAGGAACCCTCTTAGTTCCTACTGTTTCATCACAATATCACCGTTTTTTTTTTCTTTTTTTGATATTCAGACTATTTTTTCCATTGCTCCACTAGCAGTAACACATAGGTAATTTATCTCCCCAAGCCACATTTCACATGTAAGGGGTATTTCATTATCCAATGGGATCATTGCAAAATTAGTAAAAAATATGACCCCATACCCAAGTTATCCATTGAAAACTGATTTTTGTGAGAGCCCAGCTACCAAGGAGTTCAAGCAGGAAGGTTAATAAAAGCCACAATGGCCACAAAGCTTTGCTGGATTCAGCCTGTATAAGGTACTAAAACCAGAATATCTTCAGAAAGGCAGATTTCTCCTCAGGAGAGGAAGTTTCTCAGCAGATTCTACCATGTTTCATGAGTGTAAAACAATTACCTGGGCAGCTTGAGACACTTTTAAGGACACTTTGGTTGTCTTTACAGCACTTCCTAAGCACTTCTACAATCAATCCGATGCACAGTAACCAGGTCACCCTGCTCCTCACTCACAGATAGCACTGAATGCATTTCAGAAGTTCCCTCTGCTTTCCCAATTTACCTAAAAATGAGAAGTTACTCTGCAATTGCCTTGAGTTTTGTTTGGTTTTGAAGTGTCTGATTCAGCATCTGCTCCAAAAGCAGAAGTTACAGCTCGGAGCAGAGCCTTTCATGGGAGAAGCTGCACAACCAAGTTGAAATAAACCTTCATCTAAAATGACAAATGGTGTTCAGATTGGAAGTTAACATACTTCATTAAACCTTTCACAGTTCTTGAAGATCAACCGGACATCAGCCACGAAGTCCTCGGGGGTCTGGTAGTGTTGGGAATGCTTCTTCTGCAGTTTCTTCTTCACTGTGGATAAATCCATAGGTTTCTTGATGATTTTGTAGTAGTTTGGTATCTGTAAAAAATCAACAGTGGTCTATGACTGGATGGCTACAGAGTTCACAGCTGAGTTTCTGCACTGAAGGTTATCAATCCCTTTATTTCATCACACATTTCAGGCACGTTCAGCAAAGCAGAACAATTTCCTTTGCTCAAACTGGTTAAAAAGTTCTTTATGGAGTGACAGGACAAGGGGGGATTGGTTTCAAATTGAAGGAGGGTAGATTTACATTGCATACTGGGGAGAAATCCTTCCCTGTGAGGGCGGGCAGGCCCTGGCACAGGGTGCCCAGAGCAGCTGTGGCTGCCCCTGGATCCCTGGCAGTGCCCAAGGCCAGGCTGGATGGGGCTTGGAGCAGCCTGGGACAGTGGAAGGAGTCCCTGCCCATGGCAGGGGTGGCACTGGGTGGGCTTTAAGGTCCCTTCCCACCCAAACCACCCCAGGATTCTTTCTAATCTTCAGTGTCTCTCACAGCACAGCAAAGCTTTTCAACACAGTTACTTCTTTTACAGCTGAAAACAAAAGTGTCAAAGCAGCTTCTTCCCTCCTCTCATTCAAAAGTTTTCCCAAAAAGAAACAAAAAGCTCTCCTAAAGCATTTTGAATTTCATGGGGATCCTGAGACATCTTGTTGCAATTCAATAACTGCTAATTGGAAGTATTTTTAAATATCTGGTTTTGAGACTGGGAGTGAAGCATCTGCCTGGAGAAGCTCCAGAATCTGCTGCTCTCCCTCTCAGACCCAGGAAACGCTGGATGACTGCCAGAACTTTTAGACTGATCAAGGGAGACATGCTCCTAGTGAAAGCAGTCAGTTCCTTCCCGAATTCAGCTCCAGACTCTCAGGGCTGCTACACCAAATATAAATCACAAGCTGTTTTTCAGGAGACTCACCGAGGCTGGGACTGGCTCTTGGAACTCAATGCTCAGCTCGTGGCAGTACAGGTAAAGCAGGAGGCGTTCACATTTCTTACAAAGAAATAAACAAGCTCACATTAATAGTCTTGATTTATCCCTAGCCCGGAGATTTGTATCTCCCTACTTTAAACAGGCTGGTGCTTTAACAGCTTAGTACTAGCAAATTAAAATGCAACCCCCTCAACTTAATTAACAAACGTAAAGTTCTTAGGAGGGCAGAGTTGAGAGGCAGAACTCCATTTACTGTTCACAAAATTCCTCTTTGTTTTCTCCCTTCTAACCAAAAGCCTAGGACTGAAGTCAAGCATGGAAAGACATGCTAATATACTGCAAATTAAAAAATAAAATACCAACTACAACCACTTTTACTGCCTTTGTCCAATTACAACCACATGTAGGAGAAAAGGACTCAGCTGCAGACTTTCCTCTTCCCCACAAGACAAAATGGAACAATGAAAGCAGAGCCAGAATGTTTCTATGAACTCCCTGTTGAAATATTCTTCCTTGCTTTGCTTGCAATTCCTTTAGAGGAATTTGATAATACTCTTAACACTACACAATGCTAAAAATAAAAATAAAGTTAAAAGCTAGAAATAATTCTGATTGTTAAGGTCATTAAAATTCCCCAAGAATGCACCTGAATACTCCCAGCACCTCTCACAGAATGCACTTCAACACACCAAGCTCACAGAACTATTTTATGAAGGTGACACCAATGCCAAATGCAAAGGATTTTTAATTAAGTGCAGGTTAAAGGATGTATTTAAATACAGAATCTGTGTTAATGTTGAACTTTAGCTCCTAAGTGATTACAGTCCCAATGCACTGGGGCACTCCCACAGTCACCAACACCTGGAGATGTGGCCACAGAGGAACAATCTCATGAATCACTTTGGGTTGTTTTGCAAAGCCATCTCCACTCAGCGGAGGGTAGCTGATGTAGGAGAACACTTTTTCCTGGGAAGCAGATTCCTGCAGGTTTGAGACCCACCCTTTGGTCCACAGGACTCAGGCCTTGTGCTGTTTTCCCCTTCTTGCTGTGCTGGGAATTGTCACAATCATATTCCACTTCAGGTTTGCTCAGGTCTCTGCAGAATGTACATATCCACTCTCCACTAAAGAGAAAAAACACAATTATTCCAGACACCCAGGGATAAATTCTCATCAGTGATGACTACAAATAGATTTTACTCACTCTTAGAGATTGACATTCTACTGCAGAAAAGACTTGGATACCCAAAGCTAAGGAATGACCCCTAATGTTCACAATAATTCTGCCAGTCAAGGCCATTTTTCCTGCTCTCATGTGATGCTTTAATACTTTATAATACCTTTCTCACCTTGCCTTAAAATGAACATTACACAACAGAATCGCATTGTGAGACTTCACACAAACATAAACAGAATGGGATTCTGCCATCAGAGGAACACTGATCAGCTACACACAGACAACTCAGGCAAGGCCTTGGAAATGTCCTATTTCTGTGGGATAAGAAACCACCCAGAACAAGCTGATTTTGGAGGAAACAGCAGTTTGGGTTCTGTGCACCATCTCAGCCCACCCCGCGAGGCCGCTGCCGCTACCTGGGGAAGCTGAGGAGCGTGGGGACGTGGCAGGTGAGGTGGAACACCTTGGGGCACTTCTCACAGCACAGCAGGTCCCCTCCGTTCTGGCACACAGCACACCAGTCCTCGTTGGGGTCGTCGTCCTTGTTGTTCCCTTCTCCGGCCACTCGGGCCGAGCGGTGCATGAGGCTCCGCACCGGCGACTTCCCGTTCACCAGGCTGTGCCCGGACTGCTTGCAGCTCTCACTCAGATCTCCTGGCTCTGTCTTCACGTGGTTTTCCAGGCTTCCCAAAGCTTCCAGCTCACTCTCCAGGTGTAAGTTAGTGGACAGTGGTGGTGTCAGGCTGCTCTCGGGGCTGCTGAGCTGGAGTGAAAGCAGCACAGGCAAAATCAGAGATGATTTTACAGCGGCATCTTTCTGCCTGTGGCGGAATTCAAAAGCCTCCCACCATTCAAAGGTACCATGCTCACATCCCAAAAACCATGGGAAATCATGAGGAAGAGCTGAGCTGCACACAGGATTGAAAACTGCTTTTTCACGTGTCCTTTCTTGGAAGAACACACTCATTTCTTCTGATATTTAACATGAGAAATGCTATAACAAGCCAAACACACTAAGTCATTAAAAGCTGTTAATGATGACTCCATTGTCATTAGGAAAAATCCTCAACTCTACCACCCTGCTCCCTGTACACAGTCCTGTTCAATCAACCACAGCTGGGAAACACTGAAAAATATTCATTTACTAATTATTTTATACTTTGGTCTAGAAACTTCTGACTGACTGGAGGTTTTCTGAATGTAATTACCTATGTGGGAATGTTCACTATCAGTGGGTGATTCACAGCTTTTATTAATTAGGGATTAGAAGCAGCAAATACACTGTATTACACTTCATTTTAATTATTAAAGATAAAATTGACATTACAGGCCACCCTGAGCCTGGCAGAGCATTACCAGGAAGAAAATACCTCTTAGAATGAAGCTTCGGAGTAAAAATGCTTTTTTTTTTCCTTTTCAAATTCTTAAACATGCTGCCAGGAAAACCACGACACACTGGGCATAAACTAACTTTACCATGCAAGCACTCCTTCTGCCATCCTCCGTTTTTTCCTGCTTTACTGCTCCTGAGAAAGTGCAGATCTCTTCCTCTGTGCCTGGCTCTTGCTTTACTTTCACTTCAGCCTTGAAGCCCATGCCAGCTTTGTCAGCAGTCCTGCCCGAGGAGCCACAGCTGGAAAGACATCAACACATCAAGAGATAAATAAGAGGATAAACCAACAGGGCAAAGGAATTCAGGTAACTGTTTCCCAAAAGAAAGGCAAGGGGTGTCAGAACATTTACAACAGCTCCAATTTGCAAGACACAGGAGAATCACAGCGCAGGAAAAAAAATTAAAAATATAAATCTTCATGTAAGCATTCTTCCATTCCTCGGGCACAGTTACGACAAAGCACAATTTGCCAATTGTCAATTCTTTTTTGGAATTCTTCAAGCCTGATTTTATTTAGCGTGACAGTGTTAATGTGACACTCACCTTCCTCTGCTGCCTGTGCTGGAGGTGCTGGGGGGCCTCACAGGAGTGTGGGAGTTGGATAAACCTGCAGAGAAGCAGCACAGAAATGGATTTGGTGCAAGTTTGCTTTCACTGACTAGTGCTGAGTAACCCCAGCAATGCTGCAGCAATATCCTAATTTACTAAGTCACCTCAGTCAGCTGTTCTCTGTCTTTTGATCACAACAAATCCAGCACATCACATTAAATAAAAAGTGACAACACACGGTTCTTATAGTCCCAGTAATTATTTTACCTCATCCAAACAGTGCTAAAGCCTTCAGCCCATTACATCCTCAAGTTTTATGCACTGAGAGCCACCAATAAAGTCCAAAAAGCAGCCTCTGCATGGTTTGCATGCAGGTTTTGAGAAACACAGGAAGACCCATTGCTGCATCCATTCATTTACAGAACCTTACCAGTCTTGTACAGAAAACCAAGAGAAACATCAAGTCCCAGAATGGTTTGGGTTGGAAAGGACCTTAAAAATCAGCCAGTCCCAACCCCTGCCATGTTCAGGTACACCTTCCACTGTCCCAAGCTGCTCCAAGCCCTGTCCAGCCCGGCCTTGGGCACTGCCAGGGATCCAGGGGCAGCCACAGCTGCTCTGGGCACCTGTGCCAGGGCCTGCCCACCCTCACAGGGAAGGATTTCTTCTTACTGACTGAAATAACCTTCTTGCTCATAGAAATAGACATATTCAATGTTTAAATAACTCAGAATTAGGTACCGGTGACTTAATTTGTTCAAGTGCACAAGAAAATCTCTACCATTAATTAGTTATAATCAGTGTCTCTATATGGATCTGGAATACTGCATCCATGTGCTGGCAGTTTGTTACTATAAAGACATTTCTGAAGGAGGGTAAAATTTAAATTCCCAGCAGAATCTGTTTCTGAGCAAAACAACTTCTAAATAAAACACCACTCCCCTTCTAGCAGGAAGGAAAGGCAATTATTTTCAACTTAAATAGCAAAAATACCCATCACTTTCTGGAATGTCTCGAAAAACCCATCAGATTTACCTGATGACCCTGGAGACAGAGCTGAAGGTCCTGGGGAGGGATTCATGGTGCTTGTAGGCTGTGGGGGGAGGTGGCTGCCTGTGATGTATCTACTTAGCAGATTATCTAAACTACTGGAACCAGCATCTTCCAGCTAAGGAGGAAAAACAAAAATTTGGAATCAGAGGGGTCTAATTCAACTTTCAACCAGTTCCATACCTTTAAACTGTGATCAGTATCTTTACTGGAATTCCCTCTCCCTTCAAGGATTCAGGACATCAGCAAATATTTTTATCAGTTTCATGCAGAGATCAGGCTTTCAAATCAGAAACTTCAAGTGAAGATTTTCAAAAGCTCCTAAATCTGAGTTTTTCCAGTATGATCCTGGGCTGCACTTACACAAGGTCACTGCAAACTTTCTGGTTCCCAGCTGCTCAGTGTGTTGGTCACACACATGGTGTTGTGTTTAGTCATGAACTACCAGAGTACTGAGGCTGCAAAAGTTATTCCATAATTAAGATATTAAGGGAAGCCACAATCTTGTCTTTTCTTAACATGATGGGAAACCTCCCACTCACTTTTTAAACAGATTTTAGTACCTGTTAACCCATGGAAACAGGGACCCTATTGCTGTACCTGCTTAAATGTGTTAAATGCGTTAAATGCGTTCAATGTGTTAAATGCAATAATGTGTTTGAAACACCCTGCATTCCAAGTGGGTTTTAATGACTGTGCTAGCAGCTTGAAGGACTAACACTTCTTATCCAGTAAATCCAACTAAAATCCATAACAGCTATTACATTACCAGGCATAAAAAGAAGAATATCTTAACAGAATTCTGCATTTTCAGTGCATCTGGAAGTTGCATGGTAATACTTTGGACTACCCCACAATTTCTAATTTAGTGTCTGATGAGTTTCACACACTCAGCTGAATCAGCCACAACCACTCACCCTGGTGCTCTGTTCTAAAGCCTCAGCACTGCAGGTTGCTCACACTGCGATGGGATTCCTCCTTCCCCACCATTCTCACATTAGCAAATGAACTGCAGTCTCCTGAGAACACTGAACATACTAGCCCTGAATATTTAAGAGTTGCAAAGTTGCAGCTGTATTCCAGCAGAGCATCTTGGATGAAATTTATTTTTGTTTCCTGGATCATGACACATTACTATCTTTGCCTCCACGTGTACATCACATTGTGCTTTTCACCTCTCCAAACGAGCTCGACTTCAAAATCTACCTCAGCTTGTGTCCCCTCTCTGTTGGACAATGGGACATGTCCCCTCTGTGCTTCCTGCTCCTTCTAGGAATATCGAGGAGAAACTCCAGGCAGCTTTAACCCTGAATAAATCACCATTCAGGGCACTCAAAATACATCACTATTAATTATTCTACTGATATCTTCCCACAAGATGGCCTTGTGGAAGAAAAGAAGTGAACACAGTACTTGCAATTATTCAAAGTCTTAATTTTACTACAGGACACACTAAATATTGATTAATCTAAAGATCACCAGGTGGAGCTGGTCAGCCCTATATGGATAAAACAGCTGCAGGCCTAAGAGAAGGGTGTTGGAACCCTGGGCACTGAGAATTTTAGACTTTCTGTGCTGACAGGCACTGACCCCTAAGAAAAAACTGCATTTGACCTGAGGCCTCAGAAAAGGCTTCCAAAATTGAGTGACAGCACTGGCATTGTGGGTGTGTAGTTTGAATAAAAGTGTGTAATATCACATGGTGGAAAGCTCAGAGTTTAAGGTTTTAGAGTATAGTAATATATATATAAAGCAGGATGGAGGATTTAGGGCATAGGCTAAAGTCCTTCTTTTTCACCTTCTTCTTCTTCATGGGCCTGGGTGGTCTTTTGTAATTGGGTAGAAAAGTCTGCATTGCAGACCACAGTTCATTATTGGGTTAAACGTAAAAATAATTTAGGTGTCATTTATTAATTAGACTGTTTATCCTTAAAAGGCCTTATGAAGGAAGAGATAGCAGCCATTTTTTATTCTGTTAACTAGAAGAGCAGTAGAATTCACAGATGTGACACTGTAATATAGATAAAAATTAATAAACATCTGAGTCTGAACACAAAATACCGTCTCGGGCATTTAATCCCAACTCTAGTGGAAAAGAAGATAAAAAGCAAGAGAAAGGATGAAGATTTTAATTCTACAATTTTAGATGATAATTGTTGGAACCTGGAGGCTGAAAATTTCAGGCTTTCTGTGTTAAAGGGTGCTGACTCTCTCTTCAATCCAGCACATTTGATTTGAGGCCTTGGAAGAGGCTCCCGAGATTGAGTGATTGCACGAGGGTTGTGGGTGTGTAGTTTGAACAGGATTGTGTAATCTCACAGGGTGAAAAACTTAGATTTAAGATTTTAGTATATAGTAATACATGTAAGTCAAGATGGAGGACTTTGGGCATTGTCTGGGTCCTTCTTCTTCATGGGTTTGGGTGGTTTTCTGTAACTGGGTGGAAAACATCCGCATTGCAGGCCTTGGGTGGTCATTATCGGGTCAAAAGTATAAATAATATAGGTGTCACCTTGTTATTGGGTAATGAGTGCTTAAATAACCTTGGAAAGAGTTAGAGGCACTCCATTTTACTTCACTTCTCTAACTTGCTAGTGAGAGCTCACGGCTCTGTAGTGTCTGTAGATAGGTAAGAAATAATAAACATCGACTGCGACTCTCGTGTATGAATCCCGACCTTGGCAGAGAACAAGAAGCCAGAAGTGTCACAGATAATTGCCCCATGCCATGGCCAGGCCCCGGTGCCCGGCTGTGAAGGCAGAGAGGGAGCGGAGCAGCACTGACCTGGATGGGAGGGATGTCCGGCAGGGAGGGCAGGTTCTCCGGGTTGGTGACGGACGGGATGAGCTCGATGGCCGACACCGAGGGGCTGGTGGGGCCGCGGTTGGCGCTGGCCATGGTGGCCGTGGTGGGGCTGGTGGGGTTGATGGTGGTGTTGTGCACGGAGACCACCGGGAAGGGCCCCGCGTGGCCGGGGTTGGAGTGCTGGGGAGACACAGACACCGGGCTGGGTCACGGGGCCACCGCGGCTGTGGCTGAACGCCGCCGCGCGGAGAGACCTCAACCCAAAGAGGGGCAAAGCTCACACTCACAGCTAGCACAGCACCTGCCAGCACTGGGGGCAGAGCAACTGTTACTCTTCTTCACTTGGAAAGGAGAAAATACTTCATGTGGCTCGATTTTAAACAGACAGCACTTCTTCCACCAAATTATTTTGTATATAGTTGTGTTTTCTTAAAGCAATTACTTCCTCAAAGATAGCCTTCGAGTTTACATGTCTAATTTTTTTTTTTTTTTAAGATAAAAGTAACTGTTTCAAGTAATATAAACTCATTTTTGGTATCTCTGTCACATTAACATTCATTGTCAAGGACTTTATTCTTAATGGCATGCAGAGCTCTGCATCAATGCTTCAGGTGTGAATTTAAAAACACTTTGGCAGCTGATTTAATCAAAACCCCTCCACTACATCCCTTTGAACTTCACTACTCCTCACTACTCTCTAATAAACCCCTGAATGTTCTTTTCAGCTGAATGCCACTGAAAAGTGCAAAAGGAAACGTTTTGCTCCCCAGAACTAAACTGCAATACAAACACTGGATTTCATTTCCACCCCTAGGGTTTGAATTTCCTTACGTTCAGCAAAACTGTCACAGCACAGTAATGCAACATGGAACAGAAGCATATAAATGTGTGTAGCTGCGAGCTACAGGGGAACAGATAAACACATTTACAGCTGGAGGACCCATCTACTGGAATGAAACTCTGGCACAACGGCACAAATGAAGCGTGTACACAGGATATACTTGTCTTTGAAGGTGAGGTTGCATCATGGAGTATTGAGGTCCATTGTGGCGTGGGATTCCTGGAATACGAGCAGCATTCTGAGCCATTCTCATCTGATGTGCTTGGAAAGCCCCACAGTTCATGTTACCCCTCTGCATGGTCTGCATGCTGATCAACCTGGGAGGCTGCAAGGGTTTGGGTTTTTTAAAATTTGTGCTTTTAACATGGAGAAAAGAAGCCCATCTCTTTCCACAGTAGTAATAACATAACATCAAGCAAAGCCAATAGCTGTCACATTAAAGTATCTCAAATCTCAAAAGATTTTAGTTTATAAATTGCTTTGCAAGTTTAGATTTGACAGGGCAATTTTAAATCTCAGTGTTAGGGTGAAATAAGGTGAAATGAGAACACCTAAAGGACTCACCTGCTGCTGCAGGACCTGGGGGCTGCTCTGCCTGGGCACGGATGCAGATGGCTGGGCCATCCTCATCTGCTGCAGCTGCTGGTGTTTTTGGGCATACACTTGCTGCTGCATGTGCTGCAGTCGAAGCTGGGCCAGATTGATTTGTCCTGGAGCTTTGTTGATGTGGTTTGTTCCCGGAGGAGTTTGCCCAACCACGACATTGGGAGTGTAACTAGCAGCTGGTTTATTTTCAATGACCAGGTTACCTAAAAAAACCCAAAAGAAGCAATCAAGTTAGATCTCATCATCCTCCAAAGGTTGGCATATGTGGAATATTCAGATGTTTCTAATGCAGTTTTCTCAGAGCAATTTAAGCTTGAAATTTCCTCTTTATGTCTTCAATAACCATACATGATAAGAGCAAGAAGAGAACTTAGACTACAAGAAAAATCTGAAACATGATCTGTGAGGGAAGAATGAAAGAACTGGAACTGCACAGCCTAAAAGCCACAACAGACAGAAATGACTTCTCTGCATTCACAAGAAATGGACAGGATGAGAAATAAAACAGGAAACGAACATGTTGAGCATAAGGTTTCTATGTCTAAAGAAGCAAAGCTTGGGAAGAGATATTTGTGTCCTACCACTGAGTGACTTTGAACAGGTTCTACAAATACGACACAGAACATTGGTACAAGCAACTCCTGTCTTGCTCCACTGTCACAGGCCATGCTGCCTCTTTAGATAACTCCTGTCCTATTTTTATATGGAAAAGGCAAAATGTTGATTTTTGACTGTGAAAGTGTACTCAGTGGAATCTGCACATCCCTTTTTATTAAGGTTGACAGTTTCCTTTCTGTTTCCTGTCTGCCCCAGAGAATAAATATCCTTGCCTGAGGACAGGAATACCCCAAACTGGATGGTGGGCTCAGAGCAAGGAGTGAGTAGAAACAAAAGCTGGTATTTCTATCAGATTTTCTGTGAGATTTTTATCCAGCAGAGAAGTTCACAAGCAGGTGCTAACAGGTATCCTATGTCTCACTGTGCTCTGCCCTCTTCTGTCATTCAAAACCTGCACTTTGCAAATTTTAAGTGATTATATTGAATATACTGGAAATGGCACAGGCCCAGGTATCCAATCCAGAGAAGCTGTGGCTGTCCCAGCCCTGGAAGTGCCCAAGGCCAGGCTGGACAGGGCTTGGAGCAGCCTGGGATGGTGGAAGGTGTCCCTACTCATGGCAGGGGGTGGAATGAGATGACTTCTAAGGTCCCTCTGAACCCAAATCACTCCATGATTCTGTGCTTAGAGCTATTCCTAGAAGCATTCCCACTGGAAAACAATATCCATTTAGAGAAAGCTTTGCTAACAGAAACAACAGAGCAGACGAGGATAATCAGGACTGGATGGGTTATGTCAAGAGAGTTTTTGTCTCCTTCATTAAGAGATGTATTGCACTGCACTCACTCCTGTTGGATGAACACCCCCAAGTCAATAGAGTTTTCCCAGTATCACAGGATGAACAAACACAGTTTTCTCACCCAAATTGACAACATTCTTGGCCCAGAAGGTGGGGTCACAATGGAAGCGGATGGCTCCGTTGGCAGCTGGGACGGGATCGCACCGTGCCTTCAGGATGTGCCGCAGCTGGAACGTGATCTGAGGGAAAACAGAAACACTGCTGTGACAGAGAAGTGAAGGATGAGAAACAACAACCGTGTATCTGCCTATGGAGTTTAGGCCATGGGACACCAACAAGGACTGGCAGCAGCAAGTTTGGTTCACAGCCTGGAAAATTCTCAATTCATCAGGAAAATCCCACATTGTACACCTTCTTTACGCTGAGGATTGCAGAGCAGCACTGTTACACCACAACATTACTGCAATGACTCCAGTGAAACTCCGAGGTGCCTTCACAGAACTGACCCCATTCCTTCTACACCAACACTCCCTAAACCCTTATGGCAAGGAGTGAATTGTTGCACAATTGTTTGGCTGTGTTATAAGATCTGAAGTTGAAGATACAGTGCCATGAAGGGCCATGATGGGCCCATATGGCAGAACAGGGTGTATCCTTTGGATTACCAACATTTGACCTCATTTGTGTCTTAATCTCACTCTGGAGGGACTTGATTCCCCTGCCCCTCTGTGTTTGTGGCTCAGGACACATTCCCAGCCTGGGCAAGTTGGTGTCAGAATGATGGTCTGTAGTACCAGTGGGGAGCACACCCCTGGGCTGCAGGTGAACGACCTGCATGAGCAGATCTGGGTGTATTCATGTCCATAAAAGTGAATTACCCTCTTGGTTACCACCACTTGACTTTGGGTCTTATCTCGCTCCGGGTATATTGGAACTTTTCCCCTCTCTGGACACAGGGATTGGGACAGAACTGCACAGCCAGGTCTGTGCAGCCACACGAGGAGTGGCTGAGGGCACTGTGTTCTGCTGGAGAAGAGGGGCCTGAGGTCCGACCTCACTGGGGGCTGCAGCTCCTCTCTCAGGAGCAGCAGAGGGACAGCTCTGATCTCTGTGAGCGGGGACAGGACCCCAGGGAGGGGCCGGAGCTGTGTGGTGCTCAGCTTGGAGGAGGCTGAGGGGAGACCTCACTGCAATTACAGCTTCCTCGTGGGGGCAAGAGGAGCAGCACATGCTGATCTCTGCTCTCTGTGACAGGGACAGGACCCAGGGAAGGGCTGGAGCTGGCAGGGGGGTTAAGTTGGATATTCAGGGAAAGGTTCTTCCCCCAGGCTCCCCAGGGAATGGGCACGGCCCCGAGGCTGCCAGAGCTCCAGGAGAGTTTGGACAGTGCTCCAGGGATGCCCAGGGTGGGAGTAGGGGGTATCTGTGCAGGGCAGGGCTTGGACTGGACGATCCCAGAGGGTGAGCCCCTGCCAGGCCAGGACACCCCAGATTCCCAGGGCCAGGCGCCCTCACCAGCCGCTTGCTGTAGAGCAGGGCAGTGCTGCTGCCGCTCGCGATCGCCCAATTAGTGAAGTTCATCACGTGCTTCACTTGTCGGGACAGACCAGTGATGTCATTCTGCTGCTGTATCAACTTCATCTGTCTCTCCTTTGTTACGTTCTGCCAAGAAACAGAAACTTTATTACAAGTTTATTCCTGATATAGGAATATGAAAATGAAAAAGTTTATTCCAGATATAGGAGGAAAATGCAAACTGCTGTCAGGTTGTGGCTCAAAAGGAAAACATCTCAAGAAAATTTTAACAAATGCTAGGTAAACAAGAAAATCCAAAGTTCATGTAATTTTACATTATTTCTTTTACTAATGATCAAGTTACTCTATTCTTCCAGGAATATTCGATTTCCTTGCCAAATAATTGTTCTTTAACCAGGAAAAATCTATTGTGATTCATCTGATCCTAAATTTCTCATGGCAGGCTGGCCATGGGCACGGAACCAACTTCTTACAAGGGATTTCCTCTCTTCAGATAAAACAGGTAATAATAAATTAAATTTTCATGGATTTTAATAAAAGTCGGAATGCAATTATTCCGAATGTGCCATCTGGAAAAGATGCTTGAACTCATGGTTCATTTATTATGCTGCATTATACAACTTTAAATACCAGCATTACACCTTCATGTACAAACACATGAGACTGCTCTGTCTGTTCTTACATGAACCTTAAAAGGCCATTTGAGAAAACTGTTGAATTATACACACCTTAAAATGATGTAATAATACAGAAATATGGCAAACAGAACATGAAAATGAGATTTTCAGACATTCCTTTACAATGAGCCCAAATCTGAATATGAATTTCATAGACATGACACTGAAGGAGGCACAGACTCTAACGAGAGGAGAAACAAGAGATTTAACTCCACCACTCCACTCAGAGGCAGTTTCAGTACAACACCTCCAGTCACATCAAACAAACCATTTTCAAATGGGAGTCCTCAACAGGGGACTGGAAACTCAACACCACCACCGCTTTTTATTTCAAGAGTACCTCCAGGTGCTGTAGGAGAGATTTTCCCTTTTTATTGATTTCATTGATGAGGGTGAATATAGCCACTTTGATTTCCTGTTCTACTCGTTTGTTGGTTTCATTTACTTCTTTTATCCTAAAAAAACAATTAAAAAAAAGCAATGGATTGTCAGTCATTCTACATTTCACTGCCAAATACGAATTCACAACTTGTTTTACTTCAAATAATATGAAAGTCCTTGTAGCTTACCCATTTTATATTGAGAAATAACCAGCCACAACCACGTGTCTGTAAGTACATTTATATCCAAATTGTGTCACTCCCTATGAAAAATTTTATCTGATGCTTTAAACTTTTAAGATAAATTATACCCAGAAATTTTTAACTAGAAAAGAAATCAACCCTAAATTTCAAATTAATTCCTCCCTTGTAACAAAAAAGTTATTACAGACCTGTAATTAATACACAATAAAGACATAAACATTTCACTAATGATGTGCCTGATATTAGTCTAGATTATTCTCTTGTGCTTTACTACTACTGGCTGTCAGATTTTTATGCTCTCTTCATCACTGCCATTTTTCCTCAGTTTTAGTGTATTTGCAGCTTCTTCAGACTCAAGCAATTCACCTTGAGCTCTGTCCACAGAATTTGAAATACAGCATCTCTTAAACTCGTGGAAATTCTGGATTTATTTGATCCTACACTGCCTTCCTCTTAACAAGATCACATTGCAGCAGAATTCTTTGCCATGAGCCAATGTGAAGATTTAAGTTGTCCTTTTTGGAAGAGCTTTTCTGGTGCCAGATCAAGGATCTGATGTCACCCAGCCACAGGAGCAACCCTCACTGTCTGATGAGCCCTGCTGGGCTCAACGCCCTTTAAGGCACCTGCGACACACGTGGTTTTTCGTGACAGCACAACCTGGTCTCCTACTCCAAAAAACACCCAACCAACCCTTCATTAAGTCCATGGCATCCACCCTTGGCTTTGGCACCCAACAATTATTCCAGCAGAGCTGCTCCTTCAACTCTTCCATGCTCCACCACCGCAGATTGATGGCCATTTCCTACCATCTGCCAACACTGGCAAGAAGATTGTAATATCTTTATTTTTCCCATTCCCTGAAGTTTTTAGGATGATGGATTTTGCGCCCTACACGCCAGCGAGGCAGTGGAATGAATTGTCTCCCCTGCACCAGCCATTTGGCTCAGCAGAAAATTGAGATCTTGACACAACACAGTCCCACGCTGCAGAAATTCACTGAATTCACTGAAGCCAGAAACTCTCAGGCAAAAAATCCCCACCATTACAACGTGTTACTCATATGTGCACCACCCATCCCTGGCCTGGAATTCCTATCAGAGAATGCTTTGTGGCATTTCTTGAGCTCCCAGTTTAATTATTGCCTGTGTGACCGTGCTTCTGTCTCTTTAAGTGTGTAAAACTTCTATGCTTCACAATGGTGTTATGTTTTGGGACCTTTCAATGACTTCCGCAGAAAACCAGCACACAAAAATACAAATTTTCATTGCTTCCCTCTTCACACATTTGCCTCTGCCATGCTGTATGTTCTTCCTCCCCTACACTGCCCCTTTTTTTTTTTTTTT